>JAJOZX010003019.1:0-93186 GCA_023014485.1 Bathynomus jamesi
CTCCCCTCCCATCAATGGGTGGTTAACATTTGGGGACAGATGAGGTATTACAACACCCTTGTAGCACGAAATCTTTAAGTGATAGAGTAAAACCTATTTAAAGCAGAATTACAATAGCTCTAGCTCTTGGACAAGCATATTGCTTGTTTATGAAAGAATAAAAAAATAACTGAAAGAAACAAAATATATTTACCTTCTTTACCAAGCGAAGTATGTGTCGGATGCCAATAAATTGTTCTCCTGCAATCTAGACCCCAAACGTTCTGCAGAGTCCTAGGCAGATTCAAATCCCTGACTAAGTTCATTTAGTTTTGGCTTGGGTTAATGGTTTAGGAGGATCTCGTCAGGCTGTTGGCTGTTCATAAACATCATCATTGTCTGGATTTGGAGCTGAATCAGAATCTGAATTGTATTGATCCAGACTCTCGGTGGGCGGGGAATAGGAACTTCTGGACTATGGGGTACCGGCCTTATTGCAGATGGAAGACTTGGGTATTGAAGGCTCTCTTTATTCTTTGCATTATAACCTTTAACATTGCAAGCAGAACAGAAGTAGTAGTCGTCGGTATGGTTTCTAGGCTCGCGCCATACCATAGGAGATCCCAAATGGCAAACTTTCTTTTTTACCTTTGCTCCAATTCCTTAGTGCCGCAACACACGTGAGACAAACCTTGTGTGGAGCCCAACTTTTGTCTTGATCTCCTAATTTAATTCCAAAATAAGCATGATAAGCTCTCTTAACGAAGGTCGTTACATTTGTCCTTTGTTTTACAACATACCGACACAATAATAACAAAATATGTCTGGACTATGGGTACATCCTCTAGAAGCCATTATTAAAATTTTAAAGACGTAATGTTAGAATTATCTATCTGAAAAATATGAAAAAACGAAATTAATTAAAGATAAAAAAGGTAAAAAATTACAAAACGCCCCAAAATTGTTTTGCTAATAACATTAAAACTGTGGGTGATAGAAAAAAAACTGGTAGCAATTTTGAATTCAGCGCAGCGAACTGCTTCAGAATCACAACTCAAAATAAAGAAATCGATTTTCATGCAGACCGGTGTTATCAAAACTTAATCTAACCTAACTTAAAAGGTCAGACTACTACGTTTATGGTAGAAGTGATTAGGTTAAATTTACTCGTATGAGGTTATATTTAATTGAGTTAAGTTAGGCGTAACTGGGTCATATAGATTCGGCTAAGTATGAGTTTAAATTAGGTTTCGACGGTTTTCATTTCGATGATTTTCCGTTTCGATAAAATGGCGGAATTCCTGCAAAAATGTTCATTTGTGCATTTATTTCAACGACTTAATTTTTGTATTTTACCCCCCCCCCCCCCCAAAAAAAATAATATATATATATATATATATATATATATATTAATAATAAAAATAATAAAAATATAAATAAATAAATAAATAAAATAAATAAATAAGTAAAAATAAATAAATAATGATTATTTTGCTTATTTAAAGGAGGGAATATTTATTTGATAAAAATGTTCAATTAAACAAGTATTTAAAATTACATTTTTATTATTTGTAAAACATTTTCAGGTTGGAAATTTTAAGAGATTGAACCATCTTGGACGGGATTAAAAAGGACTTAGTAGATCTTATATATATATATATATCGAAGCATTTCATAATTCCTTTTTGTTGGATAGAGCCCAATCTTCTACGTTTTTTAAATGTTTTTGACAATACGCAGAATTAGCCGGATTGTAGATAAAATTGTTTTTAGCTCGTGAAAACGTTTGTCTGGGCAGAAATGCCCTTCAGTCATCGGTCGGCATTGGAGCTAAGAAGGTGATTTTGTGTGTTACGGTGTAGTTGTAAATTTAGAATAGTATTACGCCACTCCACCCACCCGCTCGCATTACCCCGTTTTACCTAAAAGTGCTTTCGGTGTAAATGAAGTTAGTGAAGTATTAATCGATTGTATATTATTCCCCCCCGTCCCCCGTGCACGGTTCAAATTATAATGGCTTCTCAAACTCGGCCACGTGCTGCCCGTATTTATAAAGTACAGCGAAGTGTGTGTAAAGAGAATGATGAAGGATAAAGAGAAATGGAATAAAGAAAGCGAAAATAGTATAAAAAAGCAATATGAGAATTGTTAAAAGGTCTTAATTACTACATTTTGGTGGCTACGTGGTGCTCCTTTATATAAATATAAGGGCTTCCCACGTTGCCTTATATTTCGGTCAAAATTGTTGGTACCCGTATTATAGCATTAATAAATATTCTGGTTCGATTATTTAAATGCAAGAATTTCGATTCTCATTCCTTAACAATCATTGTAGCTGTTTTTCAAGATGGTGCCCATCATTTTCAAAATTCTTCTCATAGCGAGCATTTTCCTAATTTTCGCCGTCAAATTTTTTTTTCATCTCTTTTCGTTGGAGTCTAGAATTCCAAACCGCTTTGACTCAAAATTTATCTGAGTCGTCTTGTCGAAGTCAAAATAATGTAGAGTCAAAATTAGAGTCGGAATTCGAGAGTTGTTTCCTTTTCGCATTGATTTTTATGCGGCAAGGTTTGAGTGTATGGTGACGCATTTTTAGGTAATAAAAATGTGTGTGTATATATTATATATATATATACATATATAGATATATAGGGTGTCCATAAATTATTCACCCCATTATAAGCCTTAATAAATTCGTTATTATAGGAGCTATCTTAAAACGGTTTGCGGCAATTAATAACACAACTCAAGAATTTTTTTTTCTTTATTTCGCAGAACATGGCGACAGTGAAGGAGAAAGCAATGTGTGTGCTGTGGATGTGGGAAACCAAATCTCCAATTACTGTACAGAGACGTTTTCGGGAAGAATATCAGAAAACTCAGCTTGAGGATATGCAGACCCGTGTTTCTTTCAGCAAGATGGGGCACCGCCAGACTGGGGATTAGAAGTGCGGAGGTTCCTCAATGAAAAGTTCCCTTCTCGTTGGATCGGGCGAGATGGCCCGATTCCATGGTCTCCTCGTTCCCCGGATATCACGCCTCTGGATTTCTTTTTATGAGGCTACACAAAGAACAGAGTGTATGCAAAGAAGGTTAATAACATCACACAATTAAGACACCGGATTGAAGAGACATTAGCTTCCATCACGCGAGACATGCTTCTTAATGTTTGGAACGAAATGATGTTCTGCGTGCTACCAATGGGGCTCACGTGGAGGTTTACTGAATTAAAACAAAAATTTCTTGAGTTGTGTTATTAATTGCCGCAAACCGTTTTAAGATAGCTCCTATAATAACGAATTTATTAAGGCTTATAATGGGGTGAATAATTTATGAACACCCTGTGTATATATATATATATATATATATATATATATATAGCAGCAAAATTTTGCAGAATATATTCGAGTTTTTAAGATTATTTTTTGAGGGGATTTAAATAATGGATTTACAGGCATCGCTTTGTAGTTTTAGTTCGCTTTATAATTTTAAGTTAATTTAAAGGTTTAAAGTCGAAAAATATTCGTTAAAGACTAATTTATACTGGATCAAATTCGGATTGTTTACGTTTATTGTGTTTGCCGTATATAAATTGTGTGAGACTTCAAAATCAGCAAAATTTGTTTAATTGAAATAGAGAAATTGTTTTCGTAAATTCTTTTGATAAATTAATTTGTTTTTTACTTTATATATATATATATATATATATATATATTCATCAATTTTTATATTTTTTATAGGTGTGCTGATTGTTCATTTTTTCTTTCTTTCATTTTCAGGACAACTCCGAGTGATGTTTTGTATGGCTTAAAGTCGAAAAATATTCGTTAAAGACTAATTTATACTGGGTCAAATTCGGACCGTTTACGTTTATTGTGCTTGCCGTATATAAATTGTGTGAGACTTCAAAATAAGCAAAATTTGTTTAATCGAAATAGAGAAATTGTTTTTGTAAATTCTTTTGATAAATTAATTTGTTTTTTTACTTTATATATATATATATATATATATATATATATATATATATATATATATATATATATTTATCAATTTTATATTTTTTATAGGTGGACTGATTGGTGTTGTTTATTTTTTCTTTCTTTCATTTTCAGGACAAATCCGAGTGGTTTTTTATGGTTAGGCTGTTTAAATTTTTTTATTATGAAATTAGATTTTATTGTGTTAAGGAATGTTTCAACATTTTATTTCAGACGTGGTTCGAATTCAAACGTTAAACTATAGGTCTAAGGTGGAGTGATACGCTTGACCTTCGCCGGGATGAGCAATCAGGGGGATGCTAAAGAAAGATTGCCGATAAAGTAGAACTTTTTTAATGCATGAAGGACGCGCTAGGGGTAATGATGTAGTAAGCTTTAGATGTTGCATAGATACATGTTACGGTACGGAAAAGGGGAGGATCTAAAATTCCATGGAATAGAAAAAAAGATCCCCGATGATCCGAGTGTACCTGAGAGATGGAGAGTAAAAGAAGTCAACTCACTACTTCACCAGGCCAACTAAATCTATTGTAGTTATATTCCGTTAAACTGTAGGTCTAGGACAGGGTGAAAATCTTGATCTTCGACGGAATGAGCATTTCTGTAGTAAATGATAAATATTATTTTCACAAGGTGATTCTGTTATTCTCGGTAAACCGTCTTATTCCGCTCCCGAGTGATATTTTGTGTGGTTAGGCTGTTTAAATTATTTTTTATTCTGAAATTAGATTTTGTGTTAAGGAGTGTTTTAACATTTTATCTTAGACGTGGTTCGGATTCAACGTTAAACTGTAGGTCTAAGGTGGAGTGGCACGCATGATCTTCATTAGAACGAGCAATTTGGATACGTCCGGGTTTGTATATTATTATTTTTATTATATATATATACTCTTCATTCGTAGTTCTTCTGCTACTATTATTTTTTATTGCATAGATTCCTTCGCTTGTATAGGAATGTATATTTATTTTCAATATACTTCGTGAAATTGGATCCAATAATTTGTCTAAATAAACAGTGATGTGGTGGTGTTTTATTTAATTCTTTTGGATGGGTATATATAAACGTTATTTTTATTATTATTTAATTACACTAAATGGCTGATTAGGCCTTCTAAGTCAACTGGCGGGTTATGCCAACTGGCGGTTTAAGTCAGCTGACGGGGACAAAAGCACACAAATGCACGTACACCTCCGATTAGGTTTATGCCAATCCAATAATTCGTCGAAATAAAGAGTGATGTGGTGATGTTTTATTTCATTCTTTTGATTGTATATATAAACGTTATTATTAATTATTTAATTATACCAAATGGCTGGTTAGGCCTTCTAAGTCAACTGGCGGGTTAAGCCAGCTGACGGATTATGCCAATCCAATAATTCGTCTAAATAAAGAGTAATGTGGTGGTGTTTTATTTAATTCTTTTGGTTGTATACATAAACGTTATTATTAATTATTTAATTATACTAAATGGCTGGTTAGGCCTTCTAATTCAACTGACAGATTATGCCACCTGGCGGGTTAAGCCAGAATATATGCTTTAATTAAATAAATAGCGCAAATTGGCAACTCAGCCAGATACCCCAACTGACTGATTAAGCCAGAATATATGCTTTAATTAAATAAATAGTAAAAACTGGCAACTCAGCCTTCTAAGCCAACTGGCGGCTTAAGCCAGAATATATGCTTTAATTAAATAATAGCGCAAACTGGCAACACAGCCAGATACGTCAACTGTCGGATTAAGCCTGAATATATGCTTTAATTAAATAATAGTGCAATCTCGCAACTCAGCCTTCTAAGCCAACTGGCTGATGATGCGTGGAGGCATTGGCTGATTAAGCCAACTGGCTGATTAGGGGCCATATAAGGCAACGGCCGCTCGGCTGAAGTCTTACTATGCGCTTGGCTCCTGTCAAGCGAACACCTCTCATCTCTCTCCTCTCTCTTAGGTTAGGTATACCCCTTTGGGGGGTGAGTCCGTCCCACCTTATACCCCAAAGAGGTCTCCCCCAACGGGGGTTCATTGCAACTTGGGAGATAACTCCGCCTCCAAGTTGCATAACCCCTTGTTGCTCTTGCAACATTCCCCCCTCCCCCATTTAGGGAGGTGCCTTGCAACAAAATGGGAAGGGGGTTGGCACTATAGGTGCCTTGCAACAAAACGGGGGTTGGCAATCTTGCAACATTTGCAATTGCATTGCACTCTACCATTTTTCGGTCATACTACTAATAACCATAAAAAGGTAATTTAATATTATCTGGTTTCTTTTTGTACTGTGGTATATGTGCCTATATTAATCATCTCAATTCTTTAACCAAAAATTCTGTAACCAGTTTAGAGAATCTAGAACAAGAATCTGGTGTAGGCAATTGCATGGTCTCATCGGTAGATGAGTTTAATGCTTTTGTATTACAAAAAGATATTTATAAAAATCTTTCAGTGCTAAATCTAAACATTCGAAGCTTACCTAGGAACTAGAACTACCTATTGGCCCTTTTGAAAACTTCTACGGTCAAATTTAGTGTTATAATTCTCACGGAAACCTGGTTAAATATCACAGTTGTATTAAAAACCTATATAATATAGATAATTACGTTGCTTATCATACTGTAAGAGATGGTCAGATGTAATTGTGACAATGAAAACCTGATTGTGAATATAAAAGACAAATGTAATGTATATTCTGTCCGTGCAATATATAGACCACTTAATACTAATATCAATAGCTTTTTAATTCACTTAGATAACATGTTATGCAACTTTCATAAATCGAATGCCATAGTTGCGGGTGACTTCAACATCAATTTGCAATCTGAAGCAATCTCTCATAAATTTTTAAACTTAATGAATTCTTTCTATCTTAGTCATTCTATTACCAAACCCACTCGAGTCTGCAGCTATGGCAATCGAATAACAGAATCTACGATTGATAACACTGGGGAACAAATTTCAACTTTTTGTCTATTGAATTAGATTTGACAGTTAGTTCTAGGTAATTTGGGTGCGCTGAGCACGAATTTACTCGGTTTTGCTCTATCAGGTCCTGATTTTGCTCAACACCCCTCCTCTTTCGTCGTATTCATAAAAAGGTTTTTTTCTCAATACTCGCTGTCTTTTTGCAGTTACACATTATGCAACTAGGTTTTTATCTAGGTATTTGTACCTATTGTTATGGTATTGTTGTATTATGTATATTTTTATATGTAACACCCTAAAAATATTTTTAATTTTGTCATTTTTAACCCATTTTAATATTAGTAAATTAAGCTAAAAATATCATAGAATTCTAAAATTTTCTCGAGCGTTCCTGTTCTCTGTAGAGTATTCTAGAGGGACAACTAAAATATATAAAAGCGACTCGTTTCCAGAGTTAATCAGTCAATTCAATCAGTCAGTCAGTCAGTCAGTCAGTTGAGTTAGTTAATTAAGTTTGGGCATTAACATAATTTTGAATTGGCATATGATTTAGTGAGTAATTTTGTCATCGTGATTTAATATAGTTGATTTAATTAGACGTAATTTATATTGTACCTACTCATCCGTGTTTCTAGTTTAATTTCATAGATTGTAAGTACCTATTTCATAATAAGTACCTATTTAAACTAATTTTTGTGTTTATATTTCAGATTTTCTTAAATTTATATGAATTAAGGGCTTTAAATACCTTTACAAATTGGCAGAACAATCAAGCAATATGTCATCAAGCACTAGAAAGTTCAAATGCAAAAACAACCCTGATTCCTTCTGTTATATATGTGGAAATTTTACACTTCCACATCAACGAGCAAATATAACTGACTTCGTAAAAAGAGCTTACTTAGCTTATTTTGGCATAAAACTGGGGGACCAAGATAAATCGTGGGCTCCACATAAAGCCTGCACTATATGCATTGAAAGACTGCGACATTGGACGAAGGGTTCGGATTCAAAAATACCTTTTGGAGTTCCGATGGTAAGTTTATGATTTCATAAAACTACGTAATTTAATCACTAGTATACTGTAACTTACCTAAATGTAATTGTAACTTAGGTACATAAACAAAAATTTACAGAAAATGTTTATAAGAATCTCAAATATTGCATAAGGTTGAAACACATAGAAATGTTAAATGTTTGGGTGATAACTTTTGATAAAATTCATAAAAACAAGTCTCTCGTCGCTTTTGTTAACGCTTTACAATTTTTTTTCCATATCAGGTGTGGCGAGAGCCTACTAACCACGAGACCGATTGCTACCTTTGCTTTGTCAAGACTTCGGGCTTCACTAAGAAAAATAAACATTGTATCGAGTACCCAAATTTCGACACCGCGATACGACCTGTGCTACATTCAAATGAGATCCCCATTCCAAAATTTAAGGGTCTGCCAACTCAAGAATTAGTTGAAGATGTTCCTGAAAATATTGTTATGCACTTTGAGGAGTCAGACACCGATTTTGACCCCAGCGTATTTGAAAGTCAAAACGATCCGCAAAAGTTTAACCAGGCCGAGTTGAATGATCTTGTAAGGGATCTAAATTTGCCAAAAAAGGCTGCGGAAATTTTAGCTTCAAGACTTAAAGAGAAAAACTTGCTTACTTCAAACACATACATTTCATTTTACAGAAAAAGAGAAGAAGAACTTGTTAAATATTTTAGAACAGAGGATAGTTTAGTATATTGCTGCGACATAGTTGGTTTGTTAAAGAAGATGGGGGTTGAGTCTTACGATGCAAATGATTGGCGCTTGTTTTTAGACAGTTCGAAAAGAAGTCTTAAGTGTGTGTTGTTGCATAATGGCAATCTATACGGCTCGATACCGATTGGGCACTCAACAAAATTAAAAGAAAAGTATGAACATATAGAAAAGGTTTTAAATCTTATCAAATATAGGGAGCACGAGTGGATCATATGTGTTGACTTAAAAATGGTTAATTTTCTGCTAGGACAACAAGGAGGGTATACTAAATATCCCTGCTTCCTTTGCTTATGGGACAGCAGAGCCAAGGAAGAACATTATTTCAAACAAATCTGGCCAGCACGAACATCACTTACTGTCGGAGAAAAAAACGTAATTAATCCACCTTTAGTGAGCAGAGATAAAATCATATTTCCTCCTCTGCATATAAAACTAGGCCTCATTAAACAATATGTAAAAGCTTTAGATACGAACGGCGAGTGTTTCAAATACATAACTTCAAAATTTCCAAGTTTAAGTTATGAAAAAATCAAGGCGGGAATTTTCGACGGTCCACAAATAAGAACAATGATTAAAGACAGCAATTTTCCTAATGTCATGAATGAACGCGAAAAAAATGGCTGGTTCTCATTCGTGGACTTGATAGAAAACTTTTTAGGCAATTATAGGGCAGATAACTACGAAGAAATCGTAAAAAAACTTTTAAGGGACTACAAAGAGTTAGGTTGCAATATGAGCATAAAAATGCATTTTTTGAATAGCCATCTTGACCAATTTCCAAGTAATTTAGGTGATGTAAGTGACGAACAAGGGGAGAGATTCCACCAAGATATAAAAATTATGGAGGAACGGTACCAAGGCCGCTGGGATTCCCACATGATGGCTGATTACTGCTGGTGCTTGAAAAGAGACCTGCCATCAACAAGCAAATACGCTAGAAAGTCTTACAAAAGAAAATTTTTGCCACAGTGAAAGCTTCATATCTGTTTGTTTTTTTATTTTAAGTCATTTCTATCGTTATAATGTAATTTTACTGTAGTTTGAACTGCTTGTATTCATGAAACTTGAAAAAAAATTTAACACATGACTTAATTTTTTAGTCCTAATTTGAAAAATCTGGAAAATGGCACATAGGCTGTCGACAAGAATCAGGACCTGATAGAGCCAAACCGAGTTGAAATTCGTATTCAGCGCACCCAAATTACCTAGAATCAAGTGTCAGATATCATTCAATAAAATACGTGTTGCCCAGTGTAATATATTTGTAAATAGCAATGCCCTCGTAAATTCTGGAATTATAACATCAGTGATCATTTTCCTACTTACTATATTCAATAACATTGTTCAGGTTGCGGACAAAACAACTATTGATTACAGAATATTCTCAGAGGTTAACAAAAGAAAATTTATTGGGGCTGTAGAAAATACTCGATTTGACTGTGACGAACCTTAAATGACCCAATCATATGTTTCAGTTCTTCTATGACACCTTATTCCATATTTTTAATATTTGCTTTCCTTTAAGGAGAAAAACAGTTTCGCCCAAAAGTGTCGCAAATCCATGGATCACTCCAGGAATTATCACTTCAATAAAGAACAGAGATAAATTATTCAAATTGCAATTACAGAGCAAAATTCCTAAACTACAATATACTCAATACAGAAACAAATTAACTAAAATAATCAAAATTGCAAAATATAACTATTATAACAATCAATTTTCCAAACATAAAGGAGACATGAAAAACACTTGGATAACCATAAAAATTTTCTCGGAAAACAAATTAAGAAAAATTCAATAGAAAATTAAATGTTGATATAAAGAAATTACTGATGATACTGCTATTGCAGACTCTTTAAATGCACATTTTACTTCAATAGCGGATAAGCTTCGCTACATTAATAAATAATGATCACTCACCTCTAGAATATATGCCACCCAGCCCACTAAATTCATTTTTTTTGTTCCTGCTACCTCTACTGAGGTCCAGAATATTATTGGTAAATTAAAAAATACAAAAAATAACATTCATAACATTCCTGTACCTATATTGAAACTTGTTAAAGATAAGATATCTGTAACTTTGGCTAAAATTATCAATCAAAGTATTTCCAAAGGAATATTCCCATCAATGCTAAAAACTGGTTGTATAAACCCCTTTTAAAGGGGTGATCCTACACGCAACAAATTACAGGCCGGTGTGTTCATTATCTGTGTTCAGCAAAGTTTTTGAAAAAATTGTAAAAAGTAGAATGCAGCGATATTTAGAATCCTACAATTTATTATCTCCAAATCAATATGGCTTCCGTAATAATAAAACAACGGAAATGGCTATTTTAAATCTTATGGAAAATGTAAATATACTAAGGAGAACAAAGAAATAATGATATCAATATTTATGGATTTGAGTAAGGCGTTTGATGTAATAGACCATAATATTCTACTTAATAAATTATATGTTACGGCTTTAGAGGAGCAATCAGTGATTGGTTTAAAAGTTATTTGTCCAAGATAATTTGTATCAGTAAATAAGGTTTGCTCAACTAAAGCGCTTGTCAAACATGGTGTGCCACAGGCTCAGTTCTGGGTCCACTGTTATTTTTATTATATATAAATGACCTTCCACGTTCATCTGATATACTGAACTTCATAATGTTTGCAGATGATACAACTGTCTCTTTTTCTTGCAAAGATGTTAATTCAGCTAAGAATATATTTAATTCAGAATTCATCAGTGTAATGAAATGGTTGACCACCAATAAACTCTTCTAAATACCAGTAAAACAAATTTCATGATTTTTACTAATAAAAGAAATGTATATCTTGATGAACTTAATGTTAATGAAATCGCCATAAAGGATTATACTGTAACAAAATTTCTTGGTGTAATGTAGATAAGAATTTGCAATGGAGTGATCATGTAAATTATATCACGAAAAAGATTTCAAGGAGCGTTGCTATAATGTTTAAACTTAGAAATGTAGTCCTAAACAATTTTGTTGACTCTTTATCATACTCTTGTTCTTCCTTATATAACATACTGCACCCTTGTTTGGGGAAACTCCGCTAACAACGCATTAAATGGTATCTTTGTCATCCAAAAACGAGCAATAAGGTTATTATCTGATGCTGATTTCCTTGATCACTCAAGTGCATTATTTAAAGAGCTAAACCTACTAAAGCTCAATGATATAACAAAACTGGCACATTTTATTTTTATTTACAAGTGTAAGAACAAAATCATTAATTTGCAATGGGTAAATAGATATTTTGTAACTCATCAAGAAATCCATTCGTATCAGACCAGAAACAGACCAAAGCTTGTTATACCTCAATATAGATTGCCTTCATCTCAAGAATTACCCATTTTCATTGGATTGAAACTATGGAATACTTGCATGCCGATATAAAAAATATTGTGAATTAAATTTGTTTAAAACCAAGTTGAAATCCCGATTAATAATGGCATACTAACAAAAATCTACGATTAATGTCCATTACTATTGTTTAATATTATAATACATGTTTTAACTATTAATAATACTTATTTACTTATTTATTTATTTATCATTATTAATTAATAACAACTAGCTGCTTATTTTTAATAAGAGTCCAGTAAAGCCTAAAGCTTAAGGGCCAAATTAAATTAAATAAATAGTCGAGCTTCACAATTATTCATGTCATTGTAAATTGAAAAAAATGTATTTATTTCATTATTATTAAGAAAGGTTATTCTATTATTCTATTCTATAAAAGTGTTATTTAAAAATTTCTTTAATTGGTTGCCAAAAAGATTAGAAGGGTAGTAATTATTAATAAAGTACTTTCTTAAAAATTTGAATTCTTCGTTTAATGAAAAGTAATCTGAACAAATTCGGTAACTTCTTGTTATAATGTTAGTATAACACTGATCTTATATTTATAAAACATACAACTTAAATAATTGGTTCCCAAACCAGTAAAAGTTAGTTTTCGAAATAGTGAGGTCTGGAACGTGTTATTACCCTGTTTAACTAGAACATCCAGGAAAGGTAAACTATTATTTGTTTCGTTTTCACATGTGTACTTAATATTAATATGTTGTTTGTTTAGATAATGAAGAAAACGTTTTACGTGTGAAGGATATTTAAACATTAAGAAAGTGTCATCCACGTATCTTCTGTGATATTCACGTTTAAAACTATTGGGTCAACTTTTCAACCAAATTTCTTCGTAATGGCAAAGAAATGCATTTGCGAGTGTTGGGCTCAACGGGGAACCCATAGCTACCCCATCAATTTGGCTGTAAAGGTTACTATTATTAATATAAACACCCAGGAATGTCTGTCAGTCGGTCACGCTCGAAAAGAGAAGAAGATTCTTTATATAAATATACCGGGTGTGGCAAAAGTAACGCCCTTTTAATAATTCTATCTTTATAGTTTTATACAGTATAATTTTTTAGTTTTATATTGTATCATTTTGTTATTTTTTAGTTTTTACTGAGAAAGTGCTTATTATTTTTCTTAAAATGCTGTATTTTTCTTAAAAACCTTATTATTTCTCTTAAAATGCTGTAATTGATTTATTTCCTTCAATAAAAGAGAATAAACTAAAAAGGGCGTTATTTTTGCCGCACCCGTTATATATATATGGGCGATATTTGTAATTTAATATGGGCGATATTTGTATTTTAATGCATTAGAAAAAGGCGTAATGAATTCTACTTTTAATTATAATTTTAAAAAGTCTATCTATAATAATAAAAGGACGCCCGTGTGTGTGTGTGTGTGTGTGTGTGTGGGTCAACCTAACACTTAACCTAACCAATCGTCAAGGGCGTACAATTAACCTAACCGGGCATTCAATTAACCTAACTAATAACAGTCTTCGAACTACAAAAAATATTCCACCGTCGGCTAGGATATTTTTGCCACCCGCACGAAGGGCGGGTTCTCCGCTAGTTAAATAAGAAAAGATTATCAAAACACGCTATTTCAAGGAGATTTTTAAATTGATTCTGAGTGAGGCCATTAATAAGAGTATTACTAGTAGTGAATAACTTGTTTAGTATGATATCTAATGTTTCTTTTAATGGGACATTAGTAAATAATGATGAGACATCAAACCTGGCCATAGTATGGGAATCGGCATGATTGATCTCTTTTATATCTTTAGCAAAATCAAACGAGTTGTTAATGAAATAATCATTATAGGTAAGTTTTGAAAGAAAGGGAACGGAGAATTTGGCTAAGTTGTAATTGAATGTGCCACAGATTGAAAGACTAGGTCTTAGTGGGAAATTTGGTTTATGGACTTTGGGTAAACCGTATAGAATTCGTGGATTAGAACCAGAAGCAAACAAAAAATTGTATGTATTCTCATCAATAATATTACTATTTTTTAATTTACGCAAAAACTTATTAAGTTTATCTTCGAGTTTTAGTAATTTAGACAGAACTTTCTCTTTTACCCTTTTAAATTTAGACGTATCCGACAAAACTGTCTCCATTCTATTGATGTAGACTGTTGATTCAAGCAACACTACTCCTTCACTCTTATCCGATTTTGTAATGATGACAAAGTTATCTTTCTTCAAATTATTAAGATTTTTAAAATCTTGCTTATTAAAAAGGGGGGAAAACACTTTATGAGGTTTAAAATTATAAAATTCTTAAAAGAGATACTCTCCATTTGTTTTACTAAGTTATGAAATGAAAAATTTTAAAATTTGGTCGGATCTCACAATTCTTAATATTAATGAGAAGATTTTCAAAACAAGAGAAAAATGTATAAAAACTTAGTTTATAATGAGGTAGATCAAAATTTAAGCCTAACGACAATATTTCTTTCTCTCTAATACTTAAAACTCTATTGGCAAAGTTAAAAATAAAATTATCTGGATTATTAAAAAACGACTGAGTAATTCCCAATTTTTCTAATTTGGCAGCGTGTACCCTTTTATGTCTATTGATAATTTTATCTAAATTCCAAACTTGCTGTGATAAAATTATCAATAGACATAAAAGGGTAAACGCTGCCAAATTAGAAAAATTGGGAATTACTCAGTCGTTTTTTAATAATCGAAGATAATTTTATTTTTAACTTTTCCAAAAGAGTTTTAAGTATTAGAGAGAAAGAAATATTGTCGTTAGGCTTAAATTTTGATCTACCTCATTATAAACTAATTTTTTATACATTTTTCTCTTGTTTTGAAAATCTTCTCATTAATATTAAGAATTGTGAGATCCGACCAAATTTCTCATTTCATAAATTAGTAAAACAAATGGAGAGTATCTCTTTTAAGAATTTTTATTATTTTAAACCTCATAAAGTGTTTTCCCCCTTTTTTAATAAGCAAGATTTTAAAATTCTTAATAATTTGAAAAAGGATAACTCTGTCATCATCACAAAACCGGATAAGGGTAATGGAGCAGTGTTGCTTGATTCAACAGTTTACATCAATAGAATGGAGACAATTTTGTCGGATACGTCTAAATTTTAAAGGGTAAAAGAGAAAGTTCTGCCAAAATTACTAAAACTCGAAAATAAACTTAATAAGTTTTTGCATGCATTAATAAATAGTAATATTATTGATGAGAATACATACAATTTTTTGTTTGCTTCTGGTTCTAATCCAGGAATACTATACGGTTTACCCGAAGTCCATAAGCCAAATTTACCACTAAGACCTATTCTTTCAGTCTGTGGCACATTCAATTACAACTTAGCCAAATTCTTCTTTTCCTTGCTTTCAAAACTTACTGTAATGATTATTCCATAAGCAACTCGTTTGATTTTGCTAAAAATATAAAGGAGATCAATGATGCCGATTCCCTTACTATGGCCAGTTTTGATGTCTCATCATTATTTACCAATGTCCCTTCAAAAGAAACATTAGATATCATACTAAACAAGTTATTCACTACTAGTAATACTCTTATTAATGACCCCACTCAGACTCAATTTAAAAATCTCCTCGAAATAGCATGTTTTGATAATCTTTTCTTATTTAATGGTAACCTTTACAGCCAAATTGATGGGGTAGCTATTTATGGTTACCAGACGTCCGGCTTTAGGCGGACAGTCCGCCTTTTGAGCACTCTTTCCTTAGGGTGGCCATTTCCAAATTTCCAAAAAGGACACTGCGTACGTGGCCGTACGTTAACATATATATATATATATATATATATGTATATATATATATATATATATATATATATATATATATGTTAACGTACGACCACATACGCAGTGTCCTTTTTAAATGGCCACCCTATCCCCATTGAGCCCAACACTAGCAAATGCATTTCTTTGCCATTATGAAGAAATTTGGTTGAAAAGTTGTCCCAATGGTTTGAAACCCGTATATTACAGAAGATACGTGGATGACACTTTCTTAATATTTAAATATCCTTCACACGTAAAACTTTTTCTTCATTATCTAAACAAACAACATATTAATATTAAGTACACATGTGAAAACGAAACAAATAATAATTTACCTTTCTTGGATGTTTTAGTTAAACAGGGTAATAACAAGTTCCAGAACTCATTATTTAGAAAACTAACTTTTACTGGTTTGAGAACCAATTATTTAAGTTGTGTGTTTTATAAATATAAGATTAGTGCTATACTAACATTATTAACAAGAAGTTACCGAATTTGTTCAGATTACTTTTCATTAAACAAAGAATTTACATTTTTAAGACAGTACTTTATTAATAATTACTATCCTTCTAATCTTTTTGACAACCAATTAAAGAAATTTTTAAATAACACTTTTAATACTAAACTCCCCCTAACCACAGTACAAAAAGAAACCAGATATACTAAAGTACCTTTTTATGGTTTTTTATCATTACGTATTCGAAGTGAAGTATCCAAACTGCTTAAGTCTAGTTATCTCCACTTAAATTATCAAATTTTTTAAAGGTCAAAGACAAATTCCCCAAAACTTATGCCCTAATGTTGTTTATAAATACAAGTGCGACAGCTGTAAGGCAGCGTATATTGGCAGTACTCAACTCCAACTGGAGGTACGCCTTTCTCAACATATGGGCTTATCAGTCCGTACAAACCGTCCCCTCAGTAGTCCACCACAATCCGCAATTAAAAACCATAGTAATGAAAACAACCATCCCCTTCACAAAACTCAGTTCGAAATTCTAACAAGATCCAATAACCTTACAGAACTCCGAATTTTAGAATCTTTGTACATCTATAGAAACAAACCCTCCATTAACAACAATAGTTTATCTTACAAATTACAGCTCTTCTAACTAACCAACCAACTTTCTTTCATAGATATATCATACCTTCCAATTAACTAACCATTCAGTTTTCGCTTAGTTTCTGCCTAATATGGAGGTTGACGTAAACATTGTGTATTTACCAGTTGAGGTAATTTTAATTTAATTTAATTTTAATGATTTTAATTTTTTTGTATTGATGTAATTTTAATTACCGTATTATTCTTATTTTTGTTTTAAGGTTTTAGCATTTATAATTCACTAATGATGACAAGATTTGTTGAAACATCTGAAGTATAAAAAATAAACGAAAACGTTTGCTAGTGTGTTGGTCATTCTTTTCATATATATATATATATATATATATATATATTATATATTATATTTATATATATATAGGGGAAGTTAAAAGTCTGAAAACATAGGAACTATGTTTTTCATTGCAAATATATATGTATATTTGCATTGAAAAGCATAGTTCCTATGTTTCCAGAATTTTGACGCACCATGTATATATATATATATATATACCTTTCAAACTTTCAAATGTTCCGTGCGCTGATTCCTCATTTCACGAAGGTCAACCTTGTCGCCCCTCCTCTCGATTTGGTCTGGTGAAGTAGAGAGTTCGTTTCTTGTACTCTCCACCTCACATAAACAGGTACGCCCGGCTCATCTGGTATTGTTCTGAGCCAGTCTTCTGCTGTTCTTTTGAAGATGTCCACCGCAACACTACTCGTGTTCCTTCGTTCCTTGGGCAGCTGCTTAAACAGTCTTGGCTCTTGGTCCTCTCACAACAAAACTCCTTTTCCTCAGGGTTGAGGATGTTCCCTTGTCTTGCCTTTAATATGGGAATACGACAAAGTTTTCCTTTTCTACTTTCCACTGTTGTTTGGGGGGGTTATAGGGTTGAGAGTAAGATTAGGGCTAGTTCCTCCATTACTTCTCGCTCTTTTTGATATCTGGCTAAGATATATATATATATATATATATATATATATATATATATATATATATGGTGTGGAAGTTATAATACATTTTCAACTCGTACATTTTGTTATAAAATGTTTCATAACGGGTATCATCAATTATAGATTAGCATGCATTAGTACTGAGCTAGGCAGGGACACGATGCGTAGCACACCCAGCTGATCTTACTTTTGAGCCCAGTTAGCATATCTACTTTGTGTTTATTATTTGGTCCCGGCACCCTCGGGATGGGCCACTTCAGCGCCGCCACTTCAGCGCCGACGTTTCAGCGCCGCCATTTCAGCGCCAGACTATTCAGCGCCAGACTATTCAGCGCCGGTCATTTGCGTGCGCCGGTCATTTGCGTCCTTCGCTCGAAAAATGTACAAGTACATGTACAAGTTATTTGAATTTCTTAGGGTACCATGGCTTTCTTAGGGTACCATGACTTAGGGTACCATGGCGGATGTCCTAACCTCGTTAGTTAGGTTAGGTTAGGTTAGGTTAGAGTACCTGCGTACAATTGGGCACAATTTATCAAACTAAAATGAAAGCTAACCCTTTGTTTTAGACAATTTTAAATAGAATGTTTTTACTAATAATTTTGAATTAAATAAAGCAATCTCTTAAATAAATA
This sequence comes from Bathynomus jamesi, assembly GCA_023014485.1. Lineage (NCBI taxonomy): Eukaryota > Metazoa > Arthropoda > Malacostraca > Isopoda > Cirolanidae > Bathynomus > Bathynomus jamesi. The sequence continues at coordinate 18,495 of JAJOZX010003019.1, forward strand.
TTATTTTTAAAATAAATTACTGTAAATAAATTCTTTAAAATAAAAAAATTGAATTAATTATTTTCATTAGATATATCGATCCTTAGCCTGCACATTTTATTGAGTTGTCTTGAAACTATTGTGGCGGGCGCTGAAAGGGCCCGTCGCTGAATAGTCGGGCGCTGAAATGGCCTGGCGCTGAAATGGCGGCGCTGAAACGTCGGCGCTGAAGTGGCGGCGCTGAAATGTACCCTACGCCGGCACCCTAATCAACATTTTCTCTTATTGTAACTCTCTCGTCCCATATATATATATATGAATGTATGTGTTAACAACCCGGACCTGGGCTCGTTACCCGGTGGTGGCTGAAGATGCGTAGTACACCCAGCTAATTTTCCTTTTGAGCTGTAAATTAGTGTACTTGTAACGCCTTACAGCTCTCTCTTCTTCATATATATATATATATATATATATATATATATATATATATATATATATATCAGAGATGGGAAATCGGATCGGATTCGAATCGATAATCGGAATTAATCGATATTTTTTGGGAAATCTGAATCGAAACAAATTCAAATCGAAAAACGGGCGCGGATCTGAATCGAAATTTTGATCCGAATCGAAAAGAAACGATGAATTCGAATTCAAATCGATAAAAAATATGGATCCGGATTTTAAAAATTTGGTTATAACTTATAAATAACTTATAAGGCTTATTAACGTTTCCGGTTTCACCACAGGTAAAGACTGACCTTTCCGAGAATCTGTTTGCTCGGACAAAAATCATACTAATCCTATACTCCATCCATTAAGGTGCTAATCCTAATCCTTAAATTTTGGTATTGTCCGAGAGTGACAATTTCACACGCTCCTCAAAGAAATAACTTTTGCCTTCCAACATTGAAAATATCTTAGTTGTCAGGGCTAATTTTAATTTGTAAATTTGTATCTATACAGTGGATATATTTCTTAAAGTATTATTATCATATTTAATTTTTATGTATGCTATAATTAATATTTCTTGTATATATGAGCCTTAATTGTTTAATAAATTAGCTTATATGAATGATTTTTTTTTGCACCTTATTAAGAGTAAATCTAAAGTTATTACTTAGATCGTTAATAGACTGAGAATTATCTGTATTATTTATTAAAAATGAAACTTATTAATAATAGCAACCCCTTGACTAAAACAACGATGATAGGTATAATTTTATTAAATGAACTCATAAAAATCAAGAAAAATTAGGCCTGGATCCGAATCGGATTCGAATCGGATCGAAATCGAAAAAGAAATAATCCGAATCGGATCGAAATCGAAAAAGAAATAATCCGAATCGGAAAAAAATTCGAATCGATAAAAACCGAAAAATTTGAATCCGAATTCGAATCTATATTTCTAATTGCGTGAAAATCGGATTCGAATTTGAATCGAAAAAGATTTCGATTTCCCATCCCTGATATATATATATATATATATATATATATATATATATATATATATATATAATATATATACAAACTCAGAATGGTTCCCTGAGAAAATTATATGTTAAACACAGACCGTGCATGGAACAAGGAACTCTTCTGGGAAAATTAAATCCACTATAGTCCGAATAAGTAATGGTAAATGACAAATACCATAGTTTTTCTTTTTCATGATGTTAGCCCGACGTGGGCAACGGGTCTCTCGCAAAGAGATCCCATAAATATAGCTTCCCTCACCAGCTATCTGCAAAGCAGACAGGATCCAGCTTTGGGACATGGATCTAGGGTTTAAAGCAAGCCTAGACCACCTACATTCAGAACCTCTATATAAGTAAAAGACTCGTTGCATTCACGTCGGATTGAATACATCAAACAAAAAGGGGGTAACTATTGTATTTTTAGTCAAAAAAAAAAAAACTTAAACCTCAACCGGGACATTGAGCGTCCACTTTTCAAGGCACGTAACACGTCCGTTTAATATACACAAACTCAGAATGGTTCCCTGAGAAAATTATATGTTAAACACAGACCGTGCATGGAACAAGGAACTCTTCTGGGAAAATTAAATCCACTATAGTCCGAATAAGAAATGGTAAGTGACAAATACCATAGTTTTTCTTTTTCATGATGTTAGCCCGACGTGGGCAAAGGGTCTCTCGCAAAGAGATCCCATAAATATAGCTTCCCTCACCAGCTATCTGCAAAGCAGACAGGATCCAGCTTTGGGACATGGATCTAGGGTTTAAAGCAAGCCTAGACCCCTTACATTCAGAACCTCTATATAAGTAAAAGACTCGTTGCATTCACGTCGGATTGAATACATCAAAGAAAAAGGGGGTAACTATTGTATTTTTAGCCAAAAACAACAAAACTTAAACCTCAACCGGGACATTGAGCGTCCACTTTTCAAGGCACGTAACACGTCCGTTTAATATACACCTTGTTCCATGCATGGTCTGTGTTAACATATAATTTTCTCAGGGAACCATTCTGAGTTTGTGTATATTAAACGGACGTGTTACGTGCCTTGAAAAGTGGACGCTCAATGTCCCGGTTGAGGTTTAAGTTTTGTTTTTTTTGGCTAAAAATACAATAGTTACCCCCTTTTTCTTTGATGTATTCAATCCGACGTGAATGCAACGAGTCTTTTACTTATATAGAGGTTCTGAATGTAGGAGGTCTAGGCTTGCTTTAAACCCTAGATCCATGTCCCAAAGCTGGATCCTGTCTGCTTTGCAGATAGCTGGTGAGGGAAGCTATATTTATGGGATCTCTTTGCGAGAGACCCGTTGCCCACGTCGGGCTAACATCATGAAAAAGAAAAACTATGGTATTTGTCATTTACCATTACTTATTCGGACTATAGTGGATTTAATTTTCCCAGAAGAGTTCCTTGTTCCATGCACGGTCTGTGTTTAACAACTCAGGGAACCATTCTGAGTTTGTGTATATTAAACGGACGTGTTACGTGCCTTGAAAAGTGGACGCTCAATGTCCCGGTTGAGGTTTAAGTTTTGTTTTTTTTGGCTAAAAATACAATAGTTACCGCCTTTTTCTTTGATGTATTCAATCCGACGTGAATGCAACGAGTCTTTTACTTATATAGAGGTTCTGAATGTAAGGGGTCTAGGCTTGCTTTAAACCCTAGATCCATGTCCCAAAGCTGGATCCTGTCTGCTTTGCAGATAGCTGGTGAGGGAAGCTATATTTATGGGATCTCTTTGCGAGAGACCCGTTGCCCACGTCGGGCTAACATCATGAAAAAGAAAAACTATGGTATTTGTCATTTACCATTACTTATTCGGACTATAGTGGATTTAATTTTCCCAGAAGAGTTCCTTGTTCCATGCACGGTCTGTGTTTAACATATAATTTTCTCAGGGAACCATTCTGAGTTTGTGTATATTAAACGGACGTGTTACGTGCCTTGAAAAGTGGACGCTCAATGTCCCGGTTGAGGTTTAAGTTCTGTTTTTTTTGGCTAAAAATACAATAGTTACCCCCTTTTTCTTTGATGTATTCAATCCGACGTGAATGCAACGAGTCTTTTACTTATATAGAGGTTCTGAATGTAGGGGGTCTAGGCTTGCTTTAAACCCTAGATCCATGTCCCAAAGCTGGATCCTGTCTGCTTTGCAGATAGCTGGTGAGGGAAGCTATATTTATGGGATCTCTTTGCGAGAGACCCGTTGCCCACGTCGGGCTAACATCATGAAAAAGAAAAACTATGGTATTTGTCATTTACCATTACTTATTCGGACTATAGTGGATTTAATTTTCCCAGAAGAGTTCCTTGTTCCATGCACGGTCTGTGTTTAACATATATATATATATATATATATACATATATACACCGCTGTGTGTATTTTGATGAAAAACGATGGATTCTTAATTATTGTCCATTCTGTGTCGCCTTCGTGATTATTTCGGCATTATATATATATATATATATATATATATATATATATATATATACAGTGCCCGCGAAAAGTATCCGATCACTCAAGAAAATACAATATTTTCCCTTGATATTCAGAGACACATAATTCACTTTCTTTGTTCTAGCGACATCTGGTAACTTTGAGGTTGCTCGCTGATATGAGAGCTATCCAACGCATTCTCAAATTAGTGTTCTGGTAGCCTTCGTTGCGGGTGGCTGTGTCTCAAAGTTGTCAGATTTCACTGTTTGTGTAAATTTATTGATATTTTATTATTTTTTACAGAAAGTGGTGAAAATAAAATTTATATATAATGTGTGCTAAAAAACAACTTAAGAGTGATTGTCGAGGTGCTATTGTTGCTTTGCATACATGTGGGAAATCACAGAGACAGATAGCTAAGGAATTAAACATATCCCAAAGTACCGTTAATTTATGGGTTTCACGGGCTAAGAACAATGCCGGCCTAACCACGCCAGTCCCTAAAAAACGATCTGGCAGACCGAGAAAAACAAATTCACGAACAGACAAACTTATGAAACGTTTAGTATTGAAAAACCCAACAATAACTGCGAAAGAAATAAAATTTAATATGAATAATTTGTTATCTGGTGTTTCTGAACGAACTATCCAGGAGCGGCTCCAAAAAGAACTCGGATTACCATCTCGCCATGCTGCTAAGAAACCGTTCATTAATGAAAAAATGCGTAAAAAACGTGTCGCATTTTGTAAAAAATATATTCATTGGACTGTTGATGACTGGAAGAAGGTTTTATTTAGTGATGAGTCGACATTTTTGACATTCAGAAGTTGTCCAAAAAAGGTTCGCCGGCCCATTGCCTCAAATAGGATGGACCCTAAATACACCCTAAAGACAATGAAACACCTTCCAAGTGTGATGGTTTGGGGTTGTTTCGGTTACTATGGGCGTGGAAACCTATATTTTCTTCCGAAGAACACAACTATGAATGGTGCACGGTATTTAGCAATGCTACAGGATAAACTTCCAATGGCAATGGCAATCCAAAGGACAAAAACATACATGCATGATGGTGCACCATGTCACAGGGCCAAAATAGTGACAAAATGGATTACTGACAATAAATTTGATATTTTGGATTGGCCTGGTAATAGTCCAGATCTCAATCCGATAGAAAATATGTGGCTAATAATAAAAAATAAGGTTGAATGCCACGACACTGGCTCAGTCGAAAAATTACAAGAAGCCATCAAAAAGGTATGGTGCAAGGAAATATCAGTGGAAGTTTGTCAAAACTTGATTAAATCCATGCCAAAATGTCTAGAACAAGTCATCCAAACCAAAGGACAGATGACAAAATACTAATATAAGGTTAGTATACATTTAAACATTGTTTTTTATGTAAAAAATACAAATTTCCAGGGTGATCGGATACTTTTCGCGGGCACTGTATATATGGTGTGGTTGTAATAATACTTTTCTTCTCACATTTTACCGTAAATGTTTCATCAGCGGGTATCCTCAATTATAGCCTAGTTTGCATTAGTACTGAGCTAGGATTTCTGAATACAAATCGATTTATGAAAATAATGGACTTTAATTAAAAAAGATTCAGTATGAATTAATCATGTTAATTTCTCCTTAAACGACCGATGCAGAACTTGATCGTGTTATAGCTACTTTTCGCGACACCTTTGATGAAAGGGAATAAACGACGGCGATTTGGAGGCTTTACCGCGCAGTCAACCCAGTGACCTGAATACCGAGGTCGAGGTATTGGTTCACATCCGGTCCAACGAATGCCAGGTCATCAAGGAACTAATGTAAGTTCTTTTTTGTGGTTAAGAACAAAACACTTATATTTTCATTCACTTTATTAAATGGTTGAAAGCATGTTTTAGTACAACTCGGCTTACAGAACTAGCGTCCATTAAATAAGACTAACATTAATGGAGACATTTTATAGTTACAATTATTTATATGTATACACACTTTAAACTTTACACAAAACAGCCAATACGCACTAATGGGAACCTTTTTTATCTGTCTGCATACCAGTTCATCATTCATCTCAGTGGCGCACAAATCGAACAATTTTAAAAAATTTATAAATCCCTTCCCACGTGACATGTGCAGGAGAAATGAAAGACAGTACATGCCACAAGTACTACTTAAATATCCTTGGAAACGGTAAGGATTCCAGACAATTCCAGGGACATGTAGCTCTTCCATAAATTGTACGACAACAGGGTCACTCCAGGGCTGAGTGCCGAGTGAATCAAAATAGTACATTCTTACACTATTTTTAAATAGATTGCAAACCAATGAATCCCCTTATCCCCCACAATATCCGTATTGATGATAAGACTACACCAATCTCTCGTAGTTGACAATTTCAATGTTTCATTCTTCGCAAACACACCGATAAATTTGGAGCGTATGACTCGGTCACTTTCCATTTCCCTCTGGAGTGTATTCGCGTCCATTTTAAAAGTCTGACAACGTTCCTGAAGCCGTCGAGGCAGTGGTGGCATTCAGCCGGTTCGCACCGGTTCGTGCGAACTGGTTCCTAAAATTTCCCAAGTTCGCCGAACCGGTCCTTAACCCTTTCAGTCCGTGCATGATTTTTCTTTATACCATATGCATTTCGATAAAAACATTTTTTTAGTTTTCATTTCTGACATGGAAGGGGGAGGAGAAGGGGAGGGGAGGGCGAACCGGTTCTTAAAATTTTTGAATGCCACCACTGCGTCGAGGTCTATTAGAGCTTGTGATTCGAGGTATACTAGTACACTAATAGGCGTGTCTATAGGGTCGGCGAATACCAATCTGACTGAGATGTTCCCACTTTGTTGTCGACTTAAGAGTGTATCTACACTAGCAGATAAGTCGGGGGTAATATCAAATGGGTAAAGGTTAAATTGATCGGCAAATTCTTTCTGCGTTACGCCAATCCCAAGCAAGATCGTCAGAGCCACCAGCAATATGGGACAGATTACTATAAGCTCTTGAGCAGAGCGGGAACACAGCGTCTGATGAGTAGTCCATATCCATAGTCCCGCCTAAAGCAACGCCATTGACGTATAGAGTTATATTTTTAAGGCCGAAATTCTCGAATTTAAAGGCGCTCTTTTTTATATTTTCCATTCGTCGAAGCGTGATCCTGCATTCCAATTAATAACCTTTTAGGAAGAACCCCCAGGGCCACGTTTTCTAGCTGCGGGCACTGTGTATAGTTTGATCTGTATTCTGATAATTGGGTATTTTACTGTTGCGTGTATTAATGTTTTTTCAATTTCTACATATTTCAGCGAACTTAATTTCACTCGCCGTATGTGCAGATATGTTTCCATGATGTGAATCACAACGGGTATTACGAATTCTATAGGGGCATTCGGAGAACTATTTGTGTTTAATGGGTTAATTGTAATAAAGTCGCTATGCTCAATAGAAACCTGTAGGGGGCATATCAAAGAGGGACAGTTCCGATTTACAACATTGTGAGTACACGGATGGATGAAACGCGCCTTGACGAGTCAGAAATAGTGCCACCTCTCTCGACAAGTAGTAATCAGCCTATGATTCGTGAGAGCAGTGTCCTCAGCTTACATCAGTTAAAAAAATGATCAGCCATAGGCTTCATTCGCTTAGAACACTTCTTTTTTGATGTCCTTTTACGTTTAGCGCCACGCGTTGGTAACCACTTTTTCCGGACAGCCCTCTTCTTCTTCTTCTTTCCACCACCACGCACTTTTCTCTTTGCATCTTTAATGATTTCGTCCCGTGTACGTTTTAAATGTTTTTTAGAGCTTCTTTAGGGTTAGTTCCACCCATTATGTGTTCTACCGCGTTAAAACCTGATTGTAACGCCTTCCTCCCGAGGTATCTAGCACACCTCTTCAACAATGGGACAGCCGTGCGTAGTATGGTTGAAAAAATGGATCCAAGCCCACTCCCACGCTGATATCTCACCCCTCGATAGACTGTAAAAGGCCTTCGGGTCATTATAACTGATTGCGGCGAAAGTTATGATCAGCCTGTTCCACTGTTAAACTTCCATCAGCGAAGAGGAAATTTTTTCCCTCACTCGTTCTTATATATATTGAGATATTGGTTAATATATTAGTCGCAACATTCACATAATGGGGCTTGTCATATATAATGTTCAAACTCTTCCCTCTGTAGTTGGGAATGTGTACAATGCGTAGCAGGCGCGCCTGGGTGTCCCCAACAAATTGATGTTCCACGATATTGCTGTAAATATAGCACTTGTCTTGGGATGGATAGCTTTCACCCAATTTCTCCAATTTCAACTGTGCCTCTTGAAAGGTGTCTCTTTGGAGGGCTGCACTATATCGACCTTCGACCACAATTGTGAAAAGCTTTTTACCTTTAATATTTCTACTAAGCGTTGATTTTAACTTCAACGTGCGTGCAGGTGTGTCTATGTTTACGACTTCAAAAAGTAAGTCGTTTGTCCGGTACGACTTTTCAAGACTCTTGTTTAAGCACGTCACAATCTCCGTGAATGACCGATTCCTGGTTTTACAATTGTACTATAGTACTGTACCCGACCGAACAGGACTGATCGCATAGTGTTGTTTAAGGTTATGCCTAATTTTTCACACTCATCGACTCTTCTAAGGATCAGAAATATGATCTGTTCATTTTCAAGAGTTAAGAATTTGGTGGCTAACTGGAGTTCACATAAACCCACCTCATACGAATCACGCTCCAATTCAATGGGTTTATGGAGTTCTGTCACAAAGTTGGCCAGTGTGTTGTTAGGATGTACAGAGAGAGAAGAAGAGGATGGGAATGTGAATAGAAGTGGTTAGGAGCCATGTTGCACACTATTTAAGCTTCATTATTGCAGCAGCTTGTATATAGGTGGTGAAGCTTTCTGGGTAAACCAGCCATTTCACCAGGTACATTTTTCTCTTTCCTGAATCTTTGCTGCCTAAATTTTTTCAATTTTAAACATTTTTTTTTAATTAAATGTCACTTTCTTCAACTCCTCGCGCTAAAACCCTTCTGCGATCTCTTCCCCATTCAAATCTTCAACGTAATACATCATTTTGTCGCCTGTAGGTCTCACAGCACTAACTTTAAAAATCTCATGTGTCCATCTTCCTCAAATCCCTTCGCAAATTTATTTCCCGAACGCGATAGCCTTACATAATCATTGATTTTGTAAAGTGTAGAATGTGGTGGCGGTGTTCCATCTCTTCTTAGGTGTTGTGCCAATCGTGCGATGGTGTGAACGGGTTGCATGACGAGGCCAATGATCCCAGAATGTTTATATATCTGTATGTGTTATTATGTGTAAAATAGCGATGCATGCGTTCCTTTATAGTACGTTGAACTCTTTCAGCTAAAGAGGCCTTATGTATACAATTGCTGGTGTAGTAACTGATACTAAACTCTGTCAACATGTTCTGAAAAGCTCGCCCTATAAATTATTTCCACATATCCGTACAAAAAAGCCTGGAACCCTGTTTTCTTTCAACATCAGCGTTTTGGCATCTTTAGCATCTGTTTCAGGCGATTTATTTTTCAGTGGAATTAGCCAAGATATCTTGAGAATACTCCTATTATGAATAGGATGTAGCGATAGCCATCAATATACAATGAATATCTTTACATGTCTGTTAAATCCGCTTGTCAAATAGAGTCAATCGAAGCTGCTGTTGTCTTGGCCGTTTTAAACCTTTTTCTCACCGGTTTATGAAGTGTATAAGCATCCTGCTCCCGCAAAAACCTCTCAACATCCTTTTTCCCTACTCCATCATTGTAAACACCTCTGTATAATCTATTAACACCACTATAGGAGGCGGGGTTAAAAATGTCATAATAGCGTTTTCTTAATATGTTAGCCATTTGCGTATTTTAGAGACACGTGGATAAGGTTTGCCGTTTGGTCTCTTCTTTCTCCTCTTCAGAGATGCTACTGTTGGGGGTAATGGCGTATTCAGTTGTGACACACGCGAGACTTGCTCCAAGTCTCTTAACCTATTCAGATTTCCTATCAATGTTTTGGAGACATTTATTTGTTGTAGTCTTGCTTTAATATGCCTCCATCCTGTTGATGAGGGCCTGTCCCACTTTCTCTCCAGATCATGGACAATGTCGACGATATTCGATCCTTGTAACCTTGTTCCTTCAACAACAACCTCGCCTGTATTGGTCCACTCTATGATGGGGTCCTCACTCAATAGATCATAAAGACTTAAACCTTTATTCCTCAATATATGTGGGAGACTGCTTTTTAATACATGCTCGATGTGTTGCGTTCCGTTATTCTTTGGTTGGTCATCTCTAACGTCGGGCCCAGGTCCTATTTCGCCATGCTCATCGTTGCTCGCACCGTGCCTAATAACCACGGGGAGATCTGTCGGATTCTTATAATCTTCCTACTCACGAAGAAATTTCTGCAGAGCTTCTCGGTACAACATCCTTTTCTCATCAGGTGACTTTTCACTGTTTAATAGGTCTCTCAATTCGCTTTCCATTCTTTTAAGCCTGCTTTTACGGGGTTCTAGGACAGTGTCTGGAATCTTTGAACTTTGCAGTGAAGCATACATCTCGTGCGGAATCACTACCACTTTCTTCATCATATAAATCTAGTCAGTAAAGGTCCCAAAACTGAAAATAAGATGGTGAGGAAAGATCCCCCCTCTTTATAAAATAATTCGCTTTTTCTTCCCGACAGTTTTAAAAAGTCGGAGTCGATATTTTTAACAAACATCTGTTGCAGTGCCCGGGGCAATCGTTGATAGATTTGTATTAATTCACGGTGTTTCTTCAGCCCATTTGTCATTCTGGAATATACACGGTTTCAGGCTCGTTTGGGAATATATTCGTTTTCAGAAGCACCATGAACGTGTTTCGCGGGTGAAGGTCACAAAGCAAATATCCGTAACGCCAACTTGTAGCTTTTTTATAAACTTCCAAAAACTCCTTACGCTGATTCGGAAACATTTGATTGGATAATACCCCAATTTCTGACACAGCTCTACTTTGCGGGAATAAGACTAGATATTGTTTATTTATCGACACATCCCTCATGTATCTATTTTTGAAAAAGAGATTCTAATTGATGCAGAATACGCTTATGTTAAGATGGTGGGAGAACATTGTAAATGTCTCGGCAAACGTTTTATCTATTTCCAACATGAGATCGTCAATTACAATGACTGTATGCTCATTTCCCTTTAACGAATTAACGTCATATACACCTTTGTGGAACAAAATATCATCTTCGTACTCGTTGAACACTGATTGATACGTCGAATAGCACCGTATTACTTTATGCACAAATTTTGAGAACATCTCCCCTTACCTTTAATTATTTTAAGCATAAACACACTTTTACCACATCCTATAGGGCCAGATATAATACATGTGGAGGGGCTTGTGAACCTGAATTTTTCTACAGATTCCATCTCTAACACGTCACACCCCAAAGTGGGTCATTTACAAAATATAACAAAATTTAAGTGCTGCTTCTTATATTCTTGTTTTCCTTCTCCCACAGAACCGTGAATGACGACGATGTACAGCCCCCCTCATCGATATTACAGATGACCCCGATGACCGTGTAGCTACAGACTCTAACCCCGCTGACGAACCCTCACCAGCGATACCTGTAGCACGCGACAACTCAAAGCGGAAGCATGATGAAGAACCCTCCACGTCAGGTATAAAGCGTGCAGGATTGCGCCGGTTGTTAGACCCCCAGTAATAGAGCCCCAACACTCTACGACTTACGACACAACCCCCGCAATAGTACCTTCCTCAAATATACCCCCTTGTTCGTGTTCAATTCCGGGTACTTCCTTCACACCAGCAGCAGCAGCTTCTCGTGCTATGGAGGAAGGTATAACATTCGAGTTTGTGTGCACCGCTATCTCCACCCCTGCTCTGACTAGAAATCGGTACGTGGTCAGGGTTGACCCTGGATCCCTGTATAGCAACGGTGTTGGACTGCGACGCGTAGTTGAACGTATTGTGGAGTTTACCCATCAGAACCGCGACGAACCTGAAGTCCGGACGAGGTTGTCCTTCAGGTTCGGTTTAGATGACGGGGATGTAGATGATTTTTGGGTAGTCATACCAGTCAGACGCTTGGCAACTGTAGACATAGATTATATCTTGGATCGTATAATGCAGGTCTCTGAAAGTACTACAGCCTTCAACATGGACAACTTCACGATAGCTACTAACAGAGTATTCCGGGTTCCGGGTCATAGTGCCACACCTTATACTCTTAATTTAACATCTCCGGTTATTTACAGAAAGCATTCAAACGTCGATCGTGGTTGCGGCTTTATAGCAATAGTCTTAGCTCATATGTTCACTGTGCTAAATACAATCGCGTATAATATCTGGCTGCCTACATTTGTGCGTGTCCGTAAACTTGCTTCAGATTGTAAGCTTGAGTCTGAGTGTAATATGGGTCCTGAAGAGCTGAGAAGGGTAGAGCAGGAAATGAATGTTCGTATAGTTGTATTTGGAATGGATGATCGTCGTAGGACTGTGTATGTTTTTAGAAGCTGTGTGAGAGATCGTACAAGACCTCTACTTATTTAAGATTGTCAGAAACATCGTATGTCCCCATCCGTAATATAAGGACTCCCTACGCTAGTTATGATAAAAGTCGAAAATATCGAAGGCATCATGATTTGTGTAAGGGATGTCTCGAGTCTGCTGATGATATAGTGAAGGAATGATATAGTAAGGAATGCTACATGGTATATGAGCATTGTAAAAGCACCAAATGTAAAAGTCATGTAGTTGAAGCTCAGAAGAGGGCATGTAATGTGTGTAGACGTACATTTTTCAATAATAAATATTTGAGCTCCATAACTCAATTGGCACTTGCAGGTATGTGCTGTATGTTTTAAATGATGGATAATTGGGGGAATTTCAAGCATAAATGTGATGAAATTCACTGTTCTACATGCCATGAGAAATATAAGGGCGGCTCTGTGATGAGTGCATGGAGATCGAGTGTGATGAGTGTCACAAATGTGGTAAACGACAAACGTTTTTAAAACGACACCCCTGGGAAACTCTTTGTATCCTATATTGTCAAGTTAGCGGACTAGTTCAAAAAAATGACTGTGTATATTCTTGCCCATAACGGAGCAAAATTTGACACACAGTTCCTTTATAAGGAGTTGCTTGAACACGAGTCATCTGAGATATTTACAGGTGATCCCTTGAAAAGAGGCAACAAACTAATACAGATGCAGATAAGAGGTAATGTACAGTTTAAAGACACCCTGCTGAAGTTTCAAAAGGATATTTCCCTTACACATTCCTCACTAACGAAACTTTAAATTAAGTAGGACTACCTCCATCCAAACATTACTTTCACTACACCAACTTGAGTGATAGTGAGTGTGAAGATTTTGACCGCTACTACAACAGTTTTAATGAAGCTAGTCCATACAATATAGCTGATGAATGTGAACGTTATTGCGTGAATGATGTGCGCATGCTTAGAGTATGTTTCCAGGCCTTTAGAAAGATGTACATAGCCCGTTTCAAATGCGATCCGTTGCAAGTCGCAACCACCATCGCCTCATTATGTTTTAAGGTGTTCAAGAATAACTTCATGCCTAAAGACACCTTAGCCTACATTCACAGAAACCATCCCCGCAGTTATGGGCACAATGCTACTTACTGGCTCATACACCTACAGCAACAGACAGGTGTATACATAAAGCATGCCCGCAACACGGGAGAAGTATCCATTAAGGTCAATGGTCGTGTTTTATGGGTTGATGGTCTAAGCGAAGACCGTACCACTGGTGAGAAGACCGTGTACTCCTTTAACGGTTGCTGGTGGCATGGATTCCCACGTCCTCAGTGTGGAATCGTAGGAGATATCCACGGGAGATCTCCTGCCGACAGTCTTGCATGGACCCACACTCGCGATCAGCTTATTGGCCCCCAGTTCACTCAAAAAATCTTGTGGGAGCATGAGTATGATGTACGGATAGAAACAGATGGCCAAAACCGTGAAGAAATAAGGGCCATCAAGCGTTCAATGGTGTTGGATCCTCTCAAATGCAGCGACAGCTTGTTCGGAGGGCGTACAAACCCATTCAAGCTACACTTTCCACCTAGGGAGTGCGTGAAGTTCCATTACTATGACTTCTGTTCTTTGTATCCCTACGTGATGAAGAACAATCCGTACCCGGTAGTGTGCCTGAAAAACTGGTGGGCCCGCCATGCAAACCATCGAGGAGTTCTCAGCAAACTTGAGTGAGCGCTACTTTGGACTCTCTTTCGTAGAAGTACTACTCCCTCGCGATTTTTGGATGCCTATTTTACCCGTCGTTATAGATCACAAGCTCATGTTTCCCCTGTGCGTTAAGTGTGCAGAGGAGAACAACGGGGATTGTAATCATACATCCAACCAGCGTAAGATCAGAGGTGTATATACAAGCCCTGAGCTGGACCTAGCCGTTCGCCATGGATACAGAATATTGAAGATACATGAGGTGTGGAGGTTTTAGAAGCTACCCAACCTTTTCACGCCATATATAAACGCTTTTTTGAAGGATAAGGTAGAAGCATCGGGGTATCCACGAGGAGTTGATACCGAAGATGAAAAAACGGCTTATATTCAGCGTTACCGTACCCATGAAGGTATACAGCTTGACCGTTCCCAAATTAAGAATCCTGGCAAGCGGTTTAGTGCAAAGTTGTGTCTAAACAGTCTTTGGGGAAAATTTGCACAGAATACTGGCAAAGGGAACGTTCATTTAGCACAAATTTATAGTGAAGTCTGGGATTATGCCAACGCTCCCGATAAAGAGGTTATGGAGATCGTGAATGTAGGTAATACTTACATAATAAGGCAAAACATAACCGAACTGGCCACAGATATCTCACGGGCTGCAAACATATCTGTAGCCAGCTTCACAACTGCCTACGCCCTCATTAAGCCTTGGAGACTACTGCACTCTCTTGGGCGGAGGGTGCTGTACGCTGACACAGATACCGTAATATTCACAGAGATGGAGGGTGAATACATGTCTCCTATTGGGGAATTCCTCGGAGAGTTAACTCACGAGATCAAGGACGAGTATGGTGATGATGCATACGCTTACTCATTTGTATCAACAGGGCCAAAAACTTATGGGGTACAAGATGTTCAAATACTCTATGGATATTCTGGCGAGAATATTGCCAGATTTCGCGGCACAAACGATGTAATGGACTACATTGTAGGGCAAAACTGTATAAAAGCGTACATATACCGTGAGGTGAAAGAAACAACGCGTTCAGAAGAGAAGCAACGGATATGGGTAATGAGTCTTGTTGATGAGTGGTGTGACAGGCGGTATTATGTCAGATACATCATACCGAGTACGCATACCTTGCGGCTGAGAATGTAAACCGTGTCATCATGGACAAGCTAAAGTACTTTTACACTACATTCATATATATCATGACGAGGTTCGCAGTGAGGTTGTGGTTAAAGCCTGTGTGGGTTTTTAATAGAGTTAGGGACGAGTATCAATAGTTAAACAAGAAGGATAAATACGGTCACATGTTTCTATCAAATAGTGCACCGGATTTTTAATGTGTGGAGACCGTCTAGTGCGCATAAAACATTAAAACTGAAAATACCCCATGTGTCGGAAAATTGCCCGGTATAATGGGTACAAGTACTCGCGTGATTCATGTTAGAACAAATCCTTTCACGATTTAACAGCTTATGGTGTGACTCGCAACCCCATCGATCCTGCCCGCCCACCCGTGGCTCATAGTTATCTCAGAGCTTGAACCGACTGGACGTGCACTCCTCGAAAACGATGGAACTTCCTTTGAGATGTATTCTCAATGCCGCGTACGATGTGTCCGTGACGAAGTCATTGTGCGTGTTCAGGCGTGAAATCGGTGCCATTAACTATGTACTTGAAACGACTTGTAGACAAGCAAACTCTGGTAAACGTAATGTTATTTATTTAAGTGTTGATAGAGTCTTTGTGATAGTTGAGAAGTGGGTTGAGGACCGTTATAAAATACCTACAGGTATAGGTACAAGAAGAGAACAGATTAGTGATGCCCCTCATACGCCGTTGTTTGTACGTTGTGTATAAATAACGATCAGCCATGCATTGATATACGACTGATGTGGAAGAATGCATCTGATAATAACGCTCTTGTCTCTACGCGAAACCGTTTCATCCTCGACAGAATGTTTGAAATCGTCGGATTCCGCAAGCTAAAGCCTATATTAAACGCGCGTGTTACGGATATGATTTATTTTGACACGGTTCTTGAATACGCATACAACGCTCTGCTCGACGGGTTTATCGAATGTAGGAATGAACAAGGCGAGAATGGTCTAGAGCTGGATGCTTATTTAAAAGGTTTAGACTTTTCGAAATATCATGAACTTTGGTACAAAGGACTTGAGCAGTACAGGGCAGAGCTCGCCTACACCGTTCACCCTGAAGAATTATACCTCTATATAATAAGCAGCTGTCATACGACTTAGAAGATTATTTCAATTATCGCTATGCGTTGTGAAAATTGAAAAGCTCGGATCGGTAAGAAAAAACGCTCGATTGAAAAGTAGTGTTTATAAACTTGAATTTAATAATAATGTAGTGCCTAACGATACCCTTTTTGTGCGTGCTTTTGAATGTATTCTAGCCGTGTTTAAAGATAACCTGCCAATCGAGTGTAAAGTGGGCACAAAAATAGTGTTGAACGATATGAAGGCCATTGACATCGAGTATAGGAGACCGCACACCTTGAGCAGTGAAATAATGTTAAAACATTTACTGCGTAGTGCAAAGCAATAATGATGTGACTGTAGACTCGATTACGTGCGAGTTTAGTGTTTTAGTTTAGTGCAGTAGAACATAAAGTATTTTGATATATATATTTATTTTCAATATATTTATTTATTTAATACATTTGTGTGTATATATATATATATATATACACCCTGTACTAATATATTGATGATTATACTACATCGTTTTGTATTATATTATTTTTTTTAATTTTATTTTTTGATTAAATATATATACTCGATCGTTCGTATTCCTTATATTATTATCAATTTTTATTGCATATATTCCTCGTTTGTATGGGATTCTGTATTTATTTTCTAAATATTTCGTGAAATTGATTCCAATAATTCGTCTAAATAAACAGAATGATGTAATGGTGTTTTATTTAATTCGTTTGGTTGTGTATATAAATTATATTATTATTTAATTATATGTATACCAAATGGCTTGTTACGCAATGTAAACCGACTGACGGATTTCTAAGCCAACTGTCAAGAATATCTGAATAGCGCTATCTGGCAGCTGAAAAGTTAATTAATATAAACACATACACCTGCCTTCTAGGTCTTCTAAGTCAACTGGCGGGTTAAGCCAACTGGCGGATTAAGCCAACTGACGGATTTCTAAGCCAACTGTCAAGAATATAAGCTTTAATTAGATAAATAGCGCAATCTGGCAACTCAACCCTAATAATGTACACCTGAACAAACCATTTACACCTTCTAAGCCAGATTAATCCTTCTAAGCCAACTGGCTTCTACGCCAACTGGCGGAGTTCGAGTTCTAAGTCAAGTGTTGCTACCATGATCTCTCATTGAGCTTCTGCCTCTCGCAGAAGCTGGATGCTCTCTTTCTCTCTCATTGAGCTTCTGCCTCTCGCAGAAGCTGGATGCTCTCTTTCTCTCTCATTGAGCTTCTGCCTCTCGCAGAAGCTGGATGCTCTCTTTCTCTCTCTCCTCCTCCTCTCTCTCTTAGGTTAAGTATGCCCCTTTGAGGGGTGAGGCCGTCCCATCTCCTCCCCTCCCCCTTCATTGTAGCTTGGGGGATAACCCTCCCCCTTTGCAGCATTGGCTTGTTGCAAGACCCCTCCGCCTTGTTGCATGTCCCTCTTCCAACATTCTCCCCTCACACCTTTTGTGACATTGATCAACATTTGCAATTGCATTGCACTCTAACCTTTTGCGCCCATTCTACTAAACTGTATACATTTTCGTACGATCAAATCTTCTAACCAATTCGGGCATATTCATCAGAATGAGTACCAACTGATCAAGCGTGTACAATCGAATAGAAGTGGTTAGAGTACATGATATGCGATCGTCGGATTTCATCCGAACACGTCCGCTCGTGTTTTCTCATCAAACTATTTTGTTTTTTTTCGTCATAAATTTCAGTTTCAATGCGAATGTGATATCGTGAAGGTCAAGATAGACTGTGAGAAATTAATTTCACATGTTCAAGAAAGACATGAATTGTAGGATCAAAAGCACAAATCATACTCTAATCGAGATATTGTTAAGAGACTGTGGACTCTGGATAGAAATAGCTGAGGAAATGAATAGTACAAATACAGTTGGTTGTGAATCATAATAAAGTTTATAATAAAGCCTTAGGTTGATATTAGGCGGGGAACTTGAACGAAAAGGTAATTCTTGAATAGGTGTATGGTTGAAGTTCTTTTTCTTGGTATTTAACGACACCATGAAACTGAATTAACCGTGATTTGACCCGATGTTTACATCCACGGCTTGCATCCCACCAACCCACCACAACGCGCCTCAGTCAGAGTCTCTCCGCGCTACGAAAGACAATTAATATTAGCCAGTCTTCGGGAGCAGTTGATCTTCACTTCTTGTGGTGAATACAAACTACTTAATTGTATATTATATCCCTCCAAAAAGGAGCTGCATGATTGAACCGGTTCTGGAAGTCTGCAAGAATATTTTCAATGGTTTTGCCATTACGTGGCATGGACCCAGGTACTAGCCAATACGCGTTGTTCAATCGCGTATTGGCGATTAAACCAATACGCGATTGAAGCTATTGGCTGAAAGGCTATGGGTCTAAAAGAAAAACGAAAATCAGTTAGTATTTTACTGGGATGACAAGATATTGTGGACACCCTTTAGTATAAGCATCATGAGATTATTAATTAATAAGTAGAAAAAATGTCAGTATTATAGAGATCAAATGAAATGTCAAATGTATAAATTTAGTAAAAAATTAAGAACTTAAAACCAAATATAAAATTTTAATGTCTTTGTTCAACGGTATGTTAAAGAACTAAAGGTAAAATGAGGCGCTCCGGACCACAACCTGCCAAGCGCCAGTGGGGCCAGAACTGAATTATTTATACCACTATATTCCCCACCCTTCCTCTATCCCATGGGTGAGTGAGGGAGCAGATTGTGAACCTGTACGTATGGTCGATTGGTTCAAAAGTTATGGCATTTTTCAAGTTGGCAAACTTTAACTACATTTTTCTCCATTTTTTAATTTGGCCCTTGGCAGCTTGTGGTCTGGAGCACCTCAAATGTTGAGGAACTTTCGTTATTGTTTATATGAGGCGTCGCAAATACGAGGGGCGAACCGGCTAAATTGGCGATTTTGTGATTGTTCCACGAATAAAAAGTTCAACTCTACCCCATTCACAGACAACTTGGTATAACCAAATACCCACCTCGTACGCTCAAAATATGGTTATTTTCAATGCATGTATTTGCGTCTTGTGCCCCTCGGTCATAATAGTCTTAAAGTTTAAACGCCTCTATCTCAAAACTGGTTTGGCGAGTTTGCTCCTCGTACTCGCAACGCTTCATATAAAATTATTTGAAGCAAGTGTAGTTTATGTTCCCCTGGCGCAAAAGGGGACACAAACTACACTAGGTCAAAGTTGGGGAACGTAAACTATACTAAGATATTTAGGAGACATTTTTTAAATGAATCCGTCAAGTAAAACGCTAAAACAAACGAAAATATTACGACTTAATTAACCTAACCAATCGTCAATTTATATATATATATATATATATATATATATATATATATATATATATATATATATATATATATATATATATATATATATATATAAAATATATATATTAAGTCGTAATATTTCGTTAGTTGTAACGTTTTATTTGATTAGGTATAAGCAGACAAAGTTGGGAAACGCAAACTACACTACGATAATGTAGGGGAACATAAACTACACTAGGCAACACAGGGGGACGTAAACTACACTTGTTCCAATTATTTATTTTATCATCAGTTCTATGCCCACAAAAAATTAATTTAACACAATACAAAACGTTACTGTGTACGGTCCCGAACAAGATTCCTGAAACACGTTTTTTATTACAGAACTTTAACTAAGCTTCAGTCCGTTTTAATAATGCACTGGTTGGACTAATAATTAATTAAGTGTATCTAGCCTAAATAAAGTTTGTCTCTTTTGTATACAGTTGAAAGAATGATTCGCTATACGGAAATAAAGGAGTACTTTTTCCCATGCTTTTTGACCTGAAAAGGCCGAAAATCACAACCATTTTGACCTAGGTTGTTGGGAAGCATTGCCGCATGGAGCTTTAAGTTTTCTGCCTTGAAATCGGCCAAAAGCACCAGTTCCGGGGTCTCTTGAATCATGTTTTGCACTATAACTTTTTATCTAAACAAGATAGAGCAACAAAATAGGCACCAAATTAAAGTGTTTTTAATCCTCTTTCTAACTTATACAATTATGATAGTCTTGGAACAAGAAATGGCACATTGGTACATACAAAGATTTCAGAAATATCACAAAATTCGTTTTCTCACACTCAAGGCAGACAAGGCGCAGTATTCATGACACAAATTTGAGATTAACATTTTGTCACAAGTCTAATCGATCAAGAAGTGAAAGCATTACATGATGATTAATTTCATAATGACATTTACACAGTCAGTTGTTGAGAGTTTGTTTCTTGAAGCTGTCAAAGCGGCGTCTGTTGAACTCCACAGCTTGAAGGAGATAGTCCCTTTGCTTGGCATCTGTTGTTATGACATTTGCAAAGTCGCTCATCATCTTGACACCACGTTCAGCAATGTCATTCACCGCTTTCAGATTCTTAACATAGTCCAACGCTTTTCTGTAGTCCTCATTCTGTGGCCAAGACGTGACAGGTTCCAGAAGCCACTCGGATCCAATGTTCAGTGTGTCCAGCAGGAAATGTGATTCTGGGCCAATGAGATCAACCAGGGTGGTCTTAGCTGTGACTCTCTGGAATAGAGGCTTTCCTGTTCTGAAGCTGTCTGGCTTCTCAGTGGCATGTAACTGGGCAGCAATGTCGTGCTTCAATGTGTCACTCAATCTACTGCTGAACAGGGCAAATGGCACGACTTCCTGCGTCAGGTACCATTTGTGGTTTTCCATCTTTTAAGTACTGCATCAGCAAGCTCTGGGTCAGTTTTCTTGGACTTCAACATGCCCTGGATTAGACTTAGATCATTCACGGGAGCATCTGCAGCAGACATTGACATCATCCATACAGGAGTGTAGAACAGCGCAAGGAAGGTGTTGAGTCTTTCCAGCTTTGATACAGTGTCTTCGTCGTACTCAAGTTGATCTGCAAACATCAGCATTTTCATGGAGTACAGGTTTCTGGCCATCCATCTGGCCTGATGAATGGCGCCTGGTCGACTCCAGTGAATACCTCGAGGAGGCGTTCCTCCAAGAACAATGACTGTCAGTTCAGCCATTTCCCTGTAGTCGGCTCTTGGAAGCCTTTCTGCTGTTTGAATGTCTTGGAGTATTTCTTCACTGTTCTTCTTCTTTTCCTTCAGCCATTTGCTGTTGATAGCCAGCATCTTTGGGTTTTCCTTGGACGAGTCCGTCCAAACATCCTTCAGATGCTCAAACCAGGGATTATCTGGCCCCTTCACCTTCCCAAACAGCTTCTCCCAAACTGCTCCTACTAGGATTTCCAGGATGTGATGTCGACAGGCCAGATAAAACACCTTTTTGTTCAGCATTTTCTCTAGCAGTTTGGCAGCTCCTCTGTGAACTCCACTGTTACTGGATGTAGTGTAAAAAACAAGGGCAGTAACATTATCCGTAAGTTCCCATGTCTCCAGTAAATCCATTGAAGCCTCAGCCTGAGCTGTGCCAGAAGAATTGTCGATGACAGGTACTCCCAATAACTTTCCTTCAGTGTATGAAGGTGGACCAGACACTAGCACAGCTAAAGTCTCTGAGGTACTTCCAGGTTCACTGCCCAAGACATCTTTGAGCAACTTTCCATCCCAGTGTAAGGCAGCGTACTGTGGGGGGTTTTCACAAAACTTGGACATGTGACTCTGGCTGATATTATACCTGGACAGCATTCTGTTGCGACGTGTTGTTGAGGTTGAGATGACGAAGTTATCCAGATCAGCCCCTCCAGCTTTCAAGGTGGCAGAAACCATGGCAGTAACTTGATTGTCTGATAAACCAAGACGATCAGCTGTATTGCAGATGACATCACATTCCATGACCTTCTTGGAAACGTCAAAGTCACACTAGTCACAGTGTCTTGATGGTGAGAACATCCAGGACGAGGCTGATGGTAATCCATGTCCTCTGTGTTAGCGTCGTTGTCAGTTGAGTCACCCCAGGTAATGTCATCCACATGAACAACTGCCTCTTGTTCTGCTGCAGCTGTAAAATAGTACAACATGTTAAGACAGTAATTGTTAAGTACATGCTAAATATCGCAATGGAGTAAAACTTAAAACTTTTTGTAACGTTCAAAGTAATTAGTTTTACCTTGTTCTTGTCTATGCTGCAGTCTTTCATTCCTCGCTGCTTGCTGCAGGGATCTTGTCTCAAAAATCTTGTCATGACCAGACATATGACCTTTCCTCTCAGTCTTTTGGTCTTCGTAGAACCTGATATCCTCATCTTTCTTCTCTCTGGATAACAGTCTGTTGTTCTGTATTTCCTGGATTGCATCTGGAGCTCCTATATCGAACAGGCTGTCTAATTCCAGCACAAATGCTCCTCTTTTTCCTCCAGGGTTACTTGCTCTTCCTTTGCTTTTCACCAGAGCACGATGTTTCTCATGTAGTTTCATGAAGAGCTTTATTGCGTTGTACTTGGTCATTGTCTTGATCCTAGCCATCTGCCAGAATGGGATGTTAGATTCAACTGTTTCATATGCAAGGTCTTGAACCATGGGCCTCCCTGCATTTTCCGGTAAATTCTGAAGATTAAGGAAATACTGGAACGCCTGTCTGTTGGTGGGAAGCTGGGAACCACTGATAAAAGCTGAAGGGTATCCAACCAGGAAAGTTTCAGTGAGAGATCTGGTAGATGGCCCAGTTGACACCTGCCTGTGGACAGTACGTGGAGGTTCTGAGATATCAACTGTGCGCCCACGGAGCTCCCTCAGCTCCTTGCTTAATGCCATTGTGAAGTTGTAACTTGTAGATGGTTTTCTAGATTCTGATTGAGTTTCTGTTGTTTCCTGAAAAATGATAGATAATTATTATTATTATTATTATTATTATTATTATTATTTATTTATTATTATTATTATTATATTATTATTATTATTATTTATTAATTTTATGCTCTTTCATTTGATACCTAATTTGTTGCTCTATCTTGTTTAGATCAAAAGTTAAAGTGCAAAACATAATTCAAGGGACCCCGGAATTGGCGCTTTGGCCGATTTCAAGGCAGAAAATTTAAAGCTCCATGCGGCAATGCTTCCCAACATCCTAGGTCAAACTAGTTGTGATTTTCGGCTTTTTCAGGTCAAAAAGCATGGGAAAATGTACAGAAACCTATGAAAATAAGAAAAAGTTGATTTTTGAACAGGCCTAAGTCCACCCACACATACATGTGCAGTTGTGCACATCTCCGCATAAGCGAGGTACCGACTCTTTTTAAATCCATATCTATAAACCTAATTAACCTAACCTAATCTAACCTGATCTAACTACAGTATGCACCATTATTTATAGGAAATTTTGTTTTGAGAATTGAAAAAATTGTCCGTCCACGAAAGAAGAAAAATTTGAAAATATTTCATTTGAAAGATCAACGTTGATGACCATCTACAAAATTTATTTAGAAATGATTTTATAGAATGTATGGTTACACACAGATTTACAAGTTATTAAATTAATAGTAATTGAGATACTAGTACTTAATTAATTTTAAGTAACTAATTACTAATTTCAAATAGTTCATTTCAATTATTGTACTAACAATTTAACTGCAGCTTTAAAATAATTGTAATTTAAAATTAGATTAAGGCTTCCATTTCTTTAATTTTCGTATAACATTATACAGGGTGTTCATAGTCACGCAAATGAATATGGTGAAGTGTACATGCATAGTCACTTGCGTGACTTTATGAACACCCTGTATTTGTGTACCGTAAGTAACTAAGTACTCCATTATACCCATAAAAAGTGGCAACACCTTCTCATTTACAACTTGATCACCATTTAAAACGTAGCCGATTACATGTTTCAGCTCATACATTGGGATCCAATTAGCAATAATAAATATATCGTATAATTACGCTTTTGCAGATCGTTGTATAGTCTGCCTGATTCCCTTGCCACGCCAAATGACTCGTCTTTAGTTTTAAGTTTTTAAATAGTAATGGGAACGTAATTAAATTAATTCAGGCAAGTGATTGCAGCTGAATTACTTCAGAAGTAATTAATGTAATTTAAATACTTTTTACAAGCAGTAATTATAATTGAACCCTCTCTGAACGGAATATTTTGTAGCAATGTTATGAATGCGATTATTTGAAACCTTACCAACTCATTTAACAATCGTCCAAAGTGGGTTAATTAGTTTAAAAAGTAGCTTTTACAACATGGGTAAACTAGTCTTAATCGATCAGTGTTGGGAGACCAGAGTGGGGGATTGGGGAAGGTAATATGGAAAAAGATTATCAGTTGTTAAATATTTCAAAAACAAAATTTTACTGGTTTAGAGTATATGCATAAAAAATTTAGTCAAATATTTAATCTATCATATTACTGTTAATCGGCTCTTTTTTATCATTCTTTATTTAAAAAACAAATCTATGACTATACTGTAACAAGAGTAAATTAAATAATACATGTTCAACTACCCTCAGTAAGGGAAAGGCAGGGAGAAATATGTAAATTTCTAATTGGAAATCATTCGTGTTTTATATAAATGTTTGATCAACTCATATTAGAAACCTTTTTTGTAATATTATTATTATTATTATTATTATTATTCATCACTGTATTCTCTTTCCCTTTTACAGAGAGTATAAATTGTCTTCTATATCTACATAATTATTGTTGTATAAATGAAGTAACGTTCGCTGAGCTGAAATATAAACTATTTCTGGTAAACGTTTCTGAAATCATTTTATTATCAGTTTTCTCTCGTATACTTCCAATTATAACAAACTTAAAAGTTAATAACGATAACCGTAAAATTATTATACTGAAAGGAAAGATTATACGAATGAAAGGTTCTGAACAAGGAATCTGATGAGTGACTACGTATAGGGTGGCCACAAGGTCTCTTTGCATAACAAGGGTAACATACAGGGTGTCCGAGAATTATCTGTACAAATTTTGGCTGTTATTAAAAGTCAACCATAAAGTGTAGAAATTCCAGTGTTGTCCCATTTTACAGAGAATCTCATTAAGCTTTTTCTGATACCAAGTTGTGACAAGTTTTTTAGAAATTCCAGTGTGTCCGAACATTATCTGTACAATTTCATCTTTTAATAAAATTCTTGATAACACACGTAAAATTCTTAAACAAGATTATTTAGAATCTGTATTTTCAAAAGTTTCTTTTATTAAAGTAACGTTGTTACAAACATTCATTCGATATGTGCACCATTAGTGATTCGTAAAACATCCAATCGATACTCCAAATGTTGCCATGTACGCTGCAGCATATCCACATCAATTCGCTCAATAGCAGCTGTGATTCTTGCTTTTAATCATCAATGTCTGTCACCCGCGTACATTTCTAAAAAACTTGTCAAAATGTGGTATCAGAAAAACCTTAATGAGATTCTCTGTAAAATGGGACAACACTGGAATTTCTACACTTCATGGTTGACTTTTAATAACAGCCAAATATTGTACAGATAATTCTCGGACACCCGGTATAAATATGCCGTAATGTCCCTGCAAAGGAACTTTGTGGCCACTCTGTATAAATATAAATGTAAATTCCATTTCCTCAATTACCCAAAGCCTATCTAACTCAAAATTAACCCTAAACGTACTTTTATCACCTCTCCAATAACAATTTACATTTAACAGTCCTAACAGTTGTGTAGCTTCGATACACTGACTCTTTATATGAAAATATCACATGGCTGCTCTATCATCACTAGTCTTTTTAATTCTTATAATGTTGAAAAGCTCTCTTAATTTCATTTTCTCTAAATTTTACTTAATCCTGTCCATGGATTCACTTCCTAATTTTAGCTTATCTGCACAACCAGTTATTCTGCTGTATGATTGTAAAAATGTTGAGTGGCCGCTAAAGTTCATATTAAAAAAATTAGGTGGGGGTAAGGGGGGGCGCTAAAATTCGTATTAAAAATGTAGAATGGGGATAAAGGAGATGGAGTGGTACCCCAAAGGTCCCCATAAAGGGATAGTTCCCAAAAGCCATGGTCCAAAGAGGGTGGGTGATAGTACGAGGGTGGGAAGAGGGTAGTAGAAGAAAGAGGAAAGGAAGAATATCTTCCCCAAAGGAAGAGAGAGAGGGAGAATAAGAGAGAGAAAGAAACTAACCTAGCATGTATGTATGTTTGTGTGCATGTATTTAAGGTAACAAAGCACAAGTATTTACTGAGGAGAGAGAGAGAGAGAGAGTCACAAGGAAAAGAAGTACCTCAAAAGGCCTTGCGGCCCATACCGAGGAGGTACCAAAGGCAACGGGTGCCATGGAAAATTTTCTACACCCTCAAATAGTGTGCAAGATTTGGTCTAATCTTTTCTTGAAATGATCCACAGAGGAACTGTTCACAACTTCTGAAGGTAGCCTGTTCCACGTGTCACAGATCTTATATGTAAAGTAATTCCCACACACACTAGTCCTAAACCGTTTCAAATCCAACTTCCGACCATTGTTGCGAGTTGGGTTATCATTTAAACTAAACATGCTTCTAAAATCGAAATCGTTGAACCCGCGTAAGAGCTTGAAAACTTCGATGAGTTGACCGCGCAGCCTCCGAGTTTCCAGCGAAAACAAATTCAGGGCGCGTAAGCGTCGATTGTAGCCCATATGCCTAACGGAAGGGATTAACTTCGTGGCCCTCGCCTGGACTCGCTCCAGCCTCTCAATATCTTTCCTGAGGGTGGGCGACCAGAACTGCACAGCATACTCCAGGTGCGGCCGAACCAGGGAATTGTACAGAGAGAGCACAATCTCCTTGTTCCGAAATCGAAATTGCCTCCTGATATAACCCAACAGCTTCTGGGCTTTCTTTTCCACCTCTACGCACTGTTTGGTAAACTTAAGGTCGCTGCTAATTAGCACACCCAAGTCCTTTTCCAAATCAGTGGCCTCGATATTACTCCCCAACATCGAGTGGTCCGACTTGGGATTGGCGTAGCCAATGTGCATCACCTTGCATTTACCCAAGTTAAACGGCATTTGCCATTTTTCGGACAACTCTCCTATCCTACCTAGTTCCGCATGCAGTTGCTCGATCGCTTCGGGCGTCCCAACATTGGCCCCAAGCTTCGTGTCATCAGCGAATTTGGCGATCCTACTGACGATACCACCGTCGATATCATTTATGTAAATGATAAACAACAGTGGCCCCAAAACGGAACCCTGAGGAACCCCACTAGTGACCGAAGCCCAACCCGAACTAACCCCTTTAATTACAACCCTCTGCCGCCTATTCTTCAGCCAGTTTTAAATCCACCTACCTACTTCCCCACGGATACCCAGCGCGCGCACTTTGGCCATTAGCCGGCGGTGAGGTACCTTATCAAAGGCTTTCTGAAAGTCGAGATAAAGTATATCAATCGCCCTACTCTTATCATACTCACTCAACATGACGTGGAAAAACTCGAGCAAGCTGGTGAGACACGACCTATGCCGTCTAAACCCATGTTGGGAGTCCCCAAGCAGGTTGTAGGAATCCAAATGGTAAACGAACCTATCCGCTATTATCCCCTCTAATAATTTACCTACAACCAAAGTGAGACTATTCGGACGATAGTTCCCTGGACTTTCGTGATCCCCTTTCTTAACCCTTTAATGACGGATGGTACCTTAAGGTCCACCAGAAATAATAATATAAATTGTACTACAGTGCCTCGTTTCTATAAATGTTTATTCATGTTTATATATAGATGTCATTTAGTTGTTGAGAAAGGAACCCAAAATGTGTATCATTTCAGTGACTAGTTACTAAAATATTTAGTTTTGAATAACAATAAAACCTATACTTTCTGGTAACAAGAGTGACCGCATATACTGCGGACTAGTCCTTAAAGGGTTAAAGACAGGGGTCACGTTGGTTTCCCTTCAGTCACCAGGCACCTGGCCCGTCTCCAACGATTTATTGAAGACTGTAGCCAGGTGGGGAGCCACCTGGTCGCGTACCTCACGCAACACTCTGGGGAGGAACTGGTCTGGCCCAGGAGCCTTAAACGCGCTCAGTTTGTCTATTCTATCTGCAACGACTGTCGCGGTACACCGAAAACTATCCACGCCAGCACCTTCGTGCCTGACGCCTGGCTCGGGGATGACGCGTGTGTTCTCCATGGTGAACACTCCCACAAAGTACTCATTAAGCACATTAGCGATGTCCGCGTCGGAGGTCCGCAGAACGCCGCTGGGGTCCTTTAACGGACCCTATCATGCTTCTAATGGGCTTTTTACTATTAACATAACTGAAGAACTCCTTAGGGTTCCCCTTGCAGAGGCTTACCACCCGTAGTTCGTTACGTTTCACTAGCTTAACCTTCGTCTTCACTTCTCTACACAGGCGGACATACGCCTCACTGTTCTCATGGGAACGATTGGCCTTCGCCCTCCTATACGCGGTTTTCCTATTTCGGATAGCCGAAGCGATGTCACGACTGAACCACTTAGGCTGCGTTGAAGCAGGGGTGACCGGTTTTGAGGGTATGGCAGCAGACTGCAGCACCATAAACTGGTCCCGGAATGCACTCCACATTCCCTCAACATCGCCGCCGACCTCTAACCCCATCTCACCTACGCTATCCCGGAGGCTAACAAAGTCCGCCCGCCGTAGATCGAGCTTACTGCCTCTCGAGTTACTACGCTTCACCCGAGAGACGCAGACACAGAACCTAATCAGACCGTAATCACTCCCACCCAACGATTCGTCAACGGTGAGGCCAGTGACGAAGTTTTCTTCGGTCGTGAATACTAAGTGTCCAGAACGCTTTCGCCTCGTGTAGGCCCATTGACCCACTGTGTCAGGAAGTTCTCATCAGCAAAGTCAACTAGCCTCTCCCCTTCGGCATCAGCAGTCCTGTCTTCACACTTTATGCCGCGACAGTTGAAGTCTCCTAAAACTACACACACCCTATCCCCTAGCAGGGTACGGAGTTCGGTGTACAGGGCTGTATCCTCCTCGAGGAGATGATGCGGAGGTATGTACACCAAGATTAACCTATAGTTCGTCCCTCACACGTTCAGATCGACGCCAAGCAGCTCCCGTTCCGATCGGAACTGGCAGTCAACCGGACTCAACGTGTCCCTCACGTATATTAGTACCCCTCCCCCCCCCCCCTCCCCACGGGTGCGGTCTTTGCGAAACATTCTACACACGGGAATTTCGAACTCCCCAACGTAGTCCCTACGATCAGTATGAATTCAGGACTCGGTGATAACAACGATATCCTGGTATTCTGATGTTAAGAGCGCTCGTAGCTCGCAAAATTTATTCCTAATTGACCTAACATTAAAAAGCATTGCACGGAGGGAGCCTTCCCTATTCTGACCGCCCTCTAGCACGACCCGTTTCCCAAACAGCCAGGGCTGTAGGGAGTTGAAGAGCCCCTCACCAACGAGGGGGCAACTTCTGCAGGAGCCTGAGCCCCCTCCAACGGGGAAGGAGGGTCACCCACCTGTACGTGGACGCATCCTTCAGCTGAAGGTACGTCCTCCAGTGGCTCAAGATCATCTCTCCCCGGTGGGGGCCCGTCACCTCTCCCGGGCTCGACCTCACCATTCTGTATAGGTGCCGGTCGAGCAGCGCGCCTAGCACATCTTTACCCTTGTCATTGAGGTGGACACCATCCCTCTGGTAAAGGTCCCACCTACCCGAAAATGCGTCGAAGGGGTCAATAAACCTCACGCCCAGCGGGACGCACAAGTATTGCATCCTCTCGTTGATGCCAATGACCTTACTGAGCGCGTCGTCACTGGCATTCATCCGCGATAAAATACCCATCAACATTCCCCTGTCTGTCTTCAGTTTTAGATCATCCCCAAGAGACATGATCTCGGTGATGATCCCTTCTGTAAAACCTACCCTACCGCCTTTGAGGAACAGTTCGTTGCCACTAGTGTGGACAACGATCGCAGTCCTCCGACTAGCCACGCGCAGCTTCTCTAGCTCCTTCCTTAAGTGCGCCGTTCCCCGCCCGGGTAAACACCTTACCTTCCTCCTGTCCCGGTTTGTAGAAGCAAAGTACTTCTCCTGGTCCCTGATCTGCGAGTCCCCAATCAAAACGGTGTCTTCCTTTTCGAGCACAGGAGACTAAAGCGGTTGGAGGTCCTGACAGGGGCAACCGGGGTCTCAGGCTTCGGCTTCGCAGCCTTCTTGCCCGAGATCTTTCGATACCCGTTGCCACTCATAGACTCGGCCGCACTTACACCACCCGACCCACCCCGACCGGCAGCTACGCGCAGCTTCTCTAGCTCCTTCCTTAAGTGCGCCTTCCCTGCCCAGGTAAGCACTTTACCTTCCTCCTCTCCCTGTTTGCAGAAGAGAGAGAGAGAGAGTTACAAGGAGTTACAAGGACAAGAAGAAGCCTCAAAGACCTTCCGGTCCACTCTGGGAGGTTCCTATTATTAAACAAGTTTAATTTTCTTTCAACTATCCTAGCAGTAGTAGAAAATTGGATAGAAAAGTAGGCTCTCTCCCCACCCTCCGCTCCCTCCCTGCTAGAGGCATGTACGGAAAAAGGTTGAAGAAAATACCTTGACTCTGGAAAAGTAGCCAAGGAAATTTTACAGGAAAGTGGAGAATATATAAAAAGCTCTATAATTAGCATGCTCACAGAGACACCGTGCAAGCGAACTGCTGCAGAGTTATGTTATGTTTTAGTCTTAAACTATGAGAATATTCAGTACTTTGTCTAGCCTATTTTTAAACACATTTACACTTTGGCTGGAAACAACCTCTGAGGGAAGTTGGTTCCATATATTAACTATTTTATAGGAAAAGAAATTGCCGCAGACAGAGGTCCTAAATGTCTTTAGTTCCAGTTTAAACCAATTATTTCTTGTCGGATTGACATTAAGTGAGAATAAGTTTCTGTAATCTACCCTGTCTATTCCATTGAGCATCTTGAAGACTTAAATAAGCTGACCGCGCAACCTCCTCGTCTCTAAGGTAAACAGGTTTAGGCGCTCCAATCTCCATTGGTAGTTTTGCATTCTCATTGAAGGGATCAATTTTGTAGCCCTTGCTTGTACTCTTTCTAACCTTTCTATGTCCTTCCTGAGGGATGAAGACCAAAACTCCGCACAGTATTCCAGTTGAGGTCTGACTAGTGAATTATAAAGAGACATTACAGTTTCCTTGTTCCAAAACTGGAACTGTCTTTCAATATAATCTAATATTTTTAAGGGCCTCTTTTCGACTTCTGCACAGTGCCTCGACGGTTTCAGATCGTTGCTGATATAGACTCCTAAGTCTTTCTCTAGATCGGTCTCAGTCAAGTTCCTTTCCAAGAGAGAGTAATCGGTCTTCGGGTTTTTAATAACCTATGTGCATTACCTTACATTTGTCCAAGTTGAATGGCATCTGCCAAGTTGCAGACCATTCGCCCAACCTGTCAAGATCATTCTGAAGCGTACTTACGCCCTCCTCAGTACCTGCACTACTTCCTGATTTATTTCGTATCGTCTGCAAATTTGGAGATTGTACTTAGAAGCCCGACGTCTACATCGTTAATATAGGTGATAAAAAGTAAAGGACCCAGAACGGAACCCTGTGGGACACCACTGGTGACGGGCGCCCACTCCGAAGCCACTCCATTTATTACCACTCTCTGCTTTCTATCTTTTAACCAATCCTCAATCCAGTTGGAAACGAGTCCTGTAATTCCTATTCCTTTGACTTTAGTCATCAATCTCGCGTGAGGGACTTTGTCAAAGGCTTTTTGAAAACGAGAGAGAGAGAGTTACAAGGAGTTACAAGGAAAAGAAGTACCTCAAAAGGCCTTGCGGCCCATACCGAGGAGGTACCAATGGCAACGGGTACCAGGGAAAATTTTCTACGCACTCAAATAGTGTGCAAGATTTGATCTAATCTTTTCTTGAAATGATCCACAGAGGAACTGTTCACAACTTCTGAAGGTAACCTGTTCCACGTGTCACAGATCTTATACGTAAAGTAATTCCCACACACACTAGTCCTAAACCGTTTCAAATCCAACTTCCGACCATTGTTGCGAGTTGGGTTATCATTTAAACTAAACATGCTTCTAAATCGACATCGTTGAACCCGCGTAAGAGCTTGAAAACCTCGATGAGTTGACCGCGCAGCCTCCGAGTTTCCAGCGAAAACAAGTTAAGGGTGCGTAAGCGTCGATTGTAGCCCATATGCCTAACGGAAGGGATTAACTTTGTGGCCCTCGCCTGGACTCGCTCCAGCCTCTCAATATCTTTCCTAAGGGTGGGCGACCAGAACTGCACAGCATACTGTAGGTGCGGCCGAACCAGAGAATTGTACAGAAAGAGCACAATACTACATTAATATCCAAAAGTTTAAGTACATTAGCAATGCCTAAAAAGCCCGGGAAAAATGGAAGCATTAAAATATTCTTTGACAAAGTGCGAGTGTTACCCCCAGGATTCTCGGAATGTAAGTAATTTCGAAAAACTCCATATAAATATTGGAGAGGAGGGGCGACAAGGGGTTGCCCATGGCCATCCCAAAAACCTGTTGATGATACTCGCTATTGAAAGTGAATTTACAGTCTTTGATGCAAAGCTTAATAAGTTCCAAAACGATGTGTGGAGGGCTTTTTAGACATTGCTAATGTACTTAAACTTTTGGATATTAATGTAGTATTTTCATATAACAATATTGTGAAAAATATCAGTGAAAAATAGCCCTACCAATAATTCAGGCATTATCTATAAAATTGGTTGTAAACAATGTGATTCCTTTTACATAGGTCAGACGGGAAAGGATTTGCACACACGTATAAAACAGCATCAATATTCCGTTAGAACAGGACAGTTGTCCAGTGCCCTTTTTGTCCATTTGTCAGAGTTATCCCACTGTATTGATTGGAATAATGCTTCAGTTTTATTTCACTCTAGCAACATTGTTAATAGAAATATTCTTGAGTCTGCCATTATCCAACTTACAAATAACTTCAACATAAGCAAAGGTCTTTTTCAACTCGATCCTGTTGTTTTGAATTCCTTCAGAACAGATTTAGATAAGAAGGGTAGAACGCTAAATCTTTGGTAAACTTGTATGCCACCCTAATAACTTTTATTTTTCAATTTTTATATACAAAAAGGGCAGAGTGCTAAAACCCGGGCAGATTTCCAGTATAAATTTGTATATTTTTTTATCTATAATTTTGGTTGGAAACAATTCATTTAATCTTGTGCTAAAAATCGATAGTTTTTCCTTGCAAATTTGTGTGCCACTCTCACAATCCTTTAATTTTATTTCTCCGTTTATTGTATATATATATATTTTTTTTCTGTAACCTATATATAGGCTGTAACTCTTTATGTACTTCAGTGTTCCTGAGGATGTCATTAGACGAAAGCGCTTGAGCACCATTCTGTGTTTCCTTTCCTTCGTGGTTTATTCATCATATATATATATATATATATATATATATATATATATATATATATATAGGGATATCTGGAACAGTACATGCTTTAACTACAGCCTTTTGAACTGAAATCCTTGTCCGGGATCCTTCAGGCGGTCTTTTCTCTGTGCACACTGACATACAAGCACTGTATATAAAGTTATTTCCATGTATGTATTTTTTTATTTTTATTTTTCTGGCTTGAAGGGTTTTGGAATACATCTTTGACACTAATATATATATACATATATATATATATATATATATATATATATGTGTGTGTGTGTGTGTGTGTGTGTGTGTGTGTTGTACATACATCAGGCATAAAAAATATTTTCTGAGACAGTGTAAAGGAGAATTAAAACATACGAATACATTGATCTGTTTAATTTGACATATATCTGTATCAAATATAAAATAACAAACCAATCAGTAAAGAAGAATCGTATACACATTACCGTAAAAACAGAAATAATACATACTTGACTTATTTAACATATATAACCTTACAACCTTACAAATGTTCCACGTGATGATTTCTCATTTCGCGAAGGTTAAGCGTGTCGCCACTCCTCTCGAGTTGGCCTGGTGAAGTAGTGAGTTGGATTCTTGCACTCTCCACCTCACATAGCCAGGTACGCCCGGCTCATCGGGGATTGTTCTGAGCCAGGCGTCAAGTCTTCTTTTGAAGATTTCCACTGCAACTCCCTTCATGTTTCTTAGGTCTTTGGGCAGCTGATTAAATAGTTTTGGTCCTCTCACTACAAAACTATTTTCTTTCAGGGTTAAGGATGTTCCCTGTCTCGCCTTCAATTTGGGAATACGACACAGTCTACCGTTTCTACCTTCCACCGTTGTTTGGGGAGTTATGGGATTCAGAGTAAGATTAGGGACTAGTTTCTCCATTATTTTCCAAGTGTAAATAATGGTGTATCTCTCTCTTCTCCTTTCCAGTGAATATAGGTCTAGTTCTTGTAACCTTTCCCAGTAATTTAGTTCTTTGCACCCATTGATCTTGGCTGTGAAACTTCTTTGAATCCCCTCCAGCTGTCTAATGACTTCTTTTTTATATGGGGATGTTAGGACCGAGCAGTATTCCAGTTTGGGTATTATCAGGGTTTTCAGTAGAGGGATCATTACATTCTATCCCTTCGTTTAAAAGTTTTCAATATCTGACCCGTTATTCTCTTTGCTCTGTTTACTGCTATCTTATTTTGTGTTTCAAATTTCGCATCATCTGTCATTACAACCCCTAAATCTTTTGCTCTGGAATTTCTCTGGACTTCCTGTCCATTTGGGGTATAATATTCCATGGACTTTAGGTCTTCTCTTTTTCCGTACCGTAATAGCTGAAATTTCTCGGTGTTAAACTTCATATTGTTGTCTTCCGTCCACTTGTAAATTTTGTTTATGTCGGTTTGTAGAGATCCTATGTCTTCTGGTTTTCGTATTTTTCTACTGATCTTTGTGTCATCCGCAAAGGATGTTACTGTGCTCTCTCTGGTAACGTCCTCATCTATGTCAGTTAGCATGATTATGAAGAGTAGTGGAGCTAATACCGTTCCTTGTGGTACTGAGCTGAGGACCTCTGATTCTGATGAAGAGACTCCTTGTACTGTAACGACTTGCCTCCGCTCAGTAAGGAAATTATATATCCATTTCCCTACTTTTCCTGTTATTCCCATATTTCAGTTTATGTATTATGATTCCATGGTCACACTTGTCGAACGCTTTAGCAAAGTCTGTGTATAGTACATCATAGTTTTCATTACTTTCAAGTGAATCAATAATGTTGTTGTAGTGTTCCATTAGTTGTGACAGGCATGATCTGTCTGACCGAAACCCGTGTTGGTTATCATTGAATTTTTTCTGAGTTTCCAAAAAGTCATAGATTTTCTGTCTAACAATTCTTTCAAATATTTTGGTGAGATGAGATGTAAGCGACACTGGCCTATAGTTTTTGGCCTCGGATCGATCTCCTCCTTTATATATTGGGACTGTGTTCGCGCTCTTCAGGATGCCCGGTATTTCTCCCGTGTTTAATGATCGTCTCCATATCCAGTATAGGGGCTCAGCGATTGCATTATTGCAGTTTTTGATCAGTGTGGCATTCCATTTATCCAGTCCTGCCGCTGAGTGTGTTTTAGTTTCCCTATGACTTGTGCAATATCCTCCGTCGTAAAGTCGAAATCCGTTATACTTTCCCCTTGTGGTTCTTCTTCAAAGAACGCGTTTCTATCGCATATCAGTTTGTCAGTTTTTGGGATACTGAAAGATGATTCATACTGAGCTTTTAATATTTCAGGTACTTCTGTTCGATCATCAGATAAAACACTGTTCTCATTTTTTAAAGGCCCGATAGTCGCATAGTTTTTCGACTTTCTTTTTGCGAAATTATAGAAGTACTTTGAGTTAGCCTTTATCGCTTCTATAGCGTCTTCCTCTTCTTTTTCTGTATGCTTCTCGATTAGTTCCTGTATGACGACATCGATACTTTGCAGTTTATCATTTAATATTTTTCTGATGTTGTTATCTTTACAATTACTTAATTTTACAGTCACTCTTTTTCTCTTTCGGAACAATGCCCTCTTTTGTCTTTCGAACCTGCTTCTCTTTCCTCTTTGTTGTATCTTTGGGACATGTTTTTCCACAATTTCTAACGTCTTCTCCTCTAACGCCATTAGCATCTCTTCCGTTGTCTTGGCCTCGAAAATGGTTTTCCAATATATTATTTCCATGCTGGATGTCACATCTTCCCAGTTTATAGCTTTGGAGTGAAAATTAAAAATTTCGAATTTGCTTCTTTCTGTTGTGCGTGTTCTTTCCTTTCCTGTTGCCTTTATATTAGTTGTTATTTCAATGATGTTGTGGTCTGATATCCTAGTTGGGGATATTTCCACATTATCAATTAGATTACTGTTGTTTGTGAATACCAAATCTAGGCAGTTTGTTTTTTCTTGTGTTTTCTGTTATTTCTTGCGTTAACATAAATTCATCAGCTAAAGCTAGTAGCATTTTTACCTGCTCCTGGTCTTCTCGTGTGCCCCCCTTGTCCTGGAGAAAAATATTTGGGGTTGGAGAGTGTAGATCTTTTACCAAGTTTCTTACCTCTGTAATGGAATCTGAAAATTTTGAGGTTGGCGTGTTTGGGGATCTTACATTACAATTAGTCAAAGCTGGGCACTTGCGGTTTTTTTTGCGGTACTGCGGTACTGCGGTACTACCGCACTACCAAACCGGTACCGCATAACGCAGTACCGCAAAGGATCGCTGAAAGTACAGCAGTACCGCTACCGCATTTTTTGCGGTACTGCGTTATGCGGTACCGGTTTGGTAGTGCGGTAGTACCGCAGTTTCTTTTGGTAGTGCGGTAGTACCGCAAGTGCCCAGCTTTGCAATTAGTACCATATTTAATTTTTCAATTTTTGCTGCCACACATTCTACGTAGTTGTTTGAGGTACTTATAGCCATTTCTGCTATGTGCCTTTCGTGTGTGTAAATAGCACATCCTCCTTTACGTCTCACTGTTCTGTCGGCTCGGAGGATTTATATTTGTCAATTTGCATTTCTTTTTTGTCAATACAGGACTCACAATTTTCACAGTTCGCCTGGCAGTCCTTTAGATGAGTTTCCGTGAGGCATGTAAAGTCTGCTCCGGCTTCTTGCACGAGTCCTTTCAGGTATAAAACTTTGTTTGTGGAGTGGTTTGATTTGAGGCCCTGTATGTTGGCTAGGATTATTTTTATTTTTTCTCTTTCTTTTTCGCATACAGGTGGTTCCGATTCGTTTTCCAATGGGGGTGCCGGTTTCGTTGCCTTGTGGTCCTCCGAGAATTTACCTCTTTTTATCTTTGTCGGTACCTGTTGTCCCGATGACGCATGAAGTGCCTTTGGTCGTACCTTCTGTCCGGCTCTCGGATTTCTATATTTATATTTGTCAGCTGGTTTTGTAATTGCTTGAGAGTATTTAACAGCTGAAATGTGTTGGCTGCGTCTAAAAAATTGGCACTCTTCTTTGATGTTCGTTTTTTCTGTTCCCTCGTTGCGTTCCTTTGAGGGTGGTGGTATCGGCATTTTTTTTCATATTTGCAACTCCCATATCTTTCATAAGTGTTGCAGATCGTAAGATGGTGGAACATGCATTTCTTATCAAACTTGCAGTATCCACTTGTGTAATGCATTTTGCATAATGTGGGATGTGCATATATGCATTGCCCATCCCGATATCTGCAGTTTCCTTTCGCGTAGTATTTGCATATATTTTCTACGCTTCTGCTTTCTTTCTTATTATTTTCCAAGTTCTTAGTTTTGGCATTATCATTAATTTTCTTTGGCTGCTTATTTTCTACGTTTTTAGTTATTATCCTTTTATCGTTTCGCTTGTTGGACCGTTTGTCTACTTCGCCACTTTTACTTATTTCTCTCCTTTCATCTATGTCTTCCTTCCGTATTATATTGTTTATGTCGTTATTTATTAATAAGTTGTTGTTCGTTATTATACTGTTATTCGTTATTTCGTCTTCTCTCTCATCCACCCTGTTTTTCGTTGGGACCATTTCGGACCCATGTGTCCCCATTATTTCATTCTTTTTTGTAACTTTCGAGTCTGCTATCTCCATTTCTTTAAAGACCGCGAAAGAATTTACGGTCTGTGTACACACGTCACATAGAAATTTGATCCCCACGACGTGTTTCGCGTTCGAGACAAGAGTTATTTCCCTCTCATTCCAATTCATGCAGTTAAAGTCGTTTAATCGTTGACAGAAATCACATCTAATCGCTAGGCTTTCTGTTGTTACTAAGTTGCACAACTTACAGATTAAGCGAGAATTTGGACCCATATCCATGCTATTCCTTAATTAGTGTAAGAAGAAATACCCACACAAATTCTTTATTTATTTATTTTAATTCCTGTTTCTTTCCTTTCGATGGTCGAGGGTATTTCGAGGGTTTTCTGACCTTTCGTTTTATGACCTTTTTCCTGCTTTGTTTCAAACTTTCTCGAATGCCAACCGTATTTCGTTTTGAATATATACGTTAAAATTGGTGATAAATTATGTAAACTGTATTGCACTTTCTTAATTTTAATGAATTTCGCTTTATAATTTATATGCACGGATTCACTGATACTTTATACACTTTCGGGTGCAAGAGAATAAACCGCCGAGTTGATTATTCCCTTCTAATTTGGGTGTTAAATAGAGAGAGCAAAACAACACGTCCATTCACCACAGGGTACAAGCAACACACATATATATATATATATATATATATAATTTAGTGGTGGACCGGATATCCGCATCATTTTTAACATCCGCATCCGCACTTCTGACTGCGGATGTTATGCGGATATTACCTCTAATAAATTATGCAATTTACAATTAAATTAGCTTATAAAGTAGCTTATAAGGCCCAGTCATGCACATTTCATGTAAAGTATTAATTATACACCGGTCTGCATGAAAATCGATTTCTTTATTTTGAGTTGTGATTCTGAAGCAGTTCGCTGCGCTGAATTAAAAAATGCTACCAGTTTTTTTCTATCACCCACAGTTTTAAAGTTATTAGCAAAACAATTTTGGGGCGTTTTGTAATTTTTTACCTTTTTTATCTTTAATTAATTTCGTTTTTGTATATTTTTCAGATAGATAATTCTAACATTACGTCTTTAAAATTTTAATAATGGCTTCTAGAGGATGTACCCATAGTCCAGACATATTTTGTTATATTTGTGGTCGGTATGTTGTTGTAAAACAAAGGACAAATGTAACGACCTTCATTAAGAGAGCTTATCATGCTTATTTTGGAATTAAATTAGGAGATCAAGACAAAGGTTGGGCTCCACACAAGGTTTGTCTTACGTGTGTTGCGGCACTAAGGAATTGGAGTAAAGGTAAAAAGAAAAGTTTGCCATTTGGGATCCCTATGGTATGGCGCGAGCCTAGAAACCATACCGACGACTGCTACTTCTGTTCTTGCATTGTTAAAGGTTATAATGCAAAGAATAAAGAGAGCCTTCAATACCCAAGTCTTCCATCTGCAATAAGGCCGGTACCCCATGGTCCAGAAGTTCCTATTCCCCGCCCACCCGAGAGTCTGGATCAATACAATTCAGATTCTGATTCAGCTCCAAATCCAGACAATGATGATGTTTATGAACAGCCAACAGCTGACCGAGATCCTCCTAAACCATTAACCCAAGCCAAACTAAATGACTTAGTCAGGGATTTGAATCTGCCTAAGGACTCTGCAGAACTTTTGAGGTCTAGATTGCAGGAGAACAATTTATTGGCATCCGACACATACTTCGCTTGGTAAAGAAGGTAAATATATTTTGTTTCTTTCAGTTATTTTTTTATTCTTTCATAAACAAGCAATATGCTTGTCCAAGAGCTAGGAGCTATTTAATTCTGCTTTAATTAGGTTTTACTCTATCACCTAAAGATTTCGTGCTACAAGGGGTGTTGTAATACCTCATCTGTCGCCAAATGTTAACCACCCATTGATGGGAGGGGAGAGAGTATTTTGCTGGGAACGGGACTGGTTGTTATATATATTTACCCTACATTATTATGTAAGCGTTACTGTAGTCTATAACAACAAAATTTATGGTTTAGCATGTGCAATCCAATGTTGGTCTCGATAAGATGGTTCACATTTGGGGATAAATGGTGGATTTATGACACACCCTGTAGTAAGAAAACCATACGTGATAGGGAAAAACTAACTATATTTTTGAGATCAGCGCACTCAAATTATATAGAATCACCAACTAGTTTGTAAAAATTGATCGACAAGTTTTCAAATGTGTACTGGTGTTATTAATGAACAAACAAAAATATAAACCTCAAAATATAAATAGCTGGTAACACAGAAAATTGAATGAAACTTGTTTCATTGAATTTTCTGTGGCTGAAACTCTTAAGAAAGTTATTATTTTTATCATAATGAAAACATTAATATTAATTGTAATTCTTATGCATTGCCTGCCATAATAGTAGTATCACAAAATTTGAAAATTATGTCATATATTCATAATTCTATATTATATTGATAGATTAAATAAATATCCGCATCCGCATCCGCGGATATTCAAATTAAAGATCCGCATCCGCATCCGCAGATGTTGAAAAACTGACATCCGGTCCACCACTAATATATATATATATATATAATATATTATATATATATATATATATATATATATATATAGGGTGAACCAAATGTAGGTGGACAGTAAATGATAACGTTTATTTTGAGAATACATATTTAATTTTTTTGTATACTATAATACAAAATAAAATTTAAATAAATTTAGTTATAATATTTAATATAATATAACACAAACACCATAGTTATAATGAACACCATAGTTATAATATAATATAACACAAACCGTATTCAACCTACTGTCCACCTACTTTTGGTTCACCGTGTATATATATATATATATATATATATATATATATATATGCCATGCCATAAAAAGGCTATAAAATCAACATTTGTCAGTTAATTTTAATAAAACTTCTACGCAATAAAACATGTATTTATCTATTTGCAAACAATTTTTCAGACTAAAATATCAAATAATTCAGATTCTATCAACATTTAACGAAACTGTATGATTTTTCTACTTAACATGTAAAAATTAATTATTAAACCTTTTTAATATTTTTTTATAAAAATAATTTTAATGTAAATTTTCTTGAAATTATTAAAAAAAAATTTCGAAATGCTTTCCTTCCATTTCAATAACTTTTTTTATTCTTGGCCGAAATTCATCTATTAGTAGGGCAGCTAAACAAGTTGAAGTGGACAATCCGGACAAAAGCACCAAACTTTCCCTACTTGTATATTTTGGACCAACAATTAAAAATATCCCCGGAACCACCTTCAGAGACCATTACTTGGCCGCCATATTGGATTTCAAGATGGCCGCCATAGACAAAATGGAATTTCTGATATAAGTTTCAATAGAGAATTCCCTTGGCATGTTTGGCATCAAACTATATGTTTTTTGGCATGATCAGATCAATAAAACAACTTTTAAGCTGATCAGAAGTATGTTTACTGCAGAAATCACACTTCGTACAACATATACAGTGAAAATCGTGAATATTTTAACACAAAAACCATGTTCAAGAAAACCATGTTTAAGAAAAATCAACGAAACTATAACAATTGAAGATTTCACCCACCAAAAAGTAGACCTTTAGCTCTATAACTGAATGTGGGAGAGGAAAATTGGCAAAATATGTGCATTTTAAAAAATGAAATTCTACAAAGGTCAAAATGCTACCCTTTCATATTTGCACAATTTTCATGCATTATTCGTGGTTCTATAGAAAACTTGTATTAACAACATTTGTAGAGTAAGGGCAGGGCTATTAAATGGGCACCATAAAATGGAAATATCTTGGCATTTAGCATTGCAATGCCTACTGTCCCAACTCACCCCCTGTCCCGAACTGTCCCAACTCACCCCGCTCGACGCTATATGTTAAACTGCACAGTTGCAGCTACACAGTTCTGTACACTTCCACCTGGCCTTCTTGCAAGCACACCTGGTGCCACATCCACTCTTGCTCTTGCAGCCGCATTTGACCAATTCGCTGCAAGCTTTAGATGCTACTGGTCTTGTGGTCCAAACTGGTGTCCATGACTGGGACTCTTCGCTAAAGGTCCATCCCCATCCTTCAGGAGTTGGAAGATTCTGTTCACTTCTCTCACAGGTCGACCATATTCCTCCCTGGTATGTGACCCTCCTGGTGTGTTGGAGAAGAGCATCCTGAGTTGGTGGGATAGTCTCCATAGCTTTTCCCTTCTGACAGAACATGACCTTTCTTGCCTCATCTACACGTTCAATGTCACTGGTGTTGTCATAGAGGACAACTGTGTACCGTTCAAGAAGCTTGAAGTGGGGAGTTTCGGCGTCAACATCTGCAAATGGATTTCGTGCCATGAATGTGAATGCTTGTGTTACCTCAGGGTAATGGTGCCATGCTGCCCATGCCGTATTCTTGCCCCTTCCGTAAAAGGATGATGTTGTATCACATCCCGTGAAGCAGTGAAACAGTGGTAGGGATGTGCATCTCTCTTCACCCAAAGAGGCACAG
Source organism: Bathynomus jamesi (assembly GCA_023014485.1). Classification (NCBI taxonomy): domain Eukaryota; kingdom Metazoa; phylum Arthropoda; class Malacostraca; order Isopoda; family Cirolanidae; genus Bathynomus; species Bathynomus jamesi. The sequence goes on from JAJOZX010003019.1 coordinate 61,389, forward strand.
ATTGTGTTAATATGATGGTAAGTGAAGTTTTTCCCAGTGCCAAAACCAACCCAAATATTTACTTCAGATCTTATGGACGTCAAGTGATGGAATTTTCCTATTAGAATGACAATAACATCCGTGTCTACAGTTCTGATCATGCAGTTAATGTGCCCTTCCTTTATTGCATCTTGAAGATGAATGAACAGTCTAGTGTCTGCCTCCTCATGGTCGCATCTTGGCATTGTGCGGTCGGCCCCATTGATGATGACTTCAGGTCCTGATGTAATAACAACTTCTTTGTTGTTAGGAACTTCCATTGCAGCAACCTTGTCTGATAGGAAAGCGAACAGTTCTTGCTTGTTTCTAGAGTCTCGAAGGAAGTCATGCCAATTTAGGGGTAATTTGGTTTTTCCTTCAACCTTTCTTCTGATTCCTTTTCCCCGTTTTTCTCTGGTAGTCTCTTTTAAGGTGCTTGCAGTGTAGGTATCCCAGACGATGTCAATTCGCTGGCAAGTTTCTAACTGTTTGATGAGATAAGGGACGAATACACGATCTGCATACTCTTCAAAGTTGGTAACACCTGCAGTAGACAGCAAATGGACGATGGCAGCTCCATCAAGAAGTTTCACATCAAAAGGATCTGGAGGGTTGTCCTTGTTTTCAAATGTAATGATTTTCAGTAGGTCAGACTTTTTCCCAAACCGCAATTTCCCACCATCAGATAGGGAAGAAGGAAAGGGGTGATTCTCGTGTTGGAAGAATGCATCCATGTCACTATGCCGATGTTGCATAACAATATACAGATGAGAGAATAGAGCAACATCGTTCTTCAGTAGTTGGATTCCCCCAACATTCCGTACCTGAGATTTCGGCCGAGGACATCTGAAGAGGGCAAGCGAGTTCTTCTTGATCGGTGTATGAATTGACCTTGTACAATCTGTGACAACTTCTTTGTAGTATCGGCTATATTGCTCCTTACCCAAATCCTTTATAGTTCTCACTGTATGGACCACAGATTCATCCATGACATTCCTTGTGTCTAAGGCCAGTAACTCATTCCCATTATCACAAAATGGATTTCCCATATCACGGAAGACTTCAACGAGATTAGAAACATGATCCTTGAATCTTCTCTGTGTAGATAGTCCTTCTTCGTGGTGGAAGTTGTTGTCTTCAGTTTCTGGAAGGTTTTCGTCTTCATATTCAGTAATCAATCTGGCTTGTTCTGGCCCTGCTACCATCCACTTCTTGAATGCCACTGGATTCTCAGTCAGACCCACCGCGCCTCCTGAACCTTTGACTTTCTCATTGTTTTGTTCATGCGCTTGGTCTAAAGGCATGGCTGAGAATCTCTTCTTGGTCTTGTGTACTACCCAGTGTCCATTTCGTGAAAACTCATTCATAACTGGCTGAGGGAGATTCTTCATGTCCCGGATGTGGAGTGGAAGCCAACGTGCGTAATTCTGGTGGTCAAGAGCAAAGAACCAGGGAACTACTTTCTTCAAGCTTTCTACATACAATGGAAAGTCTCCTGCACGATGTGATCGTATGAATATGAGGCCGTCTATCTCCATCTGAAGAATTGTCTCCCAGTATTGGAATGTTGGACTGACCTGAACCATCTTCTTCTTCCACTCTTCCTTTGTCTTGTCATCATAGGGACCAACAGTTTCCATAAAGGCTTCATGCTGCAGCTTTGCCAATGTCAAAGCTGTTACCTGGTGAGCATGTCTGGTTCTTGTAAGATGAGAGGCTTTAAGAAATGAGTCAACAGTTCCTGCCGAAGCAATGCCTGCTTGTGTCAAGGCATTTGTCCACCCAGATCCCTCTAGATAATCTCCATACGTTCTCCACATGGCCATCTCTGTATGTAGACCTCCAAACATGACGATGACCTTGTCTTCTCCGTGGGTGTCTGGCCACTTCCACTGAATGAATTTACCAAGGGCATATAGGGGTGCATCGAATGCAACAACTGGTATTTGCCCGGGGTTAAGGAATTCAGTAGCAGACCGAACAACATTCATTCCATGCTTGATCATCGCTGGAGTAGCGGCCTTTTCATGGAATAAGGGAAGGAGGTAGGAAAGGGTTTTCATTTGATCTTCATCTTGTTCTTGCCTTGTAGCGTGGTATGCTGACCATGATATAACATCACCCTTCCCTATCGTGTCTTTCTCCAAGATCCTGAACGCTTCTTTCATCCACTCCTTTTCCTGGAAACATGCTTCATGGTAGTGTCCCTCAATAGGGTCAGACACATTAGACAACTTCAGGACTTCTACCTTGGTTTTGTCCATTGCAACAGCTGGTACAATTGAGTAGGACATGAGTAACTCCAAGTCCTTTGAACCTAGAGAAGGTAGCACAAGATCACCTTGTTTGGTTCCACAGTTTGAGACAGTTGGGAACTGAAACAGACTAATCCCTGTACCATGAAATGATCCAACGGCAGTTGTACTAGATGGGTTGTAATCCAGATTGTCAAGTGCCCCAACAATAAATGGTCCATGACGAAACTGAGCTGGTACAACCACTCCTTTGGTCTTGAAGTTCTGGCACACTGCTGTTGCAAGTTGGCTTTCGACTTGAAGAATTCGGTCATAACTCACACTGAGACCCAATTCATATAGTTGTGTAATTAATGATTTTGACCGAATTTCAGTATGAATTTTCAGACCAAGATACAGAGGCAATGGTGGTTCTCTTTCCAAAGAATGGCGAACCTTAGATGATGATGTATGCTTGTTCCTAAAATTAAAAAGGATAAGTTGCGAGACAGTGAGAGTTGCAGGGGAGTCTTCTGGTGTTTGGTCCTTCACGTCAGCACCATTTGTGATCATAGATATAAGGGTTTTCAAGGTTGTAGGTACCGATTCCTGTTGACAACCAGATGGAAAGGCACCTGCAAACTTGAATCCAGTAAAGTTGACGATTTCCTTGCGTATGATTCTAGCAGCTTTTGCAAGAATCATAGTATCTCCTTCAAAATTCTGTCTATTTGTCTCTCTGAGCATTTCCTGAATTCCCTGCTGAAAAACTAAGATTTTGTTCTTGCCATCACTCACTTCCTGGGCATATGGGAAATACTCCAGAATCTTCTCTCTGAATCGTCCTCTGTTCATTTCCTTATTAATACCTAAGTCCCGAAGTCTTTTTTGATACAGATCAAATAGCACAGAAAACTTCATTTGAAAGATTCCTTCTTCCACGCAATTTTCTACATGATTAACGACCTCAACTATTGCCTTTGCTTTCATCAAGTTTTCTTCATAGCCTTCTTCCTTGCTCTGTTTTTGTCTCAAAAGTGAGCGGTAACGGTTCCGATAAAATGTCAAGCATTGCAGATGATACTTGGCTTCAATGGCCATGAGATCACCACCTCCTATTCTAGACATTAGTTCTGTGTCACTGAGTTCTGTAGCCATCATTCGTAAATTGACGTCAGCGCCAAATGTACTGAATTCGTGAAGATGCCCATGTGTTTGTTGACAAAACACACAAGTTGCTTTGTCCATAGGATGCCGCTGAACCCGCTTCCCCGTAGATGAACTGGTTTCACCTTCATCCGCCCTTTCTCTCTTTTTTGTAGCCCTTTCAAGCTTTTCTTTACTAAATTTAACATGGCATGACTTGTGCCACACAGCTTTATTCTGAACCAGATCTTCAACAGTCACCTCTTCATTGAAAAGAAGAGGAACTGGTAGTCTTCCAAGATTCTTGAATGCGTTGACATTCTCCATAAATGTTGCATATGCTTCAGTTTTTTTACCACTCACAGCATTGAGTGGACATTTAAGAGTCTCACCTTTGCTCTCTTGACAAACCATGCATTTGCTCCAATCCATGTTCACAAATCACCTGCAAAACAGAAAAGCACATATTATATAGTTATATTATTAAATATTTTACATTAAATAAACATTTAAGGGTAATTCTGATTATTTTATAGCAATCCTGGCATCGAAATATGTAGGTTTAGGGACTATTTATTTACAATTACTCCTCACAATAGTTTGTTGATTTCTAGCTGGCAGCCATCTTGGATTTCCAAAATGGCAGCCAAGATAGGGTTGTGCGTCTTGGTTCCGGGGAAAAATTGGTAGCTAAGGTCCTGAACAACATTTGAGCCAAGTTTGGTGCTTTTGTCCAGAATGTCCACTTACTTCAAAAATCAGGGTCTAAGCTACTGCACTATATGGTTCGATTTACTGGACTTGTTTCTGTGGAAGCTCTTCCCATTTTTTAATAATGATCTCGCATAAATGAGCGACATCTTTTATCCTAGTCCTGTAGACTCGCTCTGCTAAGTTCTCCCATATTCCGGCCAAGCATAAAAAAGTTAATGAAATGGAAGGAAAGCATTTCGAACAATTTTTTTAATAATTTCAGGTAAAAAAATATTAAAAAGGTTTAATAATTTTTGCATGCTAAGTAGAAAAATTATACTCTTTTGTTAAATGTTGATAGAATTTTAATTATTTGATATTTTAGTCTGAAACTTGTTTGCATATAGATAAATACATATGTTTTATTGTGTAGAAGTTTTATTAAAATTAAATGAAAAATGTTGATTTTATAGCCTTTTTAAAATGTACCCTTTTTTATGACACACCCGTTATATGTATATGAAAATGAATGAAATGAAAATGAAAAGGTTTATTGACAGACCATAGTCCATATGACAAGTATTATTAATACAATGAAAATTCACATACTAAGGATAGAAATACAGTATATACACAGTTGATTAGAAATAATACAGTAATGTCGAAGTTAAGTGGAGCTACAGACAGACGTTTTCGTACCAAGAAGTCCATAAATTAGATGATAAACGGCAGGACTAATGGATAGCTTGGATAATCGGGTTGGTTGATTTTTTAATTCTTTGCATTAGACTGTATTGAGCACGTCTTGTTACCTCCGGGAAGCTCGGGACATTGGGGGTAGCAAACATTTGCGAAGCTGAGCATCTCAGGGGTAAGTTATGTAGGAGTCTAAAAGCTCTGTTGTACAGCAAATTTATGGTTCTGCCAGAACCTTTTTTATAATTCACCCAGAGTTGCTGTCCGTATATATTACTGCAGAAAGTACGAAAGAGAGTGTCTTTAGCTTCACTTGTACAGAACCGAAAGTTCCTTGTAGTCATATTCGCTTTAGCACAAAGGCTTCGGGATGTTTTCTTACATCTGAGTCATCACTTAAGGAGCTGGTAATAGTTTGACCCAAATATGTTAACTCTTGTACTTCCTCAATTATTTCACCATTCATTTTAAATCTAATATCAGCTTGCTGATTGCAGCTTTTAGGATGAAATTGCATAACCTTAGTTTTTGTAACATTAAAAAAAATATTATATTTCTACGAATACACTTCGCAGACTTTTAGAGCCAATGCAAACCTTTAACAGAGGGACTTATTAACACCATATCGTCGGCATAAACTAAGTTATTTATCCTTGTGTTATCTGTACAACATCCCACTGTTGCCTCATTAAGTGAAGCAATTAATCCGTCAAAATACACATTAAACAGTATAAGGGAGAGCAAGGAGCCTTGTCTCACCCCGCAAGAGGAGCCAAAACATTCGGATAGTACATTGCCCCACCTAACAGTGAAAGATTGGTGGGGATACCAAAATTTCAATAAATTTAATATGTACATGGGAACCTTCCTGTCTTCTAGTTTTTTAAATAAAATATTGTGGTTCACTCTATCATACATCGTACTTATATCTAGGAAACAGCTATGAATAGTTGAATTAGGTCAATATATTTAGATATTGTTTCTTCAAGTGCATAGAAATGCCCATAGGTAATCATTTAATCGGAGTAACAAGAGCTTTTCTAGTAGTTTCGAGAAGCAGGAAGCGACAACAATAGGCCTGTAATTATTGCTGGATAGAATGTCTCCATACTTATTTTTGATCAGGGGCAAGATATATACCCTCATGAACTCTGCAGGGATATAGCTATGAGCAAGCATCGGCTGATAAGAGCAGTGATATATGCAGACATAATACGTCATTGGCATATTTTAAGTGCTCATTCGATAGGTCATCTACCCCTGACGCAGAACCAGTCTTTAGTTCTTTAATTAACCTCTTTACTTCAGGAATTGATATCAAAGTATTTTCCCTTGTCCCTCCCACAGGCATTTCGCTGCAATCTATCTTAAGATTATCCTTACTCACACTATTACAAATGTTAGAGTAGTGGTTTTTCAGCTTTGAAATTTCATCCTTCCCCGACACCCCATCGATTGACACCCGTTTGATTCTTAACAAATTTCCAAAATTTGTTATTATCGTTATTTATGCGAGCTTCACAGGCTTTTGAAGCTCGAATAGACTCTTCTTCCTGTTTACATCACCTTATGGCCGCCTTATACTGACCCCTACTTCTCCACATATTCATGTATACTGGTCCTAATCTGGGTCTACCATGAAAGCACCAAAAATCGTAGGCGTTTTTCGATTCCCTCTTCAGAGGAGCAATAAAATCATTCCATCCAGGAATAATCTTAGTATGATAGTTGAAAGATTTAATCAGGGGGCTTCCTGCTTCTCTTAACAGGGAAATTATCTTACTATAATACCTATCGATGAATTTACAGTGAGAGTCATCTGAGCAAGGATTACTACAGGCAAGATGCAAAATTTCTAAATTATTAAAGAGGTGACCTGTTCTGTCTTTGTATTTTATTCTCTGTTGCATATTAACATAGAAAATCGACGCGATTATTCTAACCTATTGAGCTCTTGTTATGTCGTGTTGCACATAAATTCCTAAAATTAATTAATAGTTCTAATGGCTTATGATCAGAAAGAAGGAAATCATGCAGAATATGAACTCTAACAATTCGAGCCTTTAGATTATTACTCGTGAGACAATGATCAATCCACCTGGTGGTACCACTCATATCACTAACGTATGTAAAATTACTACTGGCTACCCCTAATACATCTACATCACTTATACTTAAATTGGCCGACTCGCACATGTTACCTAATTCTACAAAGAATTCCGAGTTCACATGTGCGTTAAAGTCCCCCATTATTATACATTGAGAATATTTGGGGTTATCTGATAATGACTTAATTTTTTTACAGCAAATCAATGTATTCATCTAGATTACTGCCGTTGTTATATGGTAAATAGCAGTTTACAATTAATATGCAATCATTGTTCACTTGTAATTGAATGCCTAACAAGCTTACATTTTCACTTGTTAAAAATTTTATGTGTTTTGACAAATATTTCCTTATTAAAAAAGCAACATCACCAAAAGGCCTACCGTACATTACTTCATCTGACAAGTGTACTGCTGATGACGCATGGTACATAAAGTCATCATGGATGGTAGAGAGGAATTTTAACTCTTGCTTAGGTAGCCAGTGCTCTTGCAGGAGTATCAAATCTGCACTGTCACAGATTTTATGAACATCTACAATTGAATTCCTCACTGACATTACGTTATAGGAGACTATTTTCAACAAGTTATCCGCCATGACTGATAGAAAATGTAAATTATTAATATGATTATTATACACCGTGCAAATTTCAGGCATTACCGTTAGGGCGCTTATTATTATTATTATTATTATTATTATTATTATTATTTTGCATTATTATTATTATTATTATTATTTTTTTATTATTATTATTATTATTATTATTGAAAATGAAATGAAAATGAAAATGAAAAGGTTTATTGGCAGACTATAGTCCATATGACAAATATTATTATTATTATTATTATTTTGCCTTTTATCAAATCTCCTGGGAAAGTGACTAAACTCCTTAACAATAATACCGTCTGGCCATTGACTCATATTGTACGGGTTGAACTGCGAGTTTACACCTTTAATTGTTACTTTAAATGAGTTATAATATGGAGATTTTGTATTTAGTTTATTAACTAACAATATACTGTGTTCACCATAGACTTCTTCTACCATGTGTCGAATATCGCTCTCCTCGTTCGAGACCTGAATTCGCAACACAAAGAGGGTAAGATTCCTCACTGGTGGCCTTGCCGCGAAAACAGGTTGAGGAACCCTCCGTGAAGAGCGCATGTTAACTGTGACCCACCCTTCCTCTTCCCTCAATCTCCCTGAGGCAGGGTTCGCCTGACTGGGGGATAGGTGGCACGCCCTTGGGGGGATAGGAGGCCCCTCCCCTACTCTCTGGCTTGGTGAGGGTCTGTTAGCGGTGTTTATCTCCTGACGGACGCGCATGCCCCAACTTCTTCGGTGGGAGGGGGGGTGGAGAACTGCACGCTGAGTGAGGCGTTTGAGTAATCGAACGACTCTCCCTGCAGTCCAAGATAAAGAAGAGGGCAGTGAGGCCTCGTCTCTTGGCATCGGACAGTCCCTGTTCCTCATTGTGAAATCGGGAGTAGGAGTCCTTTCCTGAACGGGAGGGAGGTTGCCTGCTTCCCCTGCATGCTGCGTTTCCACCCCACATTCAGGGGAGGAGTTGGGGGACGGGATTTCGTTTCCCTCGCTGCCCGACGCGCTTCTTGGGGTTCTGACTTGCTGAACAACTTCCGAGTAACTGGGTTTTGGGAGGAGCGTCTCTTTCAATGCATCTAACTATGACTGGAATTGTTCTAGCGAAATCGCATTTTTCTGATTTGACATCACGTGTTGTGTGTTTCAGTTCAACTAACGACTTTTGTACCTCATTGTACTGTTTGCGGAGCACCGAAACGTCTACATCACCCATAGAGATTACTGGTATTCTATGGAAATTAGTAACGTAGAAAGTAATATTGTTCTTATTATCTCGGAGGGTCGACACTTTATTTATAATGTCTTTTAGGATATTCTCGTTTCCAGAATTACCTCTACGAGTTGGGAGGGTAGCACTGAACAGGGTATTTAACTGTACCCTCGCATGTTCTCTTTCTTCCGAATCATAGAAATCATAGAAATCATAGAATCATAGAAATCATGACAAACAGATATGAGAAGGTCTGACCTAATATGATCTACTTTGTCAAATATAAAACATAAATGATTTTCCCCAAGAACATGACTTTCAGCAGACGATCCCATATATATATATATATATATATATATATATATATATATATATATATATATTAGTGGTGGACCGGATATCCGCATCATTTTTAACATCCGCATCCGCACTTCTGACTGCGGATGTTATGCGGATATTACCTCTAATAAATTATGCAATTTACAATTAAATTAGCTTATAAAGTAGCTTATAAGGCCCAGTCATGCACATTTCATGTAAAGTATTAATTATTAATGAACAAACAAATATATAAACCTCAAAATATAAATACCTGGTACACAGAAAATTGGATGAAACTTGTTTCATTGAATTTTCTGTGGCTGAAACTTTTGAGAAAGTTATTATTTTTATCATAATGAAAACATTAATATTAATTTTAATTCTTATGCATTGCCTGCCATAATAGTAATGTCACGAAATTTGAAAAATTATTTCATATATTCATAATTCTATATTATATTGATAGATAGATTAACTAAATATCCGCATCCACATCCGCATCCGCGGATATTGAAATTAAAGATCCGCATCCGCAGATGTTGAAAAACTGACATCCGGTCCACCACTAATATATATATATATATATATATATATATATATATATATATATATATACTAAATACTGTACAATATGCAGTTAATTAGTGATTTTTTATGCTTTTTAGAAATTTAATTTCTAAGTGAAGTATAACAAATTGGAAGCATTCGTGAATTTAAAATAACTGAGCCCTAAATGTAAATTAATTAAAATAAAGTACCAAGTAGTTTTAGAATTATAATTCAGTTTTGTAATTGTCTAATTGACCTAGTCCAATAAATGCGTATATAACGAGGGCCACTCAATATATTTTGACCAACCTTTTTTTTTTCCCCCCCACATTTCCTTGTAAGTTCCAGAAATTTTGTGCACAAGTAGTTACATACCTTTTTTACAAATTTTATTTTTCGACATCGTCTCCATCCTTTTCTACGGCTTTCCTCCACCTCAAAACAAGGGCCTATATTCCTTGCTGGTAAAAGTCCGCTGGGTTCCGCTCGAGCCATCTCTTAACCTCCTCAACAACCTCATCGTCACTCTAAAACTTTCTTCCATGAATAGCATCTTTCATTGGCCCAAACAAATGGAAGTCTGAAGGTGCCAGATCCGGGCTGTATGGAGGGTGGGGTAACAGTCTAGCGCACTTTTGTTATTAGCAAACTGGTGTGTGGTCTTGCGCTATCGTGCAAAAGAAGGACGTCTTCCAGTTTTCTCTCCGGTCGAACTCGCTTTATACGTCTCTGGAGTTTCTGTAGGGTAGCAATATATGCCTCTGAGTTGATTGTTTGTCCTTTCTTCATAATGTCCATCAGAATCACCCCTTTCATGTCCCAGAAGATGGTGGCCATAACCTTTCCTGCAAAGGGAGCCATTTTGAACTTTTTTTTGCGTGGGGAGTCTGCATGATGCCACTCCATGATTGGCGTTTTGCTTCAGGTTCAAAGTGGTGTACCCAAGTCTTATTCCCAGTCACAATTCGTGAAAGGAAGTCATCCCCTTCTGCCTCGTATCGAACCAACGACTCAGAAGCAATTTCTTTTCTTTGGGTTTTGTGATCTTCAGATAGTTCGCGAGGAACAAACCGTGAACACACTTTTGAGTATCCCAGTTGCTGAATTATCGTATTCACACTTCCCTCAATAATTCCTAGCTCCAGTGATAGCTCCTTGTATGTGACGGGCCGATTTGATCGAATGATGCTGTTAGCACGTTGCTCAGTGTGAGATGTCACAGCCGATGCCGGGTGACCGCTGCGTGGCTCATCATCGAGGCTGGCTCTCCCTCTTTCTGATGATCTCACACGTTTAGACCAGCGTCCAACTGTGCTTCGATCAACAACAGCATCTCCGTAAACGTTTTGTAGACGTTTGTGAATATTTCCAACTGTTTCCTTCTCTGCGGTTAAGTACTTGCTAACAGCTCTCTGTTTATGACGCACATCAGTGTCAGACGCCATTTTCGAAACTGCGTTAACCATCGGTTATATACGAGGAGGGGAGGTTCAAACTGAAAAAATCCAGTTATGTGAAGCGCAGAAAGTTCAAACTTACAGCCCAAAAGATATTTCAGCCCTATGGCCTATTATTTAGCTATGAAAAAAGGGTGGGTGCAAAATATATTGAGTGCCCCTAGGAAACTTTTAACTTTAACATGTATTTTATTTTTACAAAGAATTCCCTATATTACACTGGTATGCATCAATTTTGCTGTCAAGGGTTTTGTAAGTGATCTTATAGAGTTTTTCCTGCTGATTTCGAATCTGCAATCCGTTTTTCTCAATCAGCTAAGGTTATCCGGCTATGGCCTCATAAGTAAAATAGAATTTTTCGTGATTTTGTCAAAGCAGAATTGGAACAGTAACATCTATCATCACTTGTTTCACTTGTATAATATCTTTTTTTACTTTTCAGGCATATAGATAAAATATTTCATAATGAATAGAGCGTGTAAAAATGATCCCAATAGATTCTGCTATATATGTGGGACGGTTACCATGCCAAATAACCAGTCCCAAATCACTAAATTTGTGAAGACAATGTATAGAGCATACTTTGGAATTAAGCTAGGCGACCAGGACAAAAATTTCGCCCCTCATATGTGCTGCAAGACGTGCATTGAAAATTTGAGAAGATGGAGCAAAGGCAGAGCGAAATCTTTGCCTTTTGGAATTCCCATGATTTGGAGAGAAGGAAAGGATCACGTGACAGATTGCTATTTCTGCATGACAAACCTCCAAGGTGGGCTTATAAATTTATTTTTCTTAAATATTTTGAAATCCTCGTATGAAACTTGACATAATATTCACCATAATGTAATATTCACCATATATAGCATAATATTCACCATAATGGTAATCATACATTTACATATACATATTGTTATAGAAAATACATTTACACATACATATTGTTATAGAAGTTACATTTAGATATACAATGATTGTATATTTTCTTTCTTTTTCATTCATATTGTCCCCGAAGGGACAATATGAATGAAAAAGAAAGAAAATATAGAGACTCCATCGACCTATTTCATATCTTACAGACCGCAGCCTTCCCTCACGAGCCGCCACTGTCTGAATGCTTCTTCTATTTCATATGCAAGTTTTATACCCATGTTTCTGTGTTTCTATTTTCAGGAGTTAACAAGAAGAATAAACACATTGTTGTATACCCTGACATTCCTTCTGCTATGAGACCTGTACCCCATGGTCCTGGAATTCCAATACCCGACCCACCTCAAACCCTGGACTTCGATGATTCTGATGATGAATCAATGACCAATGCCAATGACCAGTCCCAGTCGTATATACCTCAAAATACCGCTTCAAATGAGTCGAGGCCTCTCAAACAGGCCAAACTTAATGATCTTACCAGGGATTTAGGACTTTCCAAATTAGCTGCCGAGATCTTGGGCTCACGACTTCGAGAGGACAACTTGCTGGCTCCGGGAACAACATTCTCCTGGTATAGGAAACGAGAGGAAGAATTCCGCAAGTTTTTTGCAGTCTACGAAAATACCTCTTCCTTAGTGTACTGCTGCAATGTTGAGGGGCTAATCGAATCCTTGGGCCTGCATATAACGCATCAGAATGGAGTCTATTTATAGACTCGTCTAAACGAAGTTTGAAAGCAGTACTTCTCAACATTGGGAATAGGGTTGCATCAGTCCCTGTAGCACATTCCGTACAACTTACTGAGAACTACGATAACATGAAAATTTTACTGGATGCTCTCGTATACGACCAACATAACTGGAGGATCTGTGGAGATTTGAAGGTAATACTAATATCATAAGTAAACTATTGCTATTGACTATGTTGTTTTTCCAAAGGTTATTTGAGAGCGTATAAGAACACTTAACTTCCCGACAGAAGTGATACAGTCCAATGCATAGATTTTTTTATCTGATAGAACAAATTCTCTAAATTCTTTAAATATTTTCATTTTTTTTCAGATTGTGGCATTTGTATTGGGAATGCAAGGGGGATACACGAAATACCCATGTTTCCTCTGCAAATGGGATAGCCGAGCGGATGAGAAGCACTATGCACAGCGTGAATGGGCATCCAGAGAGAATTTTGAACCTGGGTCGCATAATGTCGTTTCAGTGCCCCTTGTACCACCAACAAAAATTTTGCTCCCACCACTTCATATTAAGCTAGGCTTGATGAAAAATTTCATCAAATCAATGAATAAGGAGGGTTCAGCATTCCGATATGTCGAGAGTAAATTTCCTCATATATCTGATGCTAAACTAAATGCTGGGGTTTTTGATGGTCCTCAAATTCGAACTTTGATCAAGGATACTCAGTTCGAAAACGCAATGACTCCAACTGAGAAGAATGCCTGGCAGGCATTCAAATCAGTTGTCACTCATTTTCTTGGCAAGCGTAGAAGTCCAGAATACGAGTCCGTTGTCGAAAACTTGATGGAAGCTTTCAAAGCTCATGGGTCGCGCATGTCCATAAAAATGCACTTTTTGTGGTCCCACTTGGACTATTTTCCTGAAAATTGCGGGGTTTATAGCGAGGAACAGGGTGAACGATTTCACCAAGATATCAAAATATTGGAAGAGAGGTACCAGGGAAACTGGGATATCAATATGCTGGCGGACTATTGCTGGTGTTTGAAGCGAGACGTGCCCGAAGAAAAACACAGACGGAAAGCCAAAAAAATTCATTCCTTCCTCAATAAACTTTTTCCATATTCATTGCATGAATAAAAGTATTTATTCACACAATGTTTTCATTTTTCACGAGTGTTCTTATAATATTACTCGTATCTACAGTGTTTAAGCTAAAAAAATCAATAAATTTGGGGATAAAATTGGACTTATAATAAATGGCCAATAGAGAAAAAACCTGACCTGATTGAGGAAAACCAATGTCATTTTCGAATTCAGCATGGTCGATTTATATAATATGAGTTGAAAAAACCCTCACAGCAGACAAAAACATTTTATATGCATACCAGTGTTATCTGTACTATGTAGCCTCCCCTATATTACCAGTAGCCTCCCCTATATTACCAGTAGCCTCCACTGAAGATTACCATTAGCTACGGCTCTGATTATGACAGAACCAAAGATACTGTAAGTGCTTTGAACGATGGACTGAAAGGTCAAACCTCACGTCTGAGTTACTTTTTGAAGTCGTAAACAAAGGCACACCTGCCCATACTTTGTTGTTAAAATCAAGGGCTAGTAGAAATATTAAAAACAAAGAACTGTTCAAAATTTTGCCTGGTAACGGAAGCTTAACCGTGAAGCTTCACTTCCGAAGTGTTGCGACAGAATGACACAAAGGTCACTTTCCATCTACCGAAGGATGAGGTATCAACGTGGAAGTGGTATCGGATCAATTTTTTTGGCAATACTGCGTACTGCTATACCCTTACTGAAAAGTGGCGCCAAATATCTTGGAAGGAAGGTCCTACAATCAGGGTTTAATACGGTTGAAGATATAATGACAAGCACAAAGCCTAAAGAAGCTTTCAGAAAGCATTTACGGCGTACACGGGATGAAATCGTCGAAGCTGCGAAGAAAAAAATGCGCCATGGCGGTTTAGAAGAAGGAGAAAGCAAAAACAAAAGGTTTCTATAAGGGGAAGAAAGCGTGCTGTACGGCAGGGAAAAAGAAAAAAGATAAGTGAACAGACAACTCGTGGTGTAAAGCGGAAAAGGGGCTCAAAAAGAAAAAACAATATTTGTTCTAAACTTATGAAACCAGTCGTGGACTTATATTTTCAAAACTAATGTAAGGTAAGTCTGATACAACTGTCTCTCACAGGTGGTTGTACAACTGAAGTGGAAGGCTGCATTAACGCTTGCTTGGGCACATTTTATACACCCACACAGCTCGGAGTGCTGCAAATGAATTCGCTCTCTTTGATGTGCCGCCAACGCAAACAAGTATTGTGGAGTCCGAATTCATTAAAATTCACCCTCTCAATGCTGTTGGGTCATCAACTGCTCCTATAGAGTTCGTGATTTCGTCGTAAGGGAGCCATTTTTTTTATCCTTTAAACGTATTTCTTTACATTAAACTAAGAATCGCACATTATAGAGCCTATTTAAAAACTGTTTTAAACTTTACGAGAGATGCAAAAGAAACCCATTTGCCGACTGAGAGGTATTATACGCCCTAATTGCTGGACATTTTAAAAAATAAATTTAAAATTTATAAAAGGAAAATTTACGACTGCTACGGAAGATTACACTCTGATTTTTTGCCACAAGAAAAACTGCTTTTGAACGGTATTGAAATCAGAATCAAAATTACACGCACAGCTCCCGAGATATTCTTAAATCTGGATAAGGATAGCGAGCAATCTATTAAGTCCGCTGTAGTACACATTTTGGACACGTATCTTAGAGTTCGCCGCGTGAAGCTGTCCGCCTCCAAACAGTTGGATATTGAGAAATGATTGTTAAAAGACAGCTAAATACCCAACGAAAATCGAGAATTTAAAAATGCATACTGTCACGGCTGGTTTAACTAGCAAGCAGATAGAAAATGGGGCATTGGAAATTCTCCCGCAGCGCGTCCTTATTGGCATGCTTGATCATAAAGCTATGGTTGGCGAATATAAGAAATCGGCTTTCAAATTCCAATATTTCGGTATAAAAAATATGTTTACTTTTTAGTGGCGCATCTGTCGGCGGACCTTTGAAAGTGAAATACTCTACAGACAACAAATTTTTTTTATATTCATGCGCATATCACAATCTGATCCGCGATATTAATGGCTCCCATGTATTGGTACAGGCGTGACTATAGACGCCTTTATAAAAGATACTAACCTATATGCTTTTGATCTTTCACCTGATCAATGTGCTAGCGTAAGCACACATCTGAACCCACATTACAAGGCAGCCTATGGGTAAGATTTGAATTTGGTGAAGCATTATCCAGCTCGATAAGCATGTGTTGTTTTATTGGAAAACCAAAACATCGTCGAGATTGGCCGTTTCAGAAGCGTGTCTGGTGATTAAAAAAATGGACGAAATAACGGTAGGAGAGGTAATGATGCAGGATTATTTCACGCGAAATATATTCGATGGGACTTATGCAGAAAATGAAAAATTAAAACATCCGATTCCGAAAAAAAATGTGGCATTTATAGTAAACACCGATTCAGTTGGAAGCCATGGTACCCACTGGTTCGGGGCATTTGTTTAAAAATATAAAATGTATCTATTGTTATGACTTTTTCGCACTACAATTATGGCTCGACCCCGCAATTATGAGTTTTATAAAACAGCTTCGTATACCATGAATCGTGTGGAATCCACAACTTTATCAAAGTTTATTCTCAAATGTGTGTGGGCATCATTGTCTCAGCTTTATTTCATTTCTGGCTCATGGGAACAGCTATTCACCTTTCTTAAAAAAAATGGACCTGTGTGATTATGAATCTAATAATAAGATTGTGTGTAGTGAGGTAGTCAACAGATTCCCACTTGTAAATGAAGTAAACACACGTATTGTATGAAATGAGGACGCCCTCATATATATATATATATATGTGTGTGTGTGTGTGTGTGTGTGTGTGTGTGTGTGTGTGTATAAATAATATATATATATATATATATATGTCCCGACGCAATAAAGAGGAATGTGTAGTGTATTAATAGCTAAAATTGTACAACAGTTATTTATATAAATGTAATAAGAAAACTTATTCCTAATTTTATAGCTCTTAAATTATATATATACTGTATATATATATATATATATATATATATATATATGTATATATATATAGAGGGTGTTTCATAAAATGTGGGCGCACTTTCAGGATGGATTCAGGACCTGAAACCAATGAAAAAAGTTTATATAAAAATATGCCCGAAATCTCCTTGTTTCCGAGTTACAGCCCGTTTAGTGTTCCAGCAATTCTTTCCGCAAACTGTTTACAAACACTGCTTGCCGAAAATGTTTGTGGGTTTGTAAGAGATTTATTTTATGTATGGCCTTGCCGATTGTAATGCTTCGTACACTCTATGACATGTTTCAATATCGTTGAGTGTACAGCCATCAGTCAGTCAGAGGTGCATCGCGGTGATAGTGTGCAGTAATTTTTTTTAAAACCAAGTTGAAATCCCGAGTAATAATGGCATACTAATAAAAATCTAGTATTAGTGTACATTATTATTGTTTATGCATTTCTCGTGTTTAATCTATAGTTAAAGACACATTACTTGTGATTGTTCAGTTCTTATCTTTCATGTATAATATTGATTTCTTTGTATGGTATTGGTATAATACCTTCAATAATGATCTTGCATTTGTTCATATCTTCATAATGGTAATAATAATTTAAAACAATACATACTTTAACTATTAATAATACTTATTTATTTATTTATTTATTATTAATAACAACTATGTTTCATTTTTAATAAGAGCCTAGTAAAGCCTAAAAGCTTAAGGGCCAAATTAAATAAAATAAATAGTCCAGCTTCACAATTATTTATGTCATTGTAAATTGTAAAACCAATGTATTTATTTTATTATTAATAAAGGTTATTAAAAAACCGGAAAACATGCATGTGAAACGAAAGTGTTCAGCTATAAGTTAGGCCATCATATCCGCGTGCCGTCCGAGGTCGTATATTCCTCCCCTATTGCTTGCTCTGACAACATATATCCACTCGATATATGGGTCCAGGGAGCTCATTGACATCCTCAGCAGTCTTGGGTTGGGTGTGAGCTACTTTGAAGTGCTGAAGTTGATCAGTGCGCAGCTTAAAAGTAAATCTCACACCCTCCCTGACTCTGGTGATGGCCTTGTGCAATTTGTCTTCGACAATGCTGACGTCAACGTTGCCACTGCAACAGGTAAATGACTCATAAGCTAACACCAGAAATTTGTACTTGCTGAAAAAATCATATAACATTCATATTTTGAGTATATGCTATGGATGAGGGCAAACATGTTCAAGTCTTCATTCTTCATAAAATTATGGTCTTATGTTTCAGGACACGGAACTTTCCATGCGACGGGTGGAATTGCAGTTACCACACCTCCCGTCTCAACAGAACTTGTCCAACTTTAGCGTCCGATTAATGGCGACACAGCCTCGGTCATCGGCAGCTACAAGATTTCGTTGAAGAACTAAAAAAAAACAGGTACCACTTTTTAAAAACCGTAAAGGTAGTTTTTTGTAATATCTGATTACACAGTGTAAATAATATCCAATATATATTAAGTAAACACAAATTCATCCAAAATTTTACAAAACTTGTCATCAGCTACATCCGGATTGAAAAGTGTGGTGTTTGAGCCCCTCGCCGATCCTCAACCTATATGCAAACTGAAGATGACCGGCGTCAATCTGGACAAGCTGTGGATGAGTGGCTTTTTCTTTAAAATCCCATCTCATTCATCTTTGGCTGGCTTCATGCAGACAGCCAACGACGTTGGAGACTATGCGAAGGTGAGTTGTAATTAGAAATTATGAATCAAAATGCTGTCGTAATTATGAACTTCTGAATCATAAATGATACTTAATCAGAAGTCATAATTGTAAACTGAAGCCATTTCTGTCATTAGGACAACATCGCACCGCTTTCACTTTGTGATTTCCTACATGGGCTCAATAGGTCATATGATAGCAGGTTCTGGACCTGCCACCTGGTGGAAAACAAAATATGCTCCTAACTCAGTTCTCCAAATGATGATAGGTCACACGTACGCGGGGGCTCTTAAGGCTCACTTGTCCACGACGGCGGCATTAATGTCGGATTTGTTAAAGTCTCAAAATGATCTAGAAGGAATCGACACCAATCACATCAAGAGGCTGATTGAGTCTGCTCAGAACCCGCAGGATAACACTTTGGTGGCACTTGATGAGCAGCTGATTGTTTTCAGCAGACATATCCACCTTATATTGGATGAGACTGCTGAAAGAAGCAGAACCGTCAAGCTGTGGGTACAATACATCAAACTAGTAGGCCTCCTCATGCTTTTCATATTCTCAACACGAACCAGTAACTTGCCCTGCACCTGGTATGTATAGAGGAAGTGATACCGCTCTTCCATGCCGCCGGCCACTTTGCCTACGCGAAGTGGGAACGTCTATACCTACAACAGATGAAGATATTGAAACAAAAGATGACAGATTCTGGGTATACGATGTTTGCTGAGAAAGGAATGTTTGTTGTTAGGAGAACAGACCACTTCTACGGCGGAAACTTCATGGACCAGCTCAGTGAGCAGTGTCTGATGATACTAATGAACGTTTATGGTGGCATAACCCGCGGTCGAGGCATTACAGATTCGACCCTATCAAAGTTCACAGATGTCCTACGCAAGTGTATTCCAATATGTGCGGCGATTGAGGAGTTTGCTGGTGTAAACTCGTCCACGTCTGACCAGCACCAGGACTTGAGGCCGGAATCTGTGCGCCTCACTCAAAACCACATCGACTTGCTCACCAAATTCTTCGCTGTTCATCCTCCCTTCCCATCTGATTACAACACTCTCATCAATATTTCTAGTGGAATAGTCGCGGCTTCAAACGTCAACTGCGATGACGCGCTTGCGGTTGGCAAAGTTGCAGCAGCCAACTTAGTCGGGCTGCCATTCACTGAAATCAAGATAAAGAGGAATGACCGAGTTATCAACATGGTTGCCCGAGCTGAGGAGTTTCTCTGTAGAGGGAAGAAGTGCGAGATTATCCCAAACCTTCTGTTTTACCGAATCACTGTTGTTATACAGACCCAAAGAGAGTTAGAGGAATTTCTCACGTATGAGCTTAGCCAACAGCCTCCGTCTCTGTTTTACCAGAGACTGCTTAGAAAAAACAACAATCTTCCAATCGTCCTCAAAGAAGGTGTGGAACAGCGTAACCTTACTCATTCTGACAATATCACTGTTGTTATTGATGGAGGGCACTTACTCAACACTGTCGTCTGGCCAAATGATGCAACCTACGATGAAATTTCTGAGAACTACGTAAAACTTGTCCGCACCCAATACGCAGACATGCCAGTCGTCGTTGTATTTGACGGATACAGCTCGGTTGCGACTTCAACTAAAAGTATTGAGCACTAGTGTCGATCACGAAAGAAAAATTCTAGAAACATTTTGTTCGATGCCAACATGAAGCCACTCATCCCTCAGGACAGCTTTTTGAGAAACCCAGCGAACAAGACCTGTCTCATCGCTCTCATCACACAGCGTTGTGCAAAATATTCTGTTAACTGTAAGCAAGCTCAATGGGACGCTGAGAGGTTAATAGGCTCGACAGCTTTAAATGTTACCAATTCAGTGCTTGTATTGGCCACAGACACCGACATCATAGTAATGTTGGTGAGCCAGGCCAGTGACACACACGGCGATGTGTACATGGGACGAGGCCTGATTTCGTGTGAAGATGTTCTTGACATCCAGGAGAAGATCGGAGGACTTAAAACATTTCTGTTTTTCACCCATGCTGTGTCTGGTTGTCAGAGTGTGTCAGCGCTCTACAACAAAGGCAAAGCGACAGTGTTTAATAAGATGAAGGATAGTTTGGAGAACCTTTCTTACTTGGAAGTTTTCAGTAACACTGAGAGCACAAAGGAGAACATTGCGGCATCTGTTGAACAGTTCCTGATTAATATGTACGGAGGGGACAAGAATATTATGCTAGATGCCCTGAGATATAAGTATGAGTAATAATATTATTATTGTAAATAAACTGTACAACTAACATGTAACCTAGCTCTATGAATTGTGTACAGTTGCCCGCATATGTAATGTTCCTCGCCTCACAGGTGACTCCTTACATGGCAACGCCGCAGCGATAGTCATGGCACCCCAACTGGGGAAGGTGGGGTGGAGGGGGGAAAACCGAGTCCCACAACATATAACATTGACATACAGGAAAGGCGCCGTTCAAAAATTACATAACGCTATTTTTGCTAAAACCTAACACCTCCCCCTGTAATGTTCCGTAACGTGTGGGTTGTGGGGTTGGGGAAAGGTTACATAACATCTTAGGGGTGCCTGGTCTAGCGTTACAGAACGTTTCTGGGGGATCTGGGGTGACAAGTTTTAGCAAAAATAGCGTTACGTAATTTTTGAACGGCCTATTCGCCTAATGACATCCTCAAGAACACTAAAATAAATAACAAGTTCGCGGCAAAAAATAAAATAAAATAAAAATACAGGTATATAAATTTTTATACCCACATTTCAACTGCATTCCCTTGTGCGGATCATAAGGAGCGTTATTGCAAATATCATCAACTGTTTGCTTTGGAAATAATCCGTTCCGATCGGTTGCGTTAAAAAGAATAATTGTAGACAACGCGGCAGTGTCTCCATCATCATATACAGCCAGTAAACTGTAAAGTTGTTGTAACTGACTCATGATGCGTGTGTTTATTCACTGGTAAAATAACTGCTGCGAGTTCCAGCTGAAATTACTTCCTTTTATATGCATGATTCCCAATTGTAAACACCACCCCAGAAAACTAATAGATGGTTCGTAAGTGTGTTGATTGGTTGTCAGTGTAACTGAGCGGAATATGTTAAATGTGTGCGCCAATCAACTGTCGTAACACCGATATAACGGACCCACGCTTTGGGCAATGAAGTCCTGATTGGTCACCTTCACGAATAATGAAGATGTGTCTTTATCAAATTTGGCTTATTCTCTCCGCAGGTTTATTTTCAATGCTCACATCTCAAGGTGAATGAGTGAATTGCCCACTCGCACGCTCTATCACGATGCCCTCAAGTATTTTGCATTATTATATAATATTTTTATTTTCCATTATTATATAAGATTTTAAATATTTCCACCACGCTAATATTCTTAAAACCATGGCACGATTTTTTGTTCAGAAGATGAGTGTGAATAGTTTATTTGTGCTTATTTGATTGCATTTGTACTATTATAATACTCCCTATATTTCTAATTTATGTAATTTGTTTGTATTAATAAATAAAAACAAACGTCGATCTCTTTGCACTCATACGCTTCATAGCTTCAGCCCTATATTTCCCATTTTGGACATGGGTTAGGTTAAGTTACAGTGGTTATGGAATCCGAACCATGGTTTGCTACATCATCTGGACACGGTCTCCCGTCCAACTACAACCCAGACCTAACGTCGCTTAACATCGCTGATCCAACGGGGAGCTCTTTGCACACATACTCCTCACAGCTTGATCCTCAACTTTCCCATTTTGGAGATGGGTTAGGTTAGGTTAAATTACATTGGTTATGGAATCCGAACCATGGGTCGCTACATCAAAATCAAGATGAGATAGGTTAGGTTAGGTTCCAGTTACAAGGAGAATCTATGGTCTGAATCATAGGTTAGATGAGGTTAGGTTAGGTTAGGTTCCAGTTACAAGGAGAATCTATGGTGGTCTGAATCATAAGTTAGGTTAGGTTCCAGTTACAACGCGGGTCACTAATCATTATCAAGATGAGATCGGTTAGGTTAGGTTCCAGTTAGAAGGAGAATCTATGGTCTGAACCATAGATTAGGTTAGGTTAGGTTCCAGTTACAAGGAGAATCTATGGACCAAGTGAATTACACTATGAATACTTATCTTTTATTTTTCAAGTGTCTTAAAAATAATTTAAAAGTCTTTTGAATTTTTTTTTATTAAAACTCACGAGGTATTGATTAAACAAGTTCTTTTAAAATGGAACAGATCCATAGGAGAGAGGGAGGGAGAGGGGGGTTAGAGAGAGAGAGACAGAGGGGGAGAGAGAGGGGGAGGGGGTAGAGAGAGAGAAAGAGAGAGAGAGACATAGAATTTTGTCACAGAAAGGATGCGGTCAGTTAGAAAGTAGGGACATCCGCATTCCTACACGGCTCGTTCGTGGCTTTCGAGTAGCCTCCGGCAATTCACCTGTTTTTATTGTGCGGTTTTATGCGTTTTTGACCCATTCCTTCTCGTTCAAAAGATTCAAGAAATTTCCTTAATCTTTTTTAGTGTTTCGAAGGCAATTCGTGTCTTCCGATTTATAGGGAAGTTAATAAAATTGACAATGAACATTATAAATATTCTATAAGAATATAATGTTTATTGTCAATTTTACTATACTGACTTTCTCGTTTCAGATTGCATGTTTGCATGCTTGTCTGCTTTCGTGCATCCTCTTCTTTATTTTTACTCTGATTTCGCGGAAATTTCTTTTTTTTTAAATATAGAATAATAAAGTAGAATAAAATAACCTTGAAACTATATTTATTTTTTTCTCAGATGGTATGGATTTACACGACGAGTTTTAATAAATAATAATTAAAATAAATGGTGCTCTCTGGCAACCCTCTATATATAATAAATTGAATAACCGGTAACCGTTCCATATATAAATAAATAAATTCAATAACTGACAACCCGTTCTAATCATTGAGAGCATCTTTCTCTTACCTTTAATAAATAAATAATTTAATTAAAGTAGTGCTCTCTGGCAACCCATCCATATATAAATAAATGGCGCTATCAGGCAACTCCCGACCTCCTGTATAACAGATTTTGGTACCCTGGGCTCGCATTATGCGTCTGGCTGGTGCCAGGCGAAGGATGCTCTCTCTCTCTCTCTCTCTCTCTCTCTCTCTCTCTCTCTCTCTCTCCTTCTTAGGTTAAGTCTTACCTTCTCAGGATAGGATACCCCTTTGTGGGGTGAGGCCGGCCCCACTTCTCCCCAAAAGCTCCTCCCTTCATGCAACTTGGGGGTTTCCTCCACACCCTCTTGGTGCATAACCCCTTGTTGCAATACCGCATCCACTTTTGCAACATCACCCCCTCTTTGCAACATTACCCCAACCCCCTTCGCAAAGTTATCGCCATTTGCAACATTGCAATTGTATTCTTCCATTTTGCGCCCACACTACTGTTGTTAATCCCATCAGATTCCCACGAGTTTCAGTTGGTTCTCCCCCCTTCACTTCTCCCCTTAAAAAGTCGCCAATGTAAGATCTTGAAGCGATTGAGAGCGGGCCTTAAATTCACTATTAAATTTCCTGACACGTACTAACAGCCCCCAAATCCCCTATGACGTCCGAACATACTTCAAACAGTTGTTACGCCTTTTTGAGAGCTAATAAAGGTTGTGACAGCGTGACAGAACTCCTATTTCCTTCGTGACGAACTTTTCTTTTGGAATTTGAGTATTTAAGCTTTAAGATAAAATTAACCTAACACTTATTACGTTCTTTTTGTCCATA
Source organism: Bathynomus jamesi (assembly GCA_023014485.1). Taxonomy (NCBI): domain Eukaryota; kingdom Metazoa; phylum Arthropoda; class Malacostraca; order Isopoda; family Cirolanidae; genus Bathynomus; species Bathynomus jamesi. The sequence continues at coordinate 85,641 of JAJOZX010003019.1, forward strand.
AATATCGTAAGTTTATTTTCTATACTTGAAACTTAAAAGATACTCTGTCCAAATTCAAATCACTTGCTCGAATATTTCATCTTCATTTCTTCATTCAATATATTATTTACAGTTTAAATACTTTGTGAAGTTTTTAAGTCTTTAAATTTAATGGTGAAAAAACTTACGCTCTCGTCATTCGCACTGAGTGTTTAAAATTTTTGCTTCAGTTAAAAACAACACTATCTAATAACAGGCAGTAACAATTATCGACCAACTGACAATAGACGCTAATAGCGTTAGTCAGGATTGCAATGCACATCAATTTATCATCAAGTGAAAAGGCTGACATCTGAACTGAAGTAAAATCTTGATTAACTATTTTTCTACAGGCCAAAACAGAATTTTAGAAACGTTTGGATCTAGAAAACTGCGCGACAGCGTAAATCTACAAGATGAGACCAGCTTCTTCAAAACGCTGTGTAAAATAGAAACCTTGGAATTCACATTCAGTGACACTGTTTCAGATTTTCGGAGACAATGGCACCGGACCTCCCTTGGAGGTTAATTTCTTTGCGAAAAGAAATTAACTAAAAAAAAAAGAAAGAAAGCTCAAAACTTCTAATTGTTAATTTTTTGGGGCTTTCTGAAAATTTAATTTTTTCTGAAATTGTTCACACACACACACACACACACACACACACACACACATACACATATATATATATAAAATGAAAGGTGAAAACGACTGGCCTCGACTACAATCCCTGAAACTCTACTCTCTGGAAAGAAGACGCGAGCGGTACACAATAATATACGTATGGAAAGTATTTCAGGACCATGGGTGGACTGACAGCAACCTGGTCCCTCGGGCATAATGAGGTTCTGGGCTCCTTGAAATCCGATTTTTTTCATATTACAGTTCGATTAGACACTTGACAAAATTGAGAACACTCTCACTATTTTATGATGACTGCGAGCCAGGCCGCCAGGCCCCCTAATGGCCCGGGCTCTCAGTCCATGCCCGATTGCCTGACCGCTCAGTCCGCCCCTGTTTAGGGCTTTGTCCCTAACCTTAGAAATGACACAGAAACAAACTGGAATAAGAGAAAAGGCAGATTTTGTACTGTTCCAGCTGCGGTGCAACAGGGTCCATGAAAACGAGGATGGAAAATACCTTCAGAACACAAGGCCCAAAGCTTTGTAATGCCCTCCCAAAAGAAGTGAGGAATCTCCAGCACACCGACCTTAATAACTTCAAGATCCAGCTGGAGAGATTCCTGTGCAAAGTCCCTGAGCAGCCATGCGTGGCTGGCTACGAGGGCAGGAGGAGATCAGACAGCAAGTCCCTCCTTCACCAAATCAAGCAAATGAGGCCGGATGTTGCAGAGGGGTTGACCGCAGGTCATCCTGAACCGTCGTTCAGACTCACATAAATTAACATAAAATAAGTAAAGTAAGAATATATAGTTTCAGCAGCCAGTGTTTAGCTATGACGGTGAAAAAAGTTGTTTTAAGCAGTTTGCATTGCCTTTGATTCCGGTGGATCGAGATTGGACACAGGCTTCGAAGGCCTTGGTGCGATTCCCGCCATCGCCGAGGTTGGAGTTGGAATGGCCACCTATTCTGTAATTACCCGGGCTCAGCTAATTCTGGAAGTTCATTTCCACCTCGTATGAGGTGAAAAGGGGCTCCAGATGTTACCTGCATTAATTTCTTTAAATGAAAATGAAATGAATATCGAGTTAGTCTCCTTATCCTTCATTTTAGCTATAACCTAAATTGGTGTTTCTGAGAAGTAGTGACATTCAGTTGCAATAATCTATAATTGCATGTTAAGCTGCTCGACTCACATAAAGTAACATAAAGTAAATAAGTATATATATATATGAAAATTATTTCACGAAAGTAACACGTCAAAAATATTTATGATGAATAAAACCACGAAGGAAAGGAAACACAGAGTGGTGCTCAAGCGCTTTCGTCTAATTACATCCTCAGGAACACTGAAGTAAGTAAAGAGTTCAAGACTATATAGAGGTTACAAAAAATAATATATATATATATATTATATAATATATATATGTGTATATATATATATATATATATAGTAAATATAGAAAAAAAATTGTGGGAGGAGCATACAAATTTGTAAGGAAAACTAACAATTTTAGCACTTTGCCCGAATTCAACACAAGATCAAATAGATTGTTTACAACCAATTTTATAGATAATGCCTGAATGATATATAGGTCACAAAAAAAATAAAAACAAAATAAATTGAAAAATAAAAATTGTAAGAGGAGCATACCAATTTATAAGGGAAAATTACCAAAGGTTTAGCACTCTGCCCTTCTTGTCTAAATCCGTTCTGAACGAATTCAAAACAACGGGATTGAGTTGAAAAAGACCTTTGCTCATGTTAAAGTTATTTGTAAGTTGAATAATAGCAGACTCAAGAATATTTCTATTAACAATGTTGCTAGAGTGAAACAAAACTGAAGCATTATTCCAATCAATACAATGGGATAACTCTGACAAATGGACAAAAAGGGCATGCTGTTTTACACGCGTGTGCAAATCCTTTCCCGTCTGACCAATGTAAAAGGAGTCACATTGTTTACAACAAATTTTATAGACAATGCCTGAATTATTGGTAGGGCTATTTTTTACTATAATATTTTTCACAATATTGTTATATGAAAATACTACATTAATATCCAAAAGTTTAAGTACATTAGCAATGCCTGAAAAGCCCGGGAAAAATGGAAGTACTAAAATATTCTTTGACAAAGTGCGAGTGTTATTATTCACACGATAGAAGGTTCGTTTTGCCTTGTTAAGGCAAGATTCCATAAACGCAGCTGGGTAGCACAGATCACTTCCAATACCGTTGATTTTTTTCCAATTCGGCATCGATGTATTCCGGACTGGCGATCCTAAGAGTGCGGAGAAACATTGAAGAAAATATGGCCTTCTTAATTAATGGGGGTGTCATGTCCAGAGTAAAAGTGTACGTAGGACAAATTGTTTGTTTTTTTCCGAAAGATACTAAACTTAAAACCTTGGCTTTCCCTATGTACACGCACATCCAAAAACGGGATTGAGTTGTCTTGTTCCACTTCTAAAGTAAACTTAATGGAGGGGATTTGATCATTTAACTGAAGGAGGAAGTCATCCAGGTCACGATTCACGGGCCAGATACACAAAATATCGTCGACGTCCCGCAACCAGGGGATACCAACCCCCAGGATTCTCGGAATGAAGTAATTTCGAAAAACTCCATATAAATATTGGAGAGGAGGGGCGACAAGGGGTTACCCATGGCCATCCCAAAAACCTGTTGATAATACACGCTATTGAAAGTGAATTTACAGTCTTTGATGCAAAGCTTAATAAGTTCCAAAACGATGTGTACAGGTAGTGGCAGGTCGTACTTATGCAATTCTCGGGGAGAAAGTCAAGCATATCGTGAATCGGCACTTTTGTAAACAATGAACAAACGTCAAAACTGATCAATCTATCGTTGGTTTCAATGCGTGCATTATTCAATTTTTCAGTAAGAGCCACGGAATTTTTTACATGTGAATCAGAGATAGTTCTGAGAATGGGGGACAAGACTTTGACAAGCCATTTGAAGAGTTTTTAGGTAATAGAGCCCACCGAGCTAATAATAGGGCGCATAGGGTTGCCAGGTTTGTGGGTTTTAATATGACCGTAAAGGTAGGGAAGAAAAGGTGAAGTGGACATGAAAAGCGGAATTAAGTCCTTATAATCTTTGAGAATGCGTTTCAAGCCACTATTGAATGATTTGATGACGTCATCCTGCGGGTTCTTCCTAAGTTTTCTGTATGTGGCGGGGTCCTGGAGCACTTCGTTCATCTTTCTAATGGAGTCCACTTTGTCCATAATAACTATGGTGTTAGCCTTGTCTGCTTTAGTAATATGGAGCTCACCATCTTTTTTTAATTGTGAGAGGCTATTGCGAAAACGTTTAGGAAAGTTATCTTCGTAAGTACTATTCGCAGCACTATAGACAAGGCCATTTAACTATGTTAACCAAAGACTGAGGAAGATTACACTGTTTTTCAAAACAAGCAAGACTATAGCAAATTTGTAAAGCAGAAGGTTTTTTAACAATAAAAAAGGACATACCAAATCCAAGGGCACTTTTTGCATCGTCACTAATGTTTTTCGAAGAAAGGTTCAAAACACATTTTGAGCTTGCTTTTTTACTCCATTGACTATTTCGAATGAGACTTTTAATTTTGCGATCCAAAATGTTACGAAGTGAAGAAGTTCTCCGACGCAACTCGTTGTAACTTTCATCAAACAAAGGTTGGATCCACTGAGGGGCGAAATTTTTGTCCTGGTCCCCTAGCTTAATTCCAAAGTATGCTCTATACATTGTCTTCACAAATTTAGTGATTTGGGACTGGTTATTTGGCATGGTAACCGTCCCACATATGTAGCAGAATCTATTGGGATCATTTTTACACGCTCTATTCATTATGAAATATTTTATCTATATGCCTGAAAAGTAAAAAAAGATATTATACAAGTGAAACAAGTGATGATAGATGTTACTGTTCCAATTCCGCTTTGACAAAATCACGAAAAGTTCTATTTTACTTATGAGGCCATAGCCGGATAACCTGAGCTGATTGAGAAAAACGGATTGCAGATTCGAAATCAGCAGGAAAACCTCTATAAGAATCACTTACAAAACCCTTGACAGCAAAATTGATGGATACCAGTGTTATTCAACTTAGAAATAAGTTTAACATGACAAGTCTTTTTCAACTCGATCCCGTTGTTTTGAATTCGTTCAGAACGGATTTAGACAAGAAGGGCAGAGTGCTAAACCTTTGGTATTTTCCCTTATAAATTTGTATGCTCCTCTTACAATTTTTATTTTTCAATATATTTTTATTTTTTATTTTTATTTATTTTTTTGTGACCTATATATCATTCAGGCATTATCTATAAAATTGGTTGTAAACAATCCTTTTGATCTTGTTGAATTCGGGCAAAGTGCTAAAATTGGTAGTTTTCCTTACAAATTTGTATGCTCCTCCCACAATTTTTATTTCTATATTTACTATATTTTTTTTTTGTAACCTATATATAGTCTTGAACTCTTTCCTTACTTCAGTGTTCCTGAGGATGTCATTAGATGGAAGCGCTTGAGCACCACTCTCTGTTTCCTTTCCTTCGTGGCTTTATTCATCATATATATATATATATATATACACTGTATATTAGCCATGTAGACAATTGAGCGGTGTAAGGGTGGTAGAAAAAGATAGATAAGAGATGGAGTTATATTCCATTACATTTCGGCACAAAGCCTTGCTCACATTTTGTGTGTGCAAGGCTTTGTGCTGAAACGTAACGGAATATAACACCATCTCTTAGCTGTGTCTTTTTCTACCACCCTTAAATCGCTCACCGTCGGGCTAACATCATAATAAAGAAAACGTATAGTGTTTGTCATTTACCATTACTTATTCAGACTATAGTGGATTTAATTTTCCCAGAAGGGTTCCTTGTTCCCTGCACGGTCTGTGTGTATCATATATATATACAGGGTGTCCCATAAGTCAGGCATCATAGGAGAAATTCATATTTTTCTATTTCTACAAACCATAATTCATATTTTTATTATGCTCGGGATGCCAATTTCCCGTCCACCATTCTGTTCAGTGACGAGGCTGTTTTTTATGCAAATGGTGAGGTAAATCGACAGAACACCCGCTACTGGTCTCAAAACAACCCTCACTGGTATGGTGTGGCATTTGGAAGGATTGCATCATAGGCCCCCTCTTTTTCGATGAACATATCACTGGAGGCACCTACCTACATATGCTCAAGGAAGAAGCATTTCCCAGTGTCTTGAACGGAGAAGGAAATTTCCCAACATGGTTCCAGCAAGACGGCGCTCCTGCACATTACAGCACCCAAGTAAGGGAATACCTGTACAAACAATTCCCTGGTCATTGGATAGGACGTCGAGGGCCTGTGGAATGGCCAGCTAGAAGCCCGGATCTCACGCCACTAGATTTTTATCTCTGGGGCCACTTGAAAGCGCTGGTATACGCAGAGAAAATTAGGAGTGTTGAACATTTGCGGCAGCGCATTATTGGGGCATGTAACACCTATACTCCTGACATCATTCACCGTGTGCTTGCTGACTGGGTATCACGTCTGAATTTGTGTATTGAAGCAATGGTCGACATATTGAGCACGTTCTGTAAATAAAAGCTTTTGTTTCGCCTTTTTTTATTATTTTTCCTATGATGCCGGACTTATGGGACACCTCGTGTGTGTATATATATATATATACACACACACACACACACACACATATATATATATATGATGAATAAAACCACGAAGGAAAGGAAACACAAAATGGTGCTCAAGCACGTTTGTGTAGAAGAGCGTTCTGCACAAGATGAGGAGGGAGAACGAACAAATGAAAAATGAGGTACCACCCGGGAATCGAACCCGGGATCATCCGATTGCCGGTCAGATATGCTATCCACTACAGTACACCATGGACCTCGATCAATCAGAAGTCGTAATTCTCCTACATACGAGCAGAAACCAATGCCCTGAGGGGGCACCTTCGCATACCGTACATATATACATTTTAACTTCAATGTAGGAGTTAAAATGTATATATGTACGGCATGCGAAGGTGCCCCTCAGGGCATTGGTTTCTGCTCGTATGTAGGAGAATTACGACTTCTGATTGATCGAGGTCCATGGTGTAGTGGATAGCATATCTGACCAGCAATCGGATGATCCCGGGTTCGATTCCTGGGTGGTACTTTATTTTTCATTTGTTCGTTCTCCCTCCTCATCTTGTGCGGAACGCTCTTCTACACAAGCGTCGTTCTTTACATTAATTATACTGTGTGTTGTTTGCAGTTATATATATATATATATATATATATATATATATATATATATATATATATAATTCAAGTTTATCGCCTCTTCGTTCTGATTTTTTCAGATGTTTCGCATATGTATTAACAATAATCTTGACCCGGAAAATATAGTAACTAATTACAGTATGTATGACATGCAAGGTGCAACAATTATACAGTAACTGTGTGGCGAAACTCGCACTATGAAAGACACGAAAGAACTGAAGCAATGGGGACAGCTGACGGAGTCGGGTGGGTAGAGGCGAACCGTTCACCACGAGAGTAAACACGTTTATTCGTTTAATCATGTTTTCGCTAGAGTCCACGCGTCTAATAGACGTCTAATAGGCGCACTAATTTAATCCACAACTCAGGAAGTTGAGTATTTTTAATAATGACAATAAATGTGAAACGTAGCACAAGCCAGCCGATTTATGTATGTAATAATTTACAACACTAGCACCTATCCTCTTCACAACAACGAGATTTCAGGGCTATATCAAAAAGTAGCAAAAATTGAGCGACCTCTGAATATACTCCGATCTGCGTAATTTTCGGCTTGCCGAGTTCTTTAGTCAAATGAAACAGAAACAAAATGTGGAGCGATATACTATATCTGATATATATTT
>JAJOZX010003020.1:0-142500 GCA_023014485.1 Bathynomus jamesi
AAAGAGAGATAAAACAAATAGTTCTTATAATTAATTTTGTTTTAAACATATGCATTAATAATAATATGATTCCATTATAGTGTTGTAGCAAAATTTAATATTGCAGTTTTTATTAAAAGTGTAAAACATGAAATTACAGTATCTGAGCTCAGAAATATAATTTACGATACAAAATTTATATATATATATGATGCAAAACCCACAAGGAAATTACAGGGTGTTCAGGAGGAAAGGTCAATACTCGGAGGTGATAGTATCGGTCATTGTGAGAAACAAAAGTTCATATGAACATGTGTCTAATTCTGAATGGTTACGGAGATAGAGCTGTTTGAATCTGATGCGCGCGCAGCTCTTCCTCCCACTTCCTCCCCTATAACCTTGAACCGTGTAAGCTGTAATGTAAGCATGTAACATAAGCCAATCGAACAGCTGACTGTTGTGAGTGACATTGTTGGTGTTTGAAGCTTGTGTAAGAATGCCACACACCTTCACACATACCGAATATGCAGATATGGTGTATGTCTACGGTTTTTGCGATGAAAGTGCAACAGCTGCTGTTGCGAATACCGTCGACGGTTTCCGAACCGCAGAATTCTGGATCGAAGAGTGTTTACCAGGGTTTCAAACACATTGCGTGAGATTGGTATACTTGCCAGCGCTCATGTTTCGTGGAACGTGAAGGTCAACAAGATGTGGATGAAGTGGAAAACATTCTCTCAGTTGGTAGAGCGTAGTCCGACTACTAGCCACGAAGAATTTTACACGTCTCGGTGTACCACACACAAGAGTATGGCGAACATTACGTGAGGAAGGCTTGCATCCATATCATGTACAGCGTGTACAAACACCTTCAAACCAGGAGACGCTGCCATGCGACTGGAATTTTGTCATTGGGTAAATGCTAATCGCCGATTGCTTCGATAATATTGTTCACCGATGAAGCTACTTTCACCCGTGACGGTATCAACAACACTCGTAACTCTCATCGGTGGTCAGACGAAAATCCAATTGCTACTGTGGAAACAAATTTCAACATCGCTTCTCTGCAATGTGTGGTGCGTATCATCGATGATCAGCTGATTGGCCCTGTTACTTTAGAGAATCGTCTTACAGGACAAAGTTACCTAGAATTCTGCAAAATGAATTGCCAGGACTATTGGACGTTGTTCCTTTGGCTACACGCGCTGGTATGTACTTTCAGCATGAAGGAGCTCCTCCACATTCTACCCGTCTGGTGATGCAATACCTAAATCAAACTTTCCCTGGTCGATGGATCGGCCGCGGTGGTCCCATTCAATGGCCACCAAGGTCTCCAGACCTCTCTCCGTTAGATTATTGTTTGTGGGGGTGGATGAAAAGTCAAGTTTACAAAAGAAAGGTGGATACACGAGACGAATTGCTCGCGCGCCATTTTGGATGCTGCTGCCCGCATAAAAAACGTCAAGATCAACTCGACGAACAACACGCGATCTTCGCACACGAGTTGCAAAGTGCATTGAGGTTGACGGTGGGATTTTCGAAAAACTATTGTAAACTGTAACAAATTTGTCATTCTGTATCTGATACCATTCAAAATGTCAATGTTTAAGCAGAAATGTTAGAAACAGTAATTGGCTTCTCTTTCTTGATTACCATTAACAATGCTTTTGTATTTGTAGATTCAAACAGCTCTATCTCCGTAACCATTCAGAATTAGACACATGTTCATATGAACTTTTTCTCACAATGACCGATACTATCACTTCCCGAAGTATTGACCTTTCTCCTGAACACCCTGTTATATATATATATATAATATATATGAATAGAAACGACATAAGTATTATTATACATGGTGTGTGCTCGTGAAAAGAAGTGTGATAAAAGAGGTTGCAATATCCGCGTAGTGCGAGGTATGAGTTGGGCTCTTTCTGACCACATGATAGTCCTGTGTAAAGTGAGGTTGTGTGGAGAATGGAGGAGAATAAACGGAAAAGAGCTAAGTCACGAAAGAATCAGAGTGGTAAAGTTAATAGTGAGAGAGATAACGGATCAGTACTGTTAAATAGTATATGATGAATTGAGTGTACGAGTTGCAGACCAAGTGGATATGAGTGAAATGTGGTATGTATGTATGTATGTATGTATGGGGTATATGCAGGGCAGGACTACCTATTACGCCAAGTACGCCATGGCGTAGGGCCTCAAAATATTTAAAATATTATATTTCGATAAATATTTGTAAATATTATTTTGGATAATAATTTTTCCTAAATATTTTGTATAAATATTGCTCTAGATGAGAGAGAGAGAGAGAGAGAGAGATATTTATTAAAGAAAAGGTGCCATAAAAAAGTTGGTACCAACTTTTCCCCTCCAAGTTCTGAAAAATCAGAAAAGTTGAAGGATGGTGGAAAATATGAAGTGCGGTATTTGGGGAGAATAATACAATACCTTACTAAACAGAATACAAGGGTCTACCTTTGCATAAGGATAAAATATAACAACCAACCAACTATATGTATACTTTTATTCATGATGTCTATTTAGGTATTTGGTGAAATAAGGAAAAATAATATGAAGATACAGTATAATATGTATTTAAACTAAAGAGTTTAAATACATATCATATCTTTATATGATCTTTCCTTATTCTACTTCTTAAAAGAGTGTGTAATCTCTTTGCATTTAGATGCAGAAGGTTGACAAAAATAAATAGACACCACGATGATTGTCCTCGCGAACAAATGACAAAGCTCATTAGTGAATGTCAGAACGTGTCACCTTTACATGATATTAACAAAGGGGAAAGCAACACGATCCTAAATATATTGATTCAATAAATCTGTTATTATTTATTGACAGATTTAATTATCAAATAAAAAAGTACGACAAAAAATATTGAAGGTGTCTACAGTAGATTCTTAGTTTTGTAGAACGTACGGAATTTCGAGTTATCAGAAGGGCTTTAGATCAGTAGCTTCGTACTTATGAATCAGTATTATATCCTTAATGTAATAATGTGAAGCAAATTCATATATATTTAACTGTATCGCGTTGTGAACAAATTTCCATTTTCTAATCATGGTTCATGTTCAGAAGTATACAATTGTATACAGCTGTATACAATTGTATACTGGACCTGTATAAAGTATTTGTTTCTTATTTCTTTCGGTTACTTACGAAAGAAGAATGCAATAACGGCCGGCAATACATTTCTTCTTGAGGTACGTTGGTACCTTATCGTAATGAAATGGTTAATGGTTGATGTAAACGTAATAAGTGTATCTTCGTTTTTACAATCCTTGAAGAAATTTTTTTTTAACTTTTCATGATGATAATGATGATGATGATGATGATGTCAGTGTTATTTCCATTACAGTTTGGTACATACAAAATATTTGTTTTCATTATCTGCATAATTCCGTCTATTTTGTTTCGATAGTATTTAATGTAAATACTATCGTTATTTAGATAGTGTATCATAACCCTAATGTTATGATACATTATAACTGAATAAATCTCAATACCATTTTATCAACGCTTTCATTGCAGTAAATCGCGTCTCCAAGATTGGAAACCAGCAAGCATTGGTGAAATGAAACAGCAAGTATAGGACTACACCTTTGGGTGGGAATTGTACGACAAGAAACTGTTGCTTCCTATTGATCTACGAGTCCTAAGTCGCTGTCAATCACATATGCATGACACGACAGTGAAAGTGTTAATACATGTTTATAAATAAAAGCTTGGCTCTTTTAAACCATTTTCAAAATTCTTTGTGAAAGACCCTACAGTATACGCATCTAAAGTTAAAATTTAACATATCTTGGAGTAATAATGACGGATGTACAGTAGAATTCAGAGAGTACGATAACATTAAAATTACAAAAGATAGAAAATAATGGAAATCATCTGGAGGAGTTTCCACAAAAAAAAAAGCAAACATTATCTAAAATTATGGAAGAGTCTAGTCCTACCAATAATTAAGTAGTACTCACAAGCCCATACAGAAAATGAGACATTGCAAACATAGAAGCCATTCAGATGACTTTTAGGTCTAAGATAGAGGAAACGAAAGGTGGAGACTACTGGTCTCGACTTGTTTGGATGGTAATTGGGTTTAGTTTAGGTTTGGTACCATTTTTTTGAATAATTTTCCATGTATATATTATGGTGTACCTCTCTCTTCTTCTTTCCAGGGAGTACAGATTTAGTTTACACAGTTTTTCCTAGTAGTTGAGTTCTTTGCAGCCATCGATCTTGGCTGTGAAATGTCTCTGAATATCTTCTAGTTTATTAATGTCTTCCTACTTGTATGAGGCCATCAAGTACCTTCGTATAAAAGGTTCTTATAATTACCTGTCCCGCGACTCTTTTTGCTTTATTTATCGCTATCTGATTTTGTGTCTTGAATTTCACATCATCGGTCATTATAATCCTCAAATCTATCGCTTTCGTGCTTCTCTGAATTTCCTGTCTGTCCGTGGCATAATATTACACGTTATATAACATACATATACTCTCGAAATTAGTTAATGGCGTGCAAATTATTAATGAACTATGTGAAAGATTTTTGCCTGCTATAGCAATAAAAGTTAAAAAGAAACCTGATTAGTACTCAGAATTTAGAATTGATCTTAGTTCTGATTTAAAGTCATTTGTATTTTTTATATGCAAATAAGCACGTACAGGAATGGTGGACCAACCAATTAGACCGAATAGGTTATATTCTGATAAAGTTGAAAGTATTGATCACCTTCCACGTAAGTCGATCGGATCCCTACTCTACCCATTTGGTTCATTGAATATTCTATCAGCACTAATAATCTAACTTAACCTAACCTGACCAATCCTAACCTAAACTAACCTAATCTAACCTAGCCAATTTTAACCTACGCTAACCTACTAACCTAATCTAACGTAGCCAATCCTAACCTAAGCTAAAGAATATTCTATCAGCTCTAATAATCTAACTTAACCTAACCTAACCTACTAAACTAATCTAACCTGGCCAATCCTAATCTATGCTTACCTACTAACCTAATCTAACCCAAAACTTGTCCATAAAATGTAACGTCAAGAAATAAAGTTAATCCGATTCAAACCCGCCAGTGTTAGAGCGTCGGACTCACGATTGAATCTGCGTAGAACAAACAAAAAAAGTGTATTAAAGACGCTCTCATTATCAACTAAAGCACCTAACTATGGAATCCGAAGCTGCTCTCTAACGTTGCCGTGAAACTTTATTTTTAAATAATATAATATAATTCAACTTTAAAAATTTAAATTTTAACGTCCCAAAATTTAATTAATAGTTTTTACAATCAAGTATAAAATGTTTATTCCAAAAGTTTTTCAATTTTGGCCGCATGTTTTGGAAAGTTTGGAAGAAACGCCATCTTGTCATTAAAAAAAAAAAAAAAAAAAAAAAAAAAAAAAAAAATCACTGTGAAATGGCATCTGTTCCGAAAATGCATAAAATATATGCAAATTAAACTATAACGCCCATTGTCGTAGAATCTGTGATAAAATCAAGACTTGTTCCCATTATCTGAATCATAACTTGGAGCCTGTTATCCGTTATTCGCTTCAGAACACGTGAAAACAATATAGATACCCAATTATATATATATATATATATATATATATTATATAACACACACACACACACACCTTATTTGCATAACAAAATAATCCAGAAATTAATCAATCAGTTGAGTACTCAAGCGTACCAATTGTCAGAAAACTATTAAATAAATCAATCAAATGCACGCACACACACACATACACACACACACACACACACACACACACACACATATATATATATATATATATATATATATATATACCTACTAAAGTTAGTATGCGTATACATAAATTTGTTTCTCATCTGAAATTTTGATACATCCTGAATTTGAGTCTGCAATGCGGAACTTGGGTTAAATCGGGAGAAAACGTGTTCACGGATGCAGATTCCGTTCTTACCTTTTTTACCATTTTAATTTATATATATATATATATATATATATATATATATATATATATATATAGTTTGTGTGTGAGGGTAGGCAACTGGACACAAGTGAGGTCGAGTGTGAGGTAATTCACAGATGTAGTGGAGTAATTTTTGTGAGGTAACATTCAGTGATGTGGGACTCGAGACTGGTCTCTGTCTCGAGGCCTTTTTTTTCTGGTCTCGGTCTCGGATGTTTAGGTCACGGTTTCGGTCTCGTGTGCTTAGGTCACGGTTTCGGTCTCGCGTGCTTAGGTCTCGGTCTCGGCCATGGTGGTCTCGACTACACTGGTAACATTTTTAGTTGGTTGGTTTGGTTGGTTGGGTTGGTTGGTGGTTGGTTTGGTTGGTTGGTTGGTTGGTTGGTTGCTCATTGTATCAGTTGCTCGGAGACACTAGTAGGTTAGATATTAAAAAAATTATAGAAAAAATCTAGACATTTTTAATGTCGGCAAAAAAGATACGTTAGCCTCGATTAGGTTAAGTTACGCTACATTACGTTAGTTAAAATTAGAATAGGTTAGGTTTAGTGACCTAACAGAAAGTACCTTTCGAGACCACAATTGCCTCCCGAACACTGATCACACCTTTCTCAGCTCGACGGTGCTACGCCGTGGCCAATGTCGTAACACCGCTTCCTGTCGATCAGCGAAGTTAAGCGATACTGAGTCTGGAAAGAAAATAGTTGGATGGGAGACCGTCTTCTGTGTCTCGATTGTGTAGCGACCCGTGGTTCGGATCCCACGTAAAGTTGTAGGACGCCTCCGTCATATGCCTTAGGGTGTCTTTTTGGTTTGGCGGACTGCTCCAGATTTTTACGAAACTTAGCAAATCAATTAGCTTGCCAGGTTAAATCAGTTGTACACCTTTGACGATTGGTTAGGTTAAGTCGTGATATTTTCGTTAGTTTTGACAGTAAACTAACGAAAATATCACGACTTAACCTAACCAATCGTCAAGGGCGTACAGCTGATTTAACCGAGCAATCTAATGTAATTGATTTGCAAAGTTTCGTAAAAATCTGTAGTAGTCCGCCAAACCGAAAAGATTCACCTTAGGTGCTGCAAAGGCGGTTAAACAGCTCCATCATTACATCTCCTCAGTTCGATTGCACTAAAGTAAGTTAGGTTAGGTTAAATTAGATTTGGTTAATTAGATTTTAGATATATGGATTTATAAACGTTGTGTGAGAGAGAGAGAGAGAGAGAGAGAGAGAGCATATTAAAATTCTCATGGGTGAGAAGAGACACTAATTATGAACCTTCCTGAAACAGCACGAAAAGTTGAAGTGACGTCCTTCACTGCAACAATTCGCCAAGAAAGAATAAGTTTCGTTCAGTCATTCGCATAAAACATCATATATATATATATATATATATATATATATATATATATATATATATATATATATATAACAGTATATATATAAACATAAAGAAAACAGTAAGAAAAGAAGTAAAGATTACCGTAAACTAAATTGTAAAAGCCTCAAATAATGTCGAAAAAAACGCACAAAAGAAATGGCGTTTTTAATGAGAGAAAAAGACAAGCATGAAATTCAAAGCAAATTTCAAAAAATTTCATTTTCAGAAAGATGCGATATTTTCTGCCCTCTTTCTACGATCGTAAAAACATGGAGGTTCTCATTCAAGGGAAGCGAAATCGCACAAAGGCAAAGAATTTTCAAGTTCAGCTGTTGAGAGGTGAAATACACCTCAAGAAATGTAACAAAATGAAGAAATAAAGAAAATATGTATAAAAAATATGTGAAAGAATAAGAAAGAGAAAATATATCGCCAGTTGTATTTATTCGCTTTGAGTTCAGTTGAAAGTTATCAGCATGTAAATGGTTGACCATTTAGCTCATCACCCGCTTCATTTCTCTATATTTTTTTCTTCTTTTTTCATCGCTGGATGGGGTTGGTTGGGGTCGGGTTGGTTGGGGTTGGGCGCGTTAGTGTTATTTTTTTTTACTGACTTTATTGTTTGTATTTTCATTTAAAGTTTTGGATTACCTTCATTTTATTCAGCTAATTTTAGTGTTCTTTATTTATTTAATTTATATTCTGAATAAAAACTTGCTTGGTTGTAATTTTTTATAATTCCTGTGACGTAAAATTTCCAAAGTTTTGTTTACACTTTTTTTTTTCAAAAATAAATGTTGGTTTAAATTCTTTGTATTTTTGTTGGTTTGGGAAATTTAAAGCTAACTGGAATTTTAATGATTGGAGGGTCCTTACCTAGAATAATATATATATATATATATATATATATATATATATATATATATGGGATGAATTTCACAATTAAACACGTGAAATGAATGAATGATGCAAACTCACAGTGGTTCCTTGTGGGTTTGCATCATACAGTATATACTATACATATATTTATTTATTTATTTATTCATTTATTTATTTAACCAATAAATGCAAAGGGGAAAGGAACCTAATTTTAAATATATTGGTTTAATTAATTTCTTATTATTTATTGACTTTTATAATTTTTAGGGGGAGAGGAAATCCAGGTATCTACTTTTGTCAACTCTCTCTCTCTCTCTCCTCTCTCTCTCTCTCTCTCTATATATATATATATATATATATATATATATATATATATATATATATATATATAAAATGGAGCCCCATTGAGAAAACCTAAGACTTGTCTACCAGTAATAACAAACAATAAGTTTTCTGTTTTAGGTTTCGAAGATGCTCATGAACAGGAAATACTGTACGACTCGTTGGCGATTTCATTGTTCGAGGGCAGCTCGAGAAATTCTGGGGAGAAACCCTCGTCGTAGGCGCCGTTACTGCTACCCTGGTGCAAGGGTGGAGGATATAACTAATAGTGTTGACCATTTTACAGACGGTAGCGCCGAGGACACAACGTACGTTATTCATGTCGGTACTAATAACGTTTTAAATTCTAGATCGGAAGAACTGCTTGCTAGGTACAGGGACTTACTAAAGCGACTAAAGGAAAAAAACTAATAAGATTGTTTTAGCAGGTATACTTCCTCGATTTATCCAACGTAGCGATTTCTACAGCAAGGCGGCCTATATCAACAATAACCTAAAGTCTCTTTGCCAACAGGAAGGAGTGCATTTTGCGAATTTTTGGAACAGTTTCTACGGCAGGAGGGACTTGTTCCTCGAAGATGGACTTCATCTTAATGACGTTGGAGCTGCGCGTTTAGGAAGACTATTTCATAATACTATCTCTTCTTTTCAGGCTGCCGTAACTCGAACGGTCCCAGCGTAAATTCCACGAATTTCCCCTGCGCTCGCGAAGGTGTCGCAATTACAAACAATTTGAAGGTTCTATCCTTAAATGCGCGTAGCCTACGAAATAAAATAAACGAATTTTGTTCTTTAATTGCTTGTAAAGACTATGATTTAATTGCGATAAATGAATCGTGGCTTAGCACTGAAACACGTGACTTTGTAAGGGGGTATCAAATTAGAGGTTATAGACTTTTTGTTAAAAACAGAATAGGTAGGCGAGGAGGCGGTGTTATGTTGTATATCAAAGATATATATCGTGAACTAAAGAGAATAATAGGTAGTGAGCAGGCTTTAGTTATGGGTGACTTTAATTGCGCCAACGTGAATTACGATACAATGCAGGGAGACGCGGAAGGTAATCGTTTAGTTAATTTTCTCGAGGATAGCTTTCTTAGTCAAAAGGTTGGGAAACCTACAAGGTTGGACAGTATTTTAGATTTAGTAATAACCACGGATGATAGGCTAATTACTGATCTTCAAGTAACAGAACCGTTAAGCAATAGCGATCACAATATGGTAGAGTTTGTCCTCTCAGTATGTCACTCGAAACCGGCTAACTCGACTAAAATTCCTAACTTCCAGCACGCAGACTTTTGTAAATTTCGAAATAAATTGTCACACGTCAATTGAGAAAACGTAATGGGGAACTCCTTCGCCAAACTAATGTGGGAATCGTTTGAAACAGTATTTAGGACTATAAATGAGGAATGTGTACCGTACAAAATTAAGCGTGCGAAAGTAAACAACAAGCCCTTGTGGTTTACTTCTAGAGTGGGAGACATTATAAAGAGTAGAGATAGGGCTTATAAGCTACATAAGTGCGATAAAGACAATTTGTGGTTACGAAGCACTACATATCTCCAAGGCGTCAAGCGAAAAGTGTAATAAAAAAGTCCAAGCGCGAATTTGAAATCTCCATAGCTCGTGACGGTAAAGAAAACCCCAAGCGATGCTTTCAATACGTCAACAATAGAAATCCAGTAAAAAGTGTCTTGGGGTCGTTGAAAAATGTTAACGGAGATCTAGTTTCTGAAAACAAGGAAATGGCTACCTTGCTAAACGAATTTTTTACGTCAGTTTTTACGAAAGAAGATGTAACGAATATCCCTACGGTCATAGACATAATACCTTTTGATAATAGTAATATTTTGGATAATATTGTGGTTAGTGAAGGGGAGGTAATGCGCTATATTGATAAAATGAAAACGCGTAAATCACCGGGGCTGGATTCCATATATCCCATACAACTAAAAGAATTAAAAGATAGCATTGTTGTGCCGCTAACAAAGATTTTTAATGCGTCTATTTCTGAGGGGTGCGTACCAGATAATTTCAAGTTAGCAAACGTAACACCTATCTTTAAGAAAGGCGATAAAGGTGCGGCGGGAAATTATAGGCCAATCAGTTTAACGTCCGTTGTAGGTAAGCTACTGGAATCAATAATTAGGGATCGTATAGTCGAACACTTAGAATTGCATAACTTAGTTAGAAATACGCAGCACGGTTTTAGGCGAAACAAATCTTGCTTAACTAATCTTTTAGAATTTTTTCAAAGCGTGGTTGACGTTTACGATAGTCATCGGGCGGTTGATGTAGTGTATTTAGATTTTCAAAAAGCATTTGACACCGTACCGCACAAAAGACTCATTGAAAAAACTAAGGCTCATGGAATCAGGGAATCAGGGGTTTAGTAATAAATTGGATAAAAGAGTGGTTGCGAGGTATGAAACAGAGGGTGGTCGTTGATGGGCGGGAGTCGTGTTGGGCTAATGGAGCGAGTGGCGTTCCTCAGGGTTCTCTATTGGGCCCCTTGCTTTTTCTTATATATATTAACGATTTAGATGTCCGCCTAGTCAGTACAGTTTCAAAATTTGCGGATGACACGGAGCTGGGTGGTAGGGCGATTAATGACGAAGATAGAGGTAAAATCCAGGAAGATCTGAATAAAATCGTTGATTGGTCAGTCA
Organism: Bathynomus jamesi; assembly: GCA_023014485.1. Lineage (NCBI taxonomy): Eukaryota > Metazoa > Arthropoda > Malacostraca > Isopoda > Cirolanidae > Bathynomus > Bathynomus jamesi. The sequence goes on from JAJOZX010003020.1 coordinate 11,256, forward strand.
CATGGCAAAGGAGATTTAACGTCGATAAGTGCAAAATTTTACATATAGGTTCGCGTAACGGTAATTTTGCTATAGTATGTCAGGGAAAGAATTAACAAGCGTCGCGCAGGAAAAAGATTTAGGAGTTATAGTCACTGGCGACTTAAAAGTAGCGAAACAAATTACAGCAGCGGTCAATAAGGCGAACAAAGTGTTAGGTTTTATAGCTCGGAATTTTGAGCACAAATCGCGCGATATTATAGTTCCTCTTTATAAATCATTAGTTAGACCCCATTTGAAGTACGCGATCCAATTTTGGAATCCGCATATGCGCAAAGATATAGACAAAATCTAAAGAGTTCTAGACGAGCAACTAAGATGATTCCGTCGCTTAGGTCAAAGTCGTACGAAGAAGGCTTAAGAAGTTAAAATTGACTACACTCGAGACTAGGAGGCTAAGGGGTGATCTAATCCAGGTTTTCAAAATTATGAATGGGTTCGACAACGTAGATAGAGATAGCTTTTTCGAAATATCTCAATATAATAGGATTAGAAATAACGGGTGTAAGTTGACAAGTAGAAGGTTCTAGACAGCAGTTGCCAAAAACTTTTTTACGCATAGAATAGTAAATAGGTGGAATAGTTTGTCGGTAGAAGTAATTAGTAGCACGTCTATAAACATGTTTAAAAATCGATTAGACGCATATGTTGATAGATTGGGTATAGTCTAAGGTAGTAGAATTAAGGCTTTGTGGTTCAGAACCCACGTAAAATTGTAGGTCCCCTCCGCCACCACGGAGGACATGCACAATACACAATTACGAACACAGTTAGGTAGACCAGCCATGAGTGGATCCTAGGGTCTTTGTTGGTCTGAAACATTATAACTTTACAACAAAATGTTTAATTGTTCATATTTCCACTTAAACTATAAGTGCTTCTATGAATAATATATATATATATATATAATATTATATATATATTATAGATAATATATATATATATATCGGGTTATTTATTTAAACATGTGACAATTTAAAAGGTTTGTATGTTTCTTTTATTAATTGAAATAAAAGCATGAAAATTTTACTGTACCTTCTCCACACGTGGGAATTAGTTCCCAAATGTAAAACATGCTCTATGTGATGTCCTCTCAGCTCACGATACTTAGAAGATACTTTAGACGGATCTTTTCGGTTTGACGGCCTGTAATATTTTTTAACATTACTCGTTTTTTATTGTCCAGTTTTAATCGAGGATTTCAAAATAACATTCATGTTTTAGAGAAACAAATAGTGAGGAAGTTATATGCAATTTAACAAATTTAAAATATATATTTTTAAACCGTATTGGGATCTTTTTGGTTTGACGGTGGCGGAAAAAAACGAGTCATGGCTACGGGACCGTCAAATTCTAGACTCTACCAACTGGTTAGGTTAACCGAATGCCCAGTTGGGTTAACAGAATGCCAGGTTAGGTCAACTGTACGCCCTTGACTATTGGTTAGGTTAAGTCATGATATTTTCGTTAGTTTACTGTCAAAACAAACGAAAATATCATGACTTAACCTAACCAATCGTCATGAGCGTACAGTTGACCTAAAACTTTCAGGGATTTTGGAATCTTAAAGCGTATATGATATTCTCTAAACTAAAATGTATAACTGCCTCACTATTTGTTTCTCTAAAACATGAATGTTATTTTTGAAATCCTCGATTAAAACTGGACAATAAAAAACGAGTAATGTTAAAAAATATGGAGCTATGAAGAATAGGGACCCCAGCCTTCTTTAGTTAACTTTATAAGGCTAACTAACGAAAATATCATGACCTAACCTAACCAATCGTCAAGGGCGTACAGTTAACCTAACGATTGGTTAGGTTAGGTCGTGATATTTTCGTTAGTTAGCCTTATAAGCCTAACTAAAGAAGGCTGGGGTCCCTATTCTTCAATAGCTCCAAAAATATTATAGGCCGTCAAACCGAAACATCCCTTTAGACCAGTGGTTCCCAACTTTTTTCACCACACGACCTTTTTCCACGAAACAATGCTGGCTGACGCCCCCCTTCCCCGTCATAAATTTTTGTAGTAAATTTTGCAGTCATATATAATGACAGGATATTTCTGGCTATATATATATATATATATATATTATATATATATATAATATATATATATATACAGTAGACCCTCAACATTCGCGAGAGTCACGTTCGTCGAAAAGCTCGCGAATGTAATACCTTAAGTCAATGGGAAAAATGAGGTTTGGTACCCGGTAAGGAATTGAAATGAAAATTATAAATGTTAATAAAGATTTATAATAAACATTTAAGAATACAATACCGGTGCATATACTTGTGACACCATTTTTGCAGTCACAGCACTATTACACGCAACACTACCTCTGATGGCCTTTTCATTTTTCTTTATTGACCTCACAGTGGACTCGTTGATTCTAAAACGGCGGCCAACAGCTGATGCATTTTCTCCGGTAGCCAGTCGGTCTAACACTTTTAATTTTTCAATTAAATGCATCACTTTTTTCTGCCTTTTTGGAGCAGAAGCACATGAACCACTTCCTTTACGCTTCGGAGGCATGAATTAGATCACACAACGGGAAATACTGTAAAAAATAAAGATACAGTAAAATCTAAATACGCAGTAGCAGTGATACTTTCGACAGTCAAGCAGTAAATAACATCTGGTGGGATGTGTTGACGATTTCAGAGACTAGAACAGGAGAGCACCCTAGCAGCCAATTCGCGAATTTGCGAACCCAATCTGTCGCGAATGTTGAAGAGGTATACAATAAGTAAATCGCGAATGCGCGAGTTCCGCGAAGGTTGAGGGCTTACATATATATATATATATATATATATATATAAATTTTAAGATGTAATGTCAGAGATTTTGTAAAGCTCATCTGGCAACGCTGCATGGAAGTACAGTATATGTTGCCACTTTTGTGGGAACACTTCACAACTCCAGTACATATTATTCCTGTTTCAAAGAAGTATTTCTAAACAAGAAGCAGCAATGTGTCACGTGATTATTTATGAGGGAAAGCCGGTATAAATGCGAATGTTCTGGAAACAGTGAATGCTCTGTTACAGCTAGTGCCCCCCTAGTGTTTACCGCCTCCCTCAATTTCAAAAACCCCCTGGAGGGCGATCTCGCCCAGGTTGTGAATCGCTGCTTTAAACGGAAGAGTCCTGTCCAATGTCCTGTCCTGCGGTTTATGATAAAGGAGTATCATGGCCACCAACATCACCAGATCTAAACCCCTGTGACCCTCTGTGGGGTTATTTAAAGAAAGAGTGTTTAAACGGAAACCATACACAATAGAAGAACTGAAAGCATCAAGTGAATGAGAAATTTCTCAGATTCCAACAGGTACTCTGTCCAGAGTATTACAAAATTTTGTTGTTCGTGTGGAAAGCGTTAATGAACTGAGAGGGCATCACATAGAACATGTTTAACGCTGGGGACTAATTCCCCATGTGTAGAGAAGGTTCAGTAAAATTTCATACTTTTACTTTAGTTAAGAAAAAAATACAAGCTTTTTAAAGTGTCATGTTTAAAGAAATCACCCGATATATATGATATACGAAGGCCATCAATATATTTTGTCCCACCTTTTTTTTTTTTCCAAGTTTCCTTTAAGTTCCGGAAATTTTGTACGCAAGTAGTTACATACCTTTTTTACAAGTTTTACTTTTCCACATAGTCTCCATCCTTTTCTACGGCTTTCCTCCACCTCGAAACAAGGGCCTTTATTCCTTGCTGGTAAAAGTCCACTGGGTTCCGCTCGAGTCACCTCTTAACCTCCTCAACAACCTCATCGTCACTTTGAAACTTTCTTCCACGAATAGCATCCTTCATTGGCCCAAACAAATGGAAGTCTGAAGGTGCCAGATCCGGACTGTATGGAGGGTGGGGTAACACAGTCAAGCGCATTTTTGTGATGGCCTCTCTTGTTTGCAAACTGTTGTGTGGTGTTGCGTTATCGTGCAAAAGAAGGACGTCTTCCAGTTTTCTCTCCGGTCGAACTCGCTTTATACGTCTCTGGAGTCTCTGTAGGGTAGCAATATATGCCTCTGAGTTGATTGTTTGTCTTTCTTCATAATGTCCACTAGAATCACCCCTTTCATGTCCCACAAGATGGTGGCCATAACCTTTCCTGCAGAGGGAGCCATTTTGAACTTTTTCTGCGTGGGGAGTCTGCGTGATGCCACTCCATGGATTGGCGTTTTGTTTCAGGTTCAAAGTGGTGTACCCAAGTCTCATCCCCAGTCACAATTCGTGAAAGGAAGTCATCCCCTTCTGTCTCGTATCGAACCAACGACTCAGAAGCAATTTCTTTTCTTTAGGCTTTGTGATCTTCAGTCAGTTGGCGAGGAACAAACCGTGAACACACTTTCGAGTATCCCAGTTACTGAATTATCGTATTCACACTTCCTTCACTAATTCCTAGCTCCAGTGATAGCTCCTTGTATGTGACGCGCCGATTTGATCGAATGATGGTGTTAGCACGTTGTACAGTGTGAGATGTGACAGCCGATGTCGGGCGACCGCTGCGTGGCTCATCATCGAGGCTGCTCTCCCTCTTTCGATGATCTCACACATTTAGACCAGCGTTCAACTGTGCTTCGATCAACAACAGCATCTCTGTAAACGTTTTGTAGACGTTTGTGAATATTTCCAACTGTTTCCTTCTCTGTGGTCAAGAACTCGATAACAGCTCTCTGTTTACGTCGCACATCACTGTCAGACGCCATTTTCGAAACTGCGTTAACCATCGGTTTTATACAAGGGCGTTTAAAAGCTGTTTTATATAAGGAGGGGAGGTTCAAAGTGGAAAAATCCGGTTATGTGAAGCGCAGAAAGTTCAAACTTATGGCCCAAAAGACATTTCAGTCCCATGACCTATTATTTATCTAAGAAAAAAGGGTGGGGCATAATATATTGAGTGCCCCTAGTATATATGCTACCCATGCAAAATACTGGAATGAACTAAATACTAAAATGAAGGGTAACACTTACAGTTTTTGTTAGTATACTGTATGTGCGATGTGTTTCTGCGCACCCTCTGACGCGCAACAGCGTAACTGGTGATTATTGCCCTCGGCGCGTCAGTGTATTCAAAGTTGCTGGTGTGAGTCGTTGTGTCAAAGGAATGGAAAACCCACAGTGTGTGCTATAGTTTGCTGAATTCAAATCAGTTATCAGAGTACGGAGAGCATTCCAGCGAACATATGGTAGGGATCCACCTAGTGGTAATGTTATCAAGAAATGGCACAAAAAATTTAAAGATGCAGGAAGTGTTTTACTTGACAAAACAACAGGTCGGCCGCACACTTCAGAAGACAATGTTGAACGCATCAGGCAATCGTTTTTACACAGTCCAAAGAAGTCTGTAAGACTCTGTAGTCAACAGTTGAGTCTACCTAAATCAACTGTACATGATATGTTACACAAACGTTTAAAACTTCATGCTTACAAACTGCAACTTCTTCAAAAGGTTTATCCAAATGATAAAAGAAACGTTTTGAGTTTGCAACTCATGTTCTGGATCAGATAGAAGAAAATGAAGGTTTTCTAAGCAAAATTTGTTTTTCAGACGAAGCAACATTCCACACAAATGGTGTTGTTATTTAATAGGCATAATTGCAGAGTTTTGGGATCTGAAAATTCACACGAGGTCATCGAACACGTCCGTGATTCTCCAAAAGTTAATGTTTGGTGTGGTCTACTGCATAACAAAGTCATAGGACCTTTTTTTTTTTGATGAGCCTAGCGACACGCAGACGAATTACTTTTACATGCTTCAGGAATTTGTCTTCCCACAGCTGGAAGAAGATGGCATTTTCCTTCAGCAAGATGGTGCACCACCTCATTTCAGTAATGTTGTTCGCGTTGCACTGAATGAGAAGTTTTCGGATCACTGGATTTGACAGCCCTCGACTTTTCTTTTGGGGTTACATAAAAAATGCTGTATATGGATATACCGGAATGGTGGACAGTGTGGACAACCTGAAACAACGGATTATTGCAGCCATAGAAACCGTAACTCAAGAGATGCTGAGTAGTGTTTGGACTGAAATTGATTAGCGGCTAGACATATGTCGTACCACAAAAGGAGCCCATGTAGAAATTTATAATAAAACTGTAAGTGTTACTTTCCATTTTAATATTTAGTTCATTCCAGTATTTTGTATGGGTAGCATAGTATAGCCTCATGAAATGTGTACCACTTTTCCCGGACACCCTCTATATATATATATATATATATCCTAGTTAACCCTAGCTTTTCTTCCGTCCGAATTGTTCGTTCTGACGGAGGTTAAGCTTCTCACCCCACCTTGGCCCTACAGCTTAATTTGTAATATAGACCACAACCTGCCAAATAAGTCAAAAATCACAAAGTCCGAGCGGGATTTGATCGCACGACCTTCAGATTAGCAGACCAGTAACTTAACTAAGAATACCGAATATTAGTTTCATTTGGGTTATTAGACGTCACTGTACAAATTTAATAGAATTATTATCTAATCCTATAAGAATATAAATACAAAAAGAGTTGAAATTTTATAATTCCCCATCTCCTCCCGCACAGGTAGGATGTGGGAGGGTTATGTTACAACGACTTCAACAAAAAACTGCATTTGTTGCATGCTCCTCGGATTATGACATACCAGCCGTCAATAACCATCAGTGGACTAATTCAGCGTGTGGTAAAGCTTCTAGTCCATATGAAAAATTAACGAATGACTTTTCCTCTGAGTTTTCTTGTCTTTCCATGGTGTCTTCCGGTGTAACGGGTCTCGTGGTAGTTTTGCGTAACATAAATGATGATGCAAGTATTCATACTTTGAAAAACTATTTAATAGAAAATTTACAGAATCGCTTCAAGCTATGGAAAACAGACATTACTCGCATGATTGTTCAGGTTTTAGATCCTCGTTTCAAATTTGCTCGCATTACAATGACTGACTTTGTAAAAATAAATAATCACTATGTCCGCATCACCTAATGCTAGTCCTACACGTAATATAACTCATGGCGATGAAGCAACTGCTTTTGTTTCACGAGAAGATCAGAACCTTCGAAGAAGCCGAAGGTTGACTGATGGAGCCACTTCAATGAGATTACTACGTCTTCACAATCAAATGTACCTCTACCAATCAAAGGTAGCCAGCAAAGCTGTCAAAAAGAATTAGACATCTATTCAAAGGAGCCACGAGTCAGTCGCGACACGAACCCTCTTGAGTGGTGGTGCCATAATGGCGAATGATTCTTGAAACTATTAGTACTTCCTAGCAAATATCTCACACACCATCCACAAGCGTGCGAAGTGAACGGCTATTCAGTTCTGCGAGAAATGTAATTACTGACGTACGTGATCATTTAACTCTTGATGCTGCTGAATGATTAATTTTTCTACAGGGTGTTCGAAAGTCCGTCACCCCCTAAAAAATGTACATATTTTGGATCAAGTAAAGATAATCCCTCCCAACAGAAAAAGGAGGGACTATCTTTACTTGATCATTTTTTGGGAGGGATCATCTTTACTTGGTAAAGTTAGTAATACCGCTTTACCGCAATACCGCAATACCGCTTTAATTAAAGTCTTTGGATCAAGTAAAGTTAAGCACCCCCAACCTTTTTTAGTTAGCTTTATAAGGCTAACTAACGAAAATATCACGACCTAACCTAACCAATCGTCAAGGGCGTACAGTTGACCTAACGATTGGTTAGGTTAAGTCGTGATATTTTCGTTAGTTAGCCTTATAAAGCTAACTAAAAAAGGTTGGGGGTGCTTATCTTTACTTGATCCATTGTAATAAATGAATTTTAATAAATTTTGTTTTCAAATAAATCATTTTTTAAAAAAGATTCTCTTAATTTTTATCCTTATGTCAGACTGCTTCACTTTACTTTACTTTCTGGAGGGATTATCTTTACTTGGTCATTTTTGGGAGGGATTTGCTTTACTAGTGTGACCTGGGAGGGATTATCTTTACTTGATCCCATATTTTAATACTAATTTTATTTTTGTGTGATTAATTGAATTTATATGTGATTCATTGACATTTTTTTTTTTTTCCAGGTATTAGAGTTGTGTGAACAATGGCAGACCAGTCCACTTACACTGGAAAAAAGGATAGTGATGAGCACATGGGCTCATGAAAGGTCACATACTGGCAAAACGATGCATGATATCCAGAATGATTTCAACACAAGATTCAATAAGGCTGCACCAACAAACAAGACGGTATTACGCTGGGAGAAAAAGTTGTTTTTTTATGCAGGGAGGAGGGGCCACGGGCAAATGCCTGCAAAAGCGCCCCTCCCATTGAAAAAGAAGAGAGCCAAAATCAAGGTCCGAGGTTTTCGAGATGCCTAGAAATTGCGTTTGAAAGATGGGAGGTCATAGACAGGAGGAAAGATGGATTGAGGAAGATTGTTCCAGAGTTGACCCGTTCAGTAGATGAAAGACTGAAAATACCGATTAATCCTTGCATTAGATAGTTGGACAAAAAGGAATGGGAATGTTTAGAAAATCTGGCACTGCGTGCTCTCCTTAAAGGAGGAGGCATGCAGTTAGAGAGTTCAGAAGAGCAATGTCCGTTATGATAGCGATAGTAAAGAGAGAGTGAGGCAACATTGTGGCGAAGAGAGAGAGAGATTGAAGATAATCAGTAAGAGGCGGGGAATTGATGAGACGAAAAGCCTTTGATTCCACCCGGTGAAGTACGACTGTGTGGGTTGAACCACCCGACACATGAGAAGCATACTCTATACAGGGGCGAACAAGACCCCTGTACAGAGACAGCAACTGAGTAGGGTGAAGAAATCGCGGAGCCGGTACAGCACACCTAACCTCTTAGAAGCTGTTTTAGAAAGAGAGTATATGTGATCTTTCCAGGAAAGCTCACGAGAAAAGGAAACGCCAAGAATGTTAAGAGAAGAGGAAGGATTGAGTTGTATGTTGTTGAAGGTAATGGAGTAGTCGTGTGGAAGATTGTGACGAGTAGACAGATGGAAGAACTGAGTTTTTGAGGCATTGAAAGCCACAAGGTTTTCTCTGCCCCAATCAGATATAGCAGAAAGATCAGAGGTCAGGTGTCCTATCGCCGTCCCAACCGAATCATGAAGCGACTGCTGTGAGCGACGCTTTGGGAAGCGGGTGGAGAAGTGAAGAGTGGAATCATCGGCATAGGAGTGAATAGGACAGGAAGTGCGAATTAAAAGATCATTAATAAATAAAAGGAAAAGAGTGGGCGACAGGACAGAACCCTGAAGAACACTGTTAATAGCTTTTGGAGAAGAACAGTGGCCATTTACAACTGCAGCCATAGATCGGCCAGAAAGGAAATTAGAGATGAAGGCACAAATAGAAGGATAGAAACCGAAGGAGGGCAGTTTCGAAATTAAAGATTTGTGCCAGACTCTATCAAAAGCGTTCGATATGTCTAGCGCAATAGCGGTCGGGAAGACCAACAACGCGAGCAGAACGATGTGAAGGCGTGATTGCATCGGTGGCTCGTTCACCGAAAAATCTCTTCGGAAACGATCACAAGAACTTGCAGTCCCCATGTCCACAATGAGAAATCACATGACAAAAGATCTCAGCATGAAACCATACCGCCCGTCATTTGTTAATGATTTAACCGATACAGACCCGCAGAAATGAAAATGATGGTGTGCACACACACACACACACAGATATTCTTGATTAGTAACTGTAATTAGTAACTATATTTACTGTAATTAAAGTAATTATTGCTAGTGACTTGTTTCTTAAATTACACCTACCACATATAAATACAATTAATCACACAAAAATAAAATTGGTATTACAATATGTACATTTTGTAGGGGGTGACGGGACTTTTCGAACCCCTTGTACACGATAATCTACTTGCCTTAAATTTCAATTATTAAATTTTGTTTTTGTGGTAATTATTATTACTTCCTGTTCATTTTCTGTAAGGTATTACTTACTAGTATCACTATACCAAGTTGAATTAGTTTGTAATTATTCTTTGAAATAAAAAGAAAAATACATTTTAAGTTCCATTTCGAAAATCAAGTTATTTACTCTATCAAATATTCGGTATTCGATTAAAAACATATAAAAACTATTCGGCCGAATATCGAATATCCTCATTTTTTTTTTACCGAATACCGAATATTTGGTACACCCCTAATGTATACAGTATATATATGTATATATATAAGTTCTCAGAACTCGGATGAAATAAAGAGGAAAATTCTATATTTGCAGTTCTTGTAAAATATTTTTTTTAGTTTATAAAATCAGCATAAATTTAAATATAGTTTTTAATTCAAACGAGAAAAGGGGGAAATTTTTTAACAAAAGTTAAATATAAATTTAAAATTTCATTCAGTAAAAAGTAGGAAAACACTTTAAAAAAAAAAAACCCAATTTTTAAATAAGGTTGAACGAAAAAAACCCAATTTCTTGTTAAAATAAAGGTACCACATATGATACCATGTTGTGGTTTTACCATAAGTGTCATTCTCCTGTTTTCAAGTTTTTAATACTTGAAAACAGGAGAATGACACTTATGGTAAAACCACAACATGGTATCATATGTGGTACCTTTATTTCATAATTAAATATAAATTATTAATTAATTGAATTAAATATCTATACAAAATTGGCTCGGGATTGGCGACATAGCCTAATGGGAATGAAATGATTGCCATACATACATAGAAACCGTATGTAGGCGTCGGGTCTGTACAACCACGAGAAACCTTCATTTATATCACGTGAACCAAATTTTCCATTTGCTAACCCATGCAAAATACAAGGGAGAAAGAGTCAACAACCTTTGCCAAATCAGCAATTTATACTGAAATATGAAGATATATTAAAGGAACGGCTCTCAGGGCTGTTTATGTTACAGCGAACGCTTTAAACAGGGAGGATGTGTTTTTGTCCTCCCTAAAGTTCTGAGTGAATTCCTTATAATAAAATTAATACATAAAATAAGGATAGGCCTATCCCCAGAAGTGTCTATATTGTGACAGCCCATATTTATTACAAGACGTTAACTCATCGCGTAACTCCATCGTGGCGGCCCTACACCGAAAAAGATCGTAACGCCCTGCATCGAAACAAACTAAGATCCATCAAAATTAAGGTGAGGCAATTTCATTTTCATTCTGATATTAGGCGTCTAAACTCCCGACGCTAAAATTACCATAAACAATTAAATATAAAGAGGTCCTTTAAAGACCTACATATTCATAACTCTCTAACGAAAAAATATACGGCTTTTGTCGTTCACTCTCCACTGAAATCTGCTGGACATTTCCAACGGATGAGGGTAACAGGCAATCAACCTATAGCTCTATATAGTTTTTCATAACACTTTTAAAAAGTAGCCAAAATACCACAACTTTAAAACTTTCGAGTAACCGCACTTTTTTCAAACTTAAATCAAGAGATTTAAAGAACTTGGTTCAATTATATTTTAAAAATGAAAGTTTTCGACCATTTTTAGCCATTTACTTTACTAATAATATATATATGTGTGTGTGTGTGTGTGTGTATATATGTGAGGAAGAGGAGTACCAATGACTTGTTTATTTACCGAATCTTCTAAACGTTTTGTTGGTTTACGTCGTCGTCGTCGGCCTAGGCAAGCTACGGCTTGGGACCGTAGCGCATCTATCCGGTATAGGTTAACCTGGATGATGTAGCCATAAGCACTGCCGCTAGTTAAGTGCCAACCAGTGATTATCTCACTAGCCGTATTGAGTCCGTTAGGCGAAACTGCGACAGTACCAAAGGTGGAAAATATAATTAATTATGTTTACATACAATAAAATAATATAGTATACATAAAATTAGTATTAATGTGGTTCACAATTGAATTATAATGGGGTAACTAATTTAAAATGAATTTATAACTATTCCGAAATTCAAGACGGTAAAATTAACATTTATCTTGAAACTAAAATAAGAGTATTCACTACACACTCCCCCACCAGAGAGGAAGTTCAAAGAGTTCCGAACGACACAGATTTCCGCTGGACCTTTTTGGTAGCTTTCAGTTTGTCCGGGGCAAGACGTCTGGGTTTTGCAAACACAGGGGGACCTTTTGTTGTGATGTGATGGGTAATGGTGTGCTTAATGGTATCACCCATCTGCATCGGTTGAAGAATTCCTGGATATCGCTGGAAAAGGCACTGGTACATGGAATTAGGGGGAACGAGGGAAAGTGCAGAGTTCGAGGCGTCCGGAAGGGCAACCTGTTTGGCAAGAACAGAAAGCAGTGTGGCCTGGTCGCAAAAGCGTCGCTTGTCAAGATCCACCAGGAGTTTGAAATGCTGGAGGAAGTCAGCGCCGATTATGGGATGCCGCACTTGAGCACAGATGAAAATCCACTTGAAGGATCGGTGAAGGCCCAAGTTTAGTTCACGCGACTGAGTACCGTACGTGGGTATGCGTGAACCGTTAGCAGCGTATAGAGGCGGAGATTCCGAGTGCGTATGACCAGATTTTTGAGGGAATACACTGACTGACGCTCCGGTATCGACCAAGAAATTGACACCAGAGTTCCTGTCCTTTATGAATAACAGGTTGGCAGTGCGAGTACTAGACGCCATTAGGACTCGCTGCTGGGGTTTTCCGACGAAAAATTGCAAGGGGAGATGCACTTCCTAGCCTTCTTTCCAAATTTTGAGTGGTAGAAGCAGATCTTCCCGGAACTCGAACGATGCCTCTTCGTAAATCTTGACCGAGAACGGCTTCTTTGCCGTTGATTTTGTAGCAGAGAACAAACGTGGTTGAGTTGTTGACTGAACTCTTCCACTTTCAACTCCAGTTCCGATTGTGTGTTCACGTTGTTGACCGGAGCTGTGTCAATCTCCACTACTTTGTCGGCAGTTTCTGCTAGTTTATCAACTGGAGTAGCAGGATCCATAGTGGCCAAGACACGCTGAGCTGATGGAGGAAGTTTCTGCAAGAACAACTGTCTAAAGATGTCCTTATCGAAGGTTTGTGCGCGTTCGCCTAGAGCGCACTGCATAGCCCTCAGCATTTGAGTGGGCTTACGGTCTCCAAGTTCTTCTTTTGAGATTAACTGATGTAGTTTCTCACGCTCGGAGACAGTGGTGCGGCACAGGATGGCAGACTTCAGATCGTTGTACGGGTCCTCACTCGTGGAAGTAGATACGATGACGTCACGGACTTCAGAGATGATGCTCGCTGGTAGAGAGGACAAAACATGATCGTATTTTGTCCTGCTAGCGGTGATCCTTCCCAAGTTGAATTGTGATTCCACCTGGTGGAACCAAATAAATGGATCACCCGGCCAGAAGACGGGGAGCTTTACGCTCAAGTGGGAGATGGCACCAGCGTCGTCAGGCATCTTCTCCTATGCTTGCTAACGTACAAGCAAGACAAGTTCCCAACGAAGGAGTGGAGGTTGAGACGAGCGCAGGCACAGAGCGCACGGGCAGGGGTGAGGGGCAGAGGGCACGAGCGACATTACAGTCTGGTCCTAGTCGCTCGGGTGAAGGGGGTGGTGGGCACGAACGACGTTACAGTCTAGTCCTAGTCGTTCGGGTGAAGGGGGTGATGGGCACGAACGACATTACAGTCTAATCCTAGTCGTTCGGGTAAAAGGGGTAATCCAGCTCCGGGGTCACCAATTGTTGGTTTACGTCGTCGTCGTCGGCCTAGGCAAGCTACGGCTTGGGACCGTAGCGCATCTATCCGGTATAGGTTAACCTGGATGATGTAGCCATAAGCACTGCCGCTAGTTAAGTGCCAACCAGTGATTATCTCACTAGCCGTATTGAGTCCGTTAGGCGAAACTGCGACAGTACCAAAGGTGGAAAATATAATTAATTATGTTTACATACAATAAAATAATATAGTATACATAAAATTAGTATTAATGTGGTTCACAATTGAATTATAATGGGGTAACTAATTTAAAATGAATTTATAACTATTCCGAAATTCAAGACGGTAAAATTAACATTTATCTTGAAACTAAAATAAGAGTATTCACTACAGTTTCGAATGCTTCTCTTCTAGGGTGGCCATTTAAAAGGAGGACACTGCGTATGTGGCCGTACGTTAACATGTATATATTATATATATATATATGTTAACGTACGGCCACATACGCAGTGTCCTCCTTTTTGGAAATTTGGAAATGGCCACCCTAAGGACAGAGTGCTCAAAAGGCGGACTGTCCGCCTAAAGCCGGACGTCTGGCCATCCTATTCTCTTCTCTCATCAATGTGTTTATAATTAGAATATTGCATAAAGTGGTCTTCGCGAAAACTCTACTAATAATAATTTGTATAATTATATTATTAATTAATACAAATAAAAACAGAAAAGTTAAAAGCTGAAATTATAATTATTATTATTATTAAAAGTAAAAAACATAAAAGTTAAAATCTGGGATTTTAAAAGACGGTACTTGAAAGTTTGTATTTAATATTTTGTACGTAAATGTGACCTTTTTACTATTACTAAGGTTTTGGATATTGGGAGTTGTAGTTTACGTCCCCCTGACGCAAAAGGAGACACAAACTACACTAGGTCAAAGTTGGGAAACGTAAACTACAATAGGATCTTTAGGAGACATTTTTTAAATGAATCCATCAAATAAAACGTTAAAACTAACGAAAATATTACGACTTAACCAATCGTCAATATATAATATATATATATATTGATGATTGGTTAGGTTAAGTTGTAATATTTTCGTTAGTTTTAACGTTTTATTTGATTAGGTATACGCGGACAAAGTTGGGGAACGCAAACTACACTAGGATAATGTAGGGGAACGTAAACTACACTAAGCACCACACGGGGACGTAAACTACACTTGCTCCGGATATTGTATCACATATGCCTAAGTCTGTTATAGTTGTGTTAGCAACATATAGGGGATACCTAGACGACAGTTTCCTTTTATTTAACAATCTAAGCCATGTCACACCTTTCCTCCAATACTTCATCAACAAACGTTCATTTTTTTCACGAAAGAAGAAGAAACAGATTCATCTCTACCTTTCCTATACAGGAAATTTGCCAAAACAGACAATACCTTCTTCGCAACTCAATACCTCGCACACAACTGCTTACAGAAAACTTACCCATTCGATCTTTCGCACAAACATTTTTAGCAACATGACGTTTATTTATAAATTAAACTACTTAAAAATATCTTTGTAGAAAACTTACTACACATGCTCCATACATGCCTCCTTTTACTACGAGTTAAAAACACTTGAATCATTTTTTTTTACCGCCAACCTATAGCCCAAATACCTATTCCATAAAACAGTTTTAAAAATTCTCAACATAATGTACTATCCAGCCACCACAGTCAACCAAAAAATTATGGTTATATCAGTAAAAAGATCCGGTAAGACCTCATCACTTTTCTTACAACTTCATATCCACCAAATAACTTTAAATTTAATTTTACAAAATCTCATAGCACACATTCCTCTTTCAACCACAAAGGAAAACTATCAACTCCTCTCATTTCATTGGTCGTATACGCTTACAATTGTATTCATGTTCTGCTAATTATATTGGTAGCAATTCGATCTGCGAATCGATGAACACCAAGGATGGCCAGTAGAACCTCACGACCCCTCAGCAAACCTTCAAAATCGACAATCGGAGACCACAGCACGCTAAAAGATCCCCACGAGTCCCATTGGCCCCTCCATTTTTAAAATAATAAGTATTACCAAACCCATTCACATGCTCTCCAGATCCATGCATCTACATGGTAAAAATACAACCCACCCTTAATGATATCTTTTTTATACAGGAAGGAGGGGGTTAAGGGCGAATGCCCACAAAAATGTCTCCCCATAGAGGAAGAAGAGAGCCAAAATGAAGGTCCAAGGTTTTCGAGATGCCTGGATATTTTGCGGTTTTGAAAGACTGGAAGTCAGAGGCAGGAGAAAAAATGAATTGAAGAAGATTGTTCTAGAGTTGACCCGCTGAGTACCGATTAACACTTGCGTTAGAGAGTTGGACAGATAAGGAATGAAAACGTGTCGAAATCCTGCTACTGCGTGCTCTCCTTAAAGGAGGAGGCATGCAGTTAGAGAGTTCAGAAGAGCAGTGTTCGTTATAATATCGATAGTAAAGAGAGAGTAAGGCGACATTGCGGCGAAGAAAGAGGGATTGAAGACAGTCAGTAAGAGGTGGGGAAATGATGACACGAAAAGCTTTTGATTCCATCAGGTCAAGTAGAAGCTGTGTGAGTTGAGCCACCAACACATGAGAAGCGTACTCCATACATGGGTGGACAAGACCCCTGTACAGAGACGGCAACTAAGGTGGGTGAAGAAACTGCGGAGCCGGTACAACACACCTAACCTCTTCGAAGTTCTTTTAGAAAGAGAGTATATGTGATCTTTCCAGGAAAGATCACGAGAAAAGGAAACGCCATGAATGATATGAGAAGAGTAAGGACTGAGTTGTGTATTGTTGAAGGTAAGGGGATAGTCGTGTGGAAGATTGTGATGAGTAAACAGATGAAAGAACTGAGTTTTTGAGGCATTAAAACCCATCCGAGATAGTAGAAAGATCAGAGGTCAGGTGCACCATAGCCGTCCTTCGTGAAGCATGGAATAAATATTGAGAAAGACGGTTTGTGAAGCGGGTAGAGAAGTGCAGAGTGGAATCATCGGCATAGAAGTGGATAGAACAGGAACTGCGACTTAATAGACCATTGATAAATAAAAGGGAAAGAATGGGTGACAGGACAGAGCCCTGAGGAATACCACTATTAATAACTTTAGGAGAACAACAGGGGCCATTTACAACCGCAGCTATATTGTAGTTCGGCCAGGAAGGAAATCGGAAGTGAAGGGACAGATAGAAGGATAGAAACCGAAGGAGGACAATTTGGAAATTAAAGAGTTGCGCCAGACTTTATCAAAAGCTTTTGATGTGTCTAGCGCAATTGCAAAGGTTTCACCGAAATCTCGAAAGGAGGATGGCCAAGAATCAGAGAGATATGCAAGGCAAGATCGCCAGTCGAGCGTCCCTTGCTGAACCCATATTGACGATCTGAAAGAAGATTGTGAAAAGA
The DNA here is from genome assembly GCA_023014485.1 of Bathynomus jamesi. NCBI lineage: Eukaryota > Metazoa > Arthropoda > Malacostraca > Isopoda > Cirolanidae > Bathynomus > Bathynomus jamesi. The sequence continues at coordinate 28,361 of JAJOZX010003020.1, forward strand.
GAGGTGTTTAAGAATCTTCCTATTAAGGATAGATTCAAAAACTTTGGAAAGGCAAGAAATCAAAGCACTTGGACGATAGTTGGAGGGTTGAGAGCGGTCACCCTTCTTCGGGACAAACTGAATGAAAGTGAACTTCTAGCAGGAAGGAAAAGTACCAGATGAAAGACAAAGACGAAAGAGTTTTTGCCTAGGCAGGGTTTCAGCACAAAAACACAATTCTTGATAAGAATAGGAAGGACACCATCAAGAACGTACGCCTTCCTAGAGTTGAGTCCAGATAGAGCAGGAAAAGCATCTTTGGTGGGGATTCTAATTTCAGAATAATTAAGTGAGAGGGAAGAAGAGCTGGAGGAACAACACCGGAATCGTCCAGGGTTGAGTTGGAGGCAAAAGTTTGAGCGAAGAGTTCAGTTTTATCAGGAGAAGAAATGGCAACTGAGCAGTCGGAATGGAAAAGAGGAGGGAAAGAAGAAGAAGTAAAGTTGTTGGAGAAGTTCTTGGCTATGTGTCAGAAAGAGTGAGAAAAATTAGAATTACATAGGTTTACACAGTTTTGTCTGGTGAAGGAATTTTTGGCGACTCGAAGAACAGATTTTGCAAGATTCCAGGCAGAAATATAGGATAAGCGAGAGTCAGGAGTTGGATGGTAATGGTACCTTCGGAAAGCTTCCTCTCTGTTACGGATAGCATTAAAACAAAGTTAAACCAAGGTTTTTATTTTTGCCTTAGTAGTAGGAAGAGAATATGGAATGTACGTGATGCGTTCGGCGGATATATGTATGTATATGCTTGAAAATATATATCCTATTTCAATTTTTGTTTCTTTCTATAACCACAGCAATAACATATTTAATACCTTATCTTCATGGATAATACAGCATCCAAAGCTTTAGTAATAACAAAAGGTATACTGTACATTATAAACACAAAATATTATTTACCACTTTAACGACGAATGTTTTTGTAGGATGGAGTTACAAATACGTGTATTTGAAACGTTACCAATTTGTACCAGTAATCGTTAAAGGGTTAAGTACAAACTTTCTTCTGCTCTCTTTTTAAATTCTAACTTTTCACTTCCTTTCCTTTTACTTATATTACTAATTATTATAAAAGCGTTTCCGCAAAGATCATTTTAGGCAATGTTTTTATTATCATTTTAATTATAAACACACTGTACACTAATGATGGAAGAAAAGATTCTGAAACGTTTGTATTAAGAGTTAATATAGGAATAATATAGGTACCAGGTATTGCTCCTTCTATTTCTTTTTCTCCATACGTCTTCGGTCCCCTAGGAACAAACTATTCAATGGAATTATATATATATATATATATATATGTAAAGAACGACGCTTGTGTAGAAGAGCGTCCGCACAAGAAGAGGAGAAAGAACGAACAAATGAGGCACCTCCCAGGAATCGAACCCGGGATCATCCAATTGCCGGTCGGGTATGCTAACACTGCACCGAGGTCCTCGATGAATCAGAAGTCGTAATTCTCCTACATACGAGCGGACGCTCTTCTACACAAGCGTCGTTCTTCACATTAATGATACTGCGTGTTGTTTGCAGTTAAAATGTGTGTGTATATATATATATATATATATACACACGCTAAATGTGTAAAACTTGGCAAAGAAAATATAAGCTATTTTAAGATGGAAGAGTCTTTCAGGGATGTCTATTCTTCTTCAGAGCCTAGTCAAAAATTAAGACTTGGAGAAGGTCGTGTCCATCTTAAAATAGCTTTTTTTTTTACAAATTTTTAAACTTATATATATATATATATATATATATATATATATATATATGTGTGTGTGTGTGTGTGTGTGTATGTATTTATCCTTGAAAATACTGTAAAACTAACGAAAAATGTGTTTATTTTTCTAAATCGGTTCTAAAACTGTCTTCATTTGCTTTTATTAATTCACACATCGGAAAAAACCACACATGAAAAACTTAAAACATGTCGCTATGAACTCCCTTCTAAAATAACTAAAAAAACAAACAAACCAAAAAAAAAACTAAAATTAATCATTGACTTTGTGCAATGATCAGTTTTTGGAACGGATCAAATTCAGCATTAATCCGATGGGAATGAGAGATCAAAAGATCAAAAGATTCGAATGAATTCGCTCTCTCTCGCCCCGATACAGTTCGGCTTAAGGAAGGCTTACCACGTTTTCATTTTCATCCGATTTATTTCACTGGATCGAATTAAAATGTGGAATGAAATAAATACAAATTCTACTTAAAGTTGGATCTAAGTTGTACCTATACAGTATACTCTCTCTCTCTCTCTCTCTCTCTCTATATATATATATATATATATATATATATACAGGGTGGTGCAAAAGTCTGGACCCATAGGCGGTTTATATGGAAAAAAAGTGTGGCCTGCAGGAAGTTTATTATGAAATGAAATTTAATTAACCATACACCAGTGACTAAATTATGTTAAATTTAACGTTCTAGTTCAGAATTTATAATAAGTGTTCGAATTGATGTCCATCTTCTTCCAAACACTTTTCTACTCGGTTGACACAAGACCTTTGCACATTTGTAAGCATAGTAATATTCGTCCTTATGGCTTCAATTTCTGTTGTGATGTTATCCTTTAGCGCTTGTATTGTTCTTGGTTTGTTAACGTAAACCACTGATTATAAAAATCGAAAGATATTTTTTATATAGTAAATTGCCTATGGGTCCAGACTTTTGCACCACCCTGTATATTTGGGGGAAACACCTTTTTATATAACAATACTAATAGTGGATTTTCCAGGTGATTGTGTGTAAAAACAGAATATCCTTTAAATATATCCCCCCCCCCCACCCCAGTTAAATGACAACCACTTTACTCCAAATACTTTTATAAATAGCCAGTAGCTTCACGAGAATTTAAACTTTGAGGGACTTTGCGAAATAAAAACAAGAAGGGTAAAAGGTAGAGAGTAAATTATAAGAAACTCTCTCTCTCTCTCTCTCTCTCTCTCTCTCTCTTTTGAACTCCACTTACTTCACCAACTTACTTCTTCTCAAGAAACTTAGAGTCAGACCACACCAGCATTAATTAAATTTAGATTATAGTAAATGACTAATTATGTATGTAGTGTGAAGTGGCATACATATATATTGTTGGTGTGTAACATAGATATAGAGGGTGATTACAAATGATCTTCCCGATTTTAAACATTTATTTTGAAAAAACTAACAAAGCTACAGCGAAAAGCGAATATACAAATAAAGAAAAACTCAAAAAGTTTTATTTACGAGCTATTGAAGTTCAATATGAGCATATCGTGGTAAATGATACCGTTAAGTTCAGCAAAGAAGAATGGACCGTACACTTTCTCAGCGGTAAGAGCACAAAACACGTTAACTTTAGGGCTATCTCTGACGTGCTCAATATTACAAATAAAAATTTCCTGAAATATTCTTTATTTGTATGTCTTGCTTCTCGCTGTACCTTTGTTATTTTTTTTTTTTCATAATAAATGTTTAAAATCGAGAAGATCATTTGTAATCACCTTGTACAGGGTGTCCCAGAAGTCTGGACTAAAAAAATATAATGTCTATTTTTCCCTATGAGTCCAGACTTCTGGGACACCCTGTACAGTCTGAATAATCCCACTTCCATAAGAAAAACGCGAATATTACTACTCCCTTATCGAAAGGAGGGCTGCGTCGTGGCCATTGTTGCAACACCGCTTCCCGTCGATCAGCGAAGTTAAGCGACATTGGGTTTGGATACTAGTTGGATGGGGGACCGTCCTCTGCGTCCAGATTATTTAGGGACCCTTGGTTCGGATCCCACGTAAAGAAGTAGATCCCCTCCGTCAAATGATTTTTACGAAAGAGGTTAGACAAACACAAAAACACACTATTCAAAGGAGTATAACAGAACAATGCGTAAGAATTATCGCCAAGTAACACTCCCCTCCGGCCTCACGAGTATAGATAGGCCTATAGGGCTTTGAACAGGTTACTAGAAACAAAATTAAAAATTCAGACACTTTATTCAGAAAAGAAAACAAGTGACAGCGCGTTACAATTTTTAGATATTTCATATTACATTAATTTCACAGTACTCTTATCTGAATATGCCTTTGAAAGCATGGAAGCTTTTTAGGCAAAATTAATGTCACTTAGTTTATTTATTAAATAAAAAAATGTGAAAGTGGCAAGTGATAGTAATAGTGATAACAAAAAATAATAATAATAATAATAATAATAATAATAAATACAATATAAAGTTTAGAAAATGTTACATAATTTTAAATTAAATGATTTATTGTATATTTATAGAAAATAAGTGATGCGTAATAAAATCTATAAAAGAATAAATTACGAAATTAAAAAAGTGTTTAATGAAATTAGCATATTTTAAATAGTTGATTATAAATTGGGAACTTCGTTACTATGGTGAAAATGGCAGTAGTGAACTTATACACCAGTAGAGGCTAATGAGGTGTTTTTTAGTGATTTGCGAAATACATTTAGTGATGAAGCCTGCCTGATATGCATGGGAATTGCATTCCATACATCTGCTCCTTTGAAAGAGAGAGCATTTCCTGCAGTTTCTATTGTATAGTTAGGTTTGTGTATAAAATCAATGGGCACTATGGTGTTATAACGATGGTGTATTTGATTGGGGATGATTACTCTTTGAATGGGTGATGCATGTTGATTTTTACTGATAATTTTGACCATAGTGACAGCAACATTGAATTTGTACAAGTCATTTAGTTTTTTAAAATATTTAGCTCTTTAAACATTGGTGAAGTGTGACTTTGTCTGCTTTCATTATTTGAAAAATTTCACAGACACTTTTTATGAATTCCTTCCAAAGGCTGTTTTGTATATTTCTGTGAGCTACCCCATGTTGCAATGCAATATACGAGTAGTAAGTGCGGATGGATGAAGGAATAATATAGGGTAAGAAGTGCGTTTTGAGGAAGGACCTCTTTTAGTTTAAATAATATGAAGAGAAATCTTGATATTTTGGATTTGATACACTTTAAATGGTATTAGACATTGTGTTATATGTGTAGCGACAGAGACGCATTCAAATACTTTCGCGATTTCCATTTGACAATAAGCGCACTGTTCCATCGGCACAGCCGCTACCAAGATGACGTCACATCGCGAGACTCCCTCAAGCTTTCCTTTTCTGCCCTAAGCGTCACACCTTCCGCCTCTTGCCTCGAAGATTTTCCTTTTGCCTTCTGAGAAATAACATTCAAGATGAGGATGGCTTCTACCTCGTTAGAAGGTACTCCCGAACACGGCGCCTCAATCACATTTCAACCAGGAGTCCAGGACGCTACTCCTCAGTCGACTTGGCAACTCGCATCATGGCACAAGCAATCAAAGAACCCCCATCACGGGCGCGTGTGTTATTTCATTAACTACTGTGCATTTCAGTGATGTAGTACTCGAGACTGGTCTCAAGACCTTTTTTACTGGTCTCGGCCTCGGTTTCGGCCATGGTGGTCTTGACTACATCACTGATTCTGATTTACTTTACTTCCCCATCCATTAAAAAAAATCCAAAAACATGAAGAGATTTCTAGTTTGTGTAAAGAAAGCACCATCCATAATTTCAATAATTTCACGGTAAGTACAGACCTACACGAAAAATATTTCACACTATCTCAGATGTGCTGAGTATGTTGATGTTCGGCATTACAATGTCAATATTGAATACATGCAAAACTTGCATATGTTCTTGGTTTCGATCTTGGTCTCGAGACTGGTCTCGAGACCCTTTTTCTGGTCTCGGTCGCTTAGGTCTCGGTCTCGGGTGCTTAGGTCTCGGTCTCGGCCATGGTAATCTCGACTACATCACTGTTGCATTCTGTTCCTTTTTGTTATGAACCGTAACGTCATTCACTGCACAGTATTACTGAAACGTTAATGTCACTTTAACCATTCATTTATTTTGTTTAATAAAGGAACAAAACTCACTCTATTCATTTCCTAATTAATAACATTATTTAATTTGAAAAGATCATGGTGATCCTAGCCTCAAGCAATCATAATCATTAACATTAACAACTTAACCTAATTAACATTATTATTATTATTATTATTATTATTATATTGCCAACGTTGACGATAAACTGGCAACAGTAAATTGTTCCACAATATATGTATGAAACGTCCGCTCGATATCTCATAATGAACTTAGGTTTCTGAAATGAATAATAGCTATTGTGAAATGTTTACTAGGTATTTTAAATATCTGAAAACGGTGCTTAAATGTTTCATTTGTATAATATTATTTTCATTTGTATAATAAGTTAGCTTTTTATTCTTTGCGCCTAGACGCATGCACTTTGTGGTTAAAAATGTTTCGAAATTATGACGCAGTTTATTTAGTGTTATTATTTATACGCAGTGGTTCTTAACCTCTGGATCGCGACCCAAACTTGAGTCATTAATTTGTCGGACCTTTTCCAGTTTGTGTACCGTTTTTCATATAATTTATTTTTGACTGGTCATACAACCGCCGTGATTATAACAACTTTTTAAGAGAGGTAAGTTCTTGATAACCTAACCTAACCTAACCTAACGTAACCTAACCTAACCTAACCTTCTGTTTTACTCTGTGCTGTGCCTAACAGAAGCAAAGAAACACTAGAAAGTTGCATAAAAGCCAACATTCTGCCTGGATCTGAGAAAACGGTACTTAAACTGGAAAACGTCCAATTTGTCATTTATAATTTATTTATGTTATCCCTAATCATTTTACCATTATTATTTATTTTATTATCTATTACGAGTGAACTGTTTGAAGGCATTGGTCGCCGAGTTAGCCCCGAGACCAGAATTTGGATCGCAGCCTAAAAAGGTTAAGAACCCCTGATTTATAGGCTATCTCGAAAAGAGGAGAAATAGTTTTAATATTTGTGCATTTATTCATGTATTCCATGTATGCTTAGGTTTTCTAAGTGCCTTTCATAAATTTATTTATCTAATTTATTTGGCTAGGCCCTGGCTAGTAAAGTCTTTCAAGATTAAGAATCAGCCTGTGATCCTGAGTCCAGCCAGCCAGTATACGTAGGTTTAATCTCTAAGTTACGTAGACAGTTTATACTTGAGAAAAGACGCTGATAAGTTAGAAAGGGTTCGGTCTAGAACACTGGTTCCCAACCGGTGGGCCATGGCCCACTTGCTTGTCTTTTAGCATCATGTTAATAAATGTTAACAACAAAGATTTACGGATCACCTGAAGATCAGCGCCCACAGCCTTCGTTAGTTAGCCTTACAAGGCTAACTAACGAAAATATCATGACTTAACCTAACCAATCGTCAAGGGCATACAGTTGACTTAACGATTGGTTAGGGCCATGAGTTATTCGAATCAGCTCTAGTAGGACATCACTTCAAAAAGGTTGGGAACCACTGGTCTAGAACAACTAAAATGAATCCAAAACTGAGAAGTAAAATGTGTGAGGAAAAACTAACTGAACTAGATATGTATTCATTTGAAAAGCGTCGACTTATATGATAACTAATTCGAGTATTTAAAACTGGTAAGTGGCTTTGATAATGTAAATTACAGGAAATTATTTGATTGGGGTAGAGTCAATTACAAGAAGAAATGGATATAAATTGAAAGTCAAAAATTTTTAAGAGTAATGCTGTGAATGAATTCTTTTCATATAAACTTAAACTTAAACTCTTTAAAGTACTTCTTTGCATTAGACATTTCATCGCTAGACAACTCATTAAACATTTTATAAGACATTTCGAATTAGTCTTTTCAAAAAATTGGGACAATTTAGACATTTAATTTGACTTAACGAAATGTTTAACTAATTTGAAATATCTAATGCATTAGACCAATGTTTCTCAAACGGTGGGTCACGACCCCTCGGGTCGTAGTTTGTTTACCCCTGTAGTAGTGACTTGTGGCAAAACAAAAAAAAACCGCTTCGTAAATTAAATTTGTCTACCCCGGTAGGACGATAAGGGGTCGCTTCGACCTAAGACCCTGACACGGGGGTCGTGGATAAAATCCGGCTGAGAAACACTACATTAGACATTTCAAAATTCACAAAATGGGGACAGTGAAACGTCTAATGAAACGTCTACTTCTATTGAGACTGAAGAAATTATTAAAACCGAAACAACATAGATTCGTGGTTGGAGATCCTATCTATCACTATTGTTAGACTACCATTAGAAAATACTGGAAGCGTTATGTTGAATTCAAAATATAGATATAATAGAAACTGGTTTTAGTAAAACCTTCAATAAATGTGAGTATGGGATTATGGCACACGAACATAAGAATACAGGAATTACTGGAAAGCTGGAACGATAGATATTTAATTTTCTGACTCAAAGAACATAATGAGTATTAGTAATTGGAGTTAAATCTGAAGTCTCAGAAGTCATCACCTTTGTCCCACAAGGTACAATATTATTAGCTCACTTGCTCGATGCCTGTAATAATGATCGGAGAAACGAATGCAGTTACAAAGACAGGACTGTATCGTGTTTCGCGAACGGCACAAAGGTATGTCAGGGCATATCAATATAGGTAACACAAAAATTACAATATCCAAATCCAGCTCATAAGATATGGTTAAAAACAAGAAGCTACAGAATAAAGGTTACAGAACATAGCAAGACAATCAAATACCACCAAATCCATAAGTGAGGGATCTTGAAGTAATAATGCCATTAAATGTAAAATTCAGAGAACACGACACCATTAAAATCATGAGTTCAAAAAATAATGAGAATTATCTGGATGATGAGAAACCACAGCAGAAAGGCAAACATAATGCTAAACGAATGGAAGAATTTAGTTATTGGTCAGAAAACTCACAAGCCCATACGGAAAACGAGACATTGCAAACAGAGAAGCCATACAAAGGATCCTTACGTCTAAGATAGAGAAAACGAAATATGAAAACTTCTGGTCAAGAAGACATTCCCTGAAACGTAATCCTTGGAAAGAAGACCGGAGTGATAAATAATAATAAACAAAAAGAAAATACTCGACGGATATGTAACAAACTTAAGAAGGAATTAAATAAACACAATGGAATGAAAGGAAAAGTAAAAATACGATACTTCAGATATTATAATTAATATCAAGAGAAAGACTGAGTGAAAATGGAATACTCGGAATACGAGGCACAAAACTTTTTAAACTACTGCCGAGAAAACTGAGGAACCTCCAGCACACCAATTCTAAATACCTTCAAAAACCAACTCAACGGGTTTCTGTGTAAAATCCTATGTAGAAAGCGACTCTCTCCTTAAATCAAATCCCCAAATGAGGCGGAATGCTGCAGAGGGGGTCGAACACAGGTCGATCCTGAACAGCTGTTTAAACCAAACCAAAGTGAAGTAAGCAAACACACACACACAATAATATATATATATATATATATATATATATATATATATATATATATATATATACACACCACACACACACACACACACATATGTTAACCCCTCCGTCTATGGCCTGGGTTCGTTCGAAGTCGACGGGGCTTCTGGTTAAGTGGCAGCAACGGATTTGTTACTTGCAGTAGTTTCTTCTATACTACTCTCCGAGTTCTTCTATAGTGGTTCGGAGGATTCTGGGAGGCTTACTAAATTCTCTGAAGGTTCCCTGATTCTTCTTATAACGTATCGGGAAATTTTAATGACAGTTCTCTGAAGAGAGCAAGGCTCGAAGGAGAAGATAAAGACTGTTCCTTACTGTAATTTACTGCTAAAATGTACAGGTAGTGCTCAGCCTCGAAGTCTAATTCTGAATGAACATGGAAGAATTTTTGTGGGTTTATATACCCATAATTTGCTAATATCATTATTATTAAATGTTGAAAAGGCTGCATTACTTTTGCACAATATTTGAAAATAAGTAAATCTTTTAACTGTGATAATGTTTAAACGAATAAACAAGATATTTGAAGATGAAGCCATATTTTTATCTTAAACTGTGTATTTTCAGATCCGATGTTGTCATGATCTGCCGAGTTAACTAAAAGTGGAAAATGAACTATGTATCTTTACACTAAAATATGCACATGAGTAAAAATTAAAGGTTTAAGATTTACAATTAAATGCTTAGGCAAGACATGACTTCATCTTTTATAACGAAGAGAGAATGTATACAAAACATGAACATTGCAAAACTTAAGCAGGATTCATTATTAAGTTAAATCTCTAAAAAAAATGATTAAGAAATTTTAAAAAGAACAAGTCACCAATTATTTGGCAAAGTAGAAAGCAAATCAAAATTTTATCGAAACTCGCTTTAGGCGATTTTTGTCCTTATGTAAAAATGAATACATACACGTGCATACATATGAATATAGATATTATTGAAGTTAAATATATACGAATAGGCTATATAGGATTATATAAATACATGAACCATATAAACACATGAATTTTACAAATGGATACAAGAACTATATAAATCAATATAAGAATTACACGAATGAATAAGATAGTATAGAAATATAGGAATTATTCATGGTTCATTTTTACACATACGCGCGCACGCACACACACACACACACACACACACACACACACATATATATATATATATATATATATATATATATATATATATATTAATGTGCAAAAGTCAGAGACTACCTAGTACTTTATCATACAAATAGTGATATGGACTGAACAAAGTAATTTTATACATAGGAATACAAAGGACACCAAACACTAACAGATTAGCTGGTCCCTACCAGGCTGTCTGTTTAAAGGAAGAAGGTTAAAAGATGGAAGAAAGTTTAAAGAGGAGTAAAAATTTTAAAGCAAAGAGAAAGGGATCAGAGTGAGGGTTCTACGATAGTTTTATGAGCTAACAAATGCTTCTAACTCGCGGTTGAAGGCAAGATAAGCATCTAGTGTCTTTTTAAAGGACTCGACCGAATTACTTTGAGCTACGTTGGCTGTCAGTCCATTCCACGAGTTAACTGTACGATTGAAGAAGAACGGATGTTCTTTAGTCTTTATTTTATTAAATTCAGCGACACAAATTATATAACATTTCTAACAACAAGAGTTAATTATACAAGTTAATGTTAGTAATGATTAAATGCAAGATAACAATTACAAAAAATTAGGTTGAACTTTTTATTATCTGTGAGTTGAGCAATATACAGGGTGTAACAAAAGTCCGTTCTCATAGGGAAATTTTTTTCGGATATTTTATTTAGCGACTAGGCTTGTTTTCATTTAAATGGAATAGTGAATCGCCACAATTATCGTTATTGGAGCGACGAGCATGTACTGGATTAATTGGTAAGTGGGTGGGTTCGGAACCCACGTAAAATTGTAGGTCCCCTCCGCCACCACGGAGGACATGCACAATACACAATTACGAACACAGTTAGGTAAACCAGCCATGAGTGGATCCTAGGGTCTTTGTTGGTCTGAAATATTATAACATTATAACAAGTTGATTGGGATCATGTCAAGAATAGCGAACCCAATTTTACCATGTCAAGAATAGCGAACCCAAAAATTCCCTTGTCAAGAATAGCAAACCCAAAAGTTCCCATGTCAAGAATAGCAAACCCAATATTAAAATATTACAATTTCTCTTATGTTACAACTAGCCTAAGACCCGCCCTTCGTGCGGGTCGCGGGTAGCAAAAATTAACCAAACTATCACGACTTAACCTAACCAATCGTCAAGGGCGTACAATTAACCTAAAAAAATAAATAAAAACAATAAATTTTTTGTATTTATTTATTTTTATATATTGAGAGAAGAGGATTCTTTATACTGTACGGCATTGACGATTGGTTAGGTTAAGTCGTGCTAGTTTGGTTAAATAAAAAAAGACTAATATAAAAGCATTTAATACGTCCTTAACTAATTACTTAAAATTGGGAAACATAAACCTACCGTCTGAAGTTATGAAAACGTCCTTGAGGACTTCCCATGTCAAGAATAGCGAACCCAATTTTACCATGTCAAGAATAGCGAACCCAAAAATTCCCTTGTCAAGAATAGCGAACCCTGCAGGTGTTGGGTTCGCTATTCTTGACATAATCCGTTGATTGTATTGTTTGTAATGTATAGTTAAAACTATTTTCTCGTTAAATTTTGTTATATCTTATTTCTCTATGAAAACGGACTTCTACACCCTGTATACGAAATATATATGCACGACGCGGAACTGCTAGCGAAATAAGTGAAAAGTAAGGACGTGGTCAGAGATGTACTGACGATGGAATGGTTCACGAAAATGAAACAGCAAGAGTAATTTGAGGGGTTTCCAATGTAGGGGGTCGGCGAAAACTGATGACGAAAGATGCTCTTATAGTTGGTTGGACTCTGTGTTTGTTGTTGTTCTGACGTCCTTTGGGAGAAAACTTTGGCGGTTTTGTCAACGAAGTGGTTAATCACTCCGGTGGGTATTCCTCTTATCTGAAGCTTCCACCTCTCGTCCTTCTTCCAGGTAAATGGTCATTGCTATGACTCATTGCTATAAGTCATTGCTATCGCTAGTTTAAGCCAGTTCAAATCAGATTTGTCTCTTCACCTGAAAGGAGTAGACTGTAGACACCAATCGACCAGGGAAGTACTCCAGGGAGGATGTTAAATAGGAGACAGGGAGTGTTGGAACTCCCGTTTCTCCTGTCACTGTCCTCCTCAGCTGATCTTTTTCTCTCTCATCTACCCTGTGAGCAGTCCAGCATGCTCTCAAACATACACTCTCTCTCTATTCGTCACTACACATACATGAATCTTACACACTACTCAAGCTTTTTAAAATTTATATTAAAAAAAAGAAAAATGGCATCATTGAGCTTTGGAAACCTTGTTTTTGGCTCTCTCATTCTTCTGTGTAGGTGGTCACTTTTGTGGGCGCTCGTCCTAAGCCCCGTCCTTCTTACATAAAAAAAAGTTCACAGTGACGAAAACTTCCGATGTCTTCTTCCTGTTTGTTGACGTTGGTTTTTCGCTTAAGCTATAAAACTCAGTGACCGTACTTGAACATTTGGAAGTTTTTTTTAATTACTGTTGGTACGGCCGTTATATATATTATATATATATATATATATACAGGGCGTCCCAAAAAAATGTATACACACTTTAACAGCTGATAGCTCAATTGATGTTTCTTTCTTTCCAAGTTAAACCCATTAGAATTAAATGGCAGTCAGACTAAGCTTTGAACAAAGGAAATTCATTCTAAAATGCTACTGGAAGTGTGAAAACGCAGTTGAAGTGCAAAGACAGTTTAGGAGGGAGTTTCAAACAGATCCACCAACGCGACTTACCATCACTCGAATTAGAGATAAGTTTGAAGCCGATGGAACTGTTCAGAATGTCCACAAGAAGCGTTCCGGAAGACCACGGACATCGACAAGCCCCACAAAGCAAGAAAGAGTACTGGAAACGTATCACCAAAGTCCAAGAAAATCTGTGCGCAAGCGAGTCGTGAGGTAGGAATTTCAGAATCGTCTGTCCAACGCATTTTGAAGCGCTGTCAATGGAAAAGTTACATTCCAAGATTAGTCCATGCTATTAATGAAGATGATCCGACCGAAGAGTGGAGTATTGCGAGTGGTACTTGGCACGATGTGGATGTGGATTGGACGAAGGGGTTTCGTAGAATACCCTCCGCGTTCACCAGACCTCACACCACTAGACTTTTTTTTATGGGGATACTTAAAAGACAAAGTCTACGCTATAAACCTGCAACAGTCGCTGAATTGAGAGCAGCCATTGAACGAGAATGCACACAAATACCAAACGAAATGTTTCGTGATGTTTGCGATTCCATTGCTTCGCGTTATCAGCAGTGCCTGGACCAGAACGGACGTCAGTTTGAAAACAGGCGTTGACAAAACAATTAAATAATGTCTGTAGATTCTATTACATTTTGAAAATGAAATGTATTTTAATAAACACTGCCTTTATAAGTATTTAAAGTGTGTATACATTTTTTTGGGACGTCCTGTATATATATCAGACATGGGGTCGTTACAAGGTTCATCATTATCATTACCAGAAATTGTTCATTATCATTATCATTATCATTACCATTACAGCATTTTTGTTTCATTATCATTACATTATCATTAAAAGCCCTTCATTATCATTGTAATGATCATTACAATACTGAATATACTGAATAAGCGCTCCACCGGTGCACGAGGGCAGGGATGCAAAGATGCTTGGCAGCAAGAACAGATACGTCAGGATACAGAAGTGCATTGTCCCTCCACCATGTCAGGGGATTGCAGTCCTCATCAATGCAGGGCTGGTCAAGGTAGCTGTCCACCTGGCTGACAATAGGGTTCTGAGAAGCTGTAGAGAGAGCTGGAGCAGCCATAAAATTCAACAACTTGCACTGCTTTGGTGTTGGTTGGTTTGCTCATTGTATCAGTTGCTCGGAGACACTACACCGGACCTCCAAACTGGCGGGAACTGGGAGGAATCAGAAGCCGCATATAATATATATATTAGTGGTGGACCGGATATCTGCATCCGCATCCGCACTTCTGACTGCGGATGTTATGCGGATATTACCTCTAATAAATTATGCAATTTACCATTAATTTAGCTTATAAAGTAGCTTATAAGTCCCAGTCATGCACATTTCATGTAAAGTATTAATTATTAATGAACAAACAAATATATAAACCTCAAAATATAAATACGTGGTAACAAAATTGAATGAAACTTGTTTTATTGAATTTTCTGTGGCTGAAACTCTTGAGAAAGTTATTATTTTATCATAATGAAAACATTAATATTAATTTTAATTCTTATGCATTGCCTGCCATATAGTAATATCACTAAATTTGAAAAATTTATGTCAAATATCATAATTCTATATTATTGATAGATTAACTAAATATCCGCATCCGCAGATATTGAAATTAAAGATCCGCATCCGCAGATGTTGAAAACTGACATCCGGTCCCCACTAATATATATATATATATATATATATATATATATATAATATATATATATTATATATATATATATTCCGCAAAAATAAACTGAAAAATACTTCAACCAAAGTACTCATGAAGAAAAAGGTTTCATCAATGGCGTTGTTAGTGTACAGTAATTTGATTTTGTAGTACTATAATTATTGGGAACGGAGTATAAGATTAATGATATTATATTTACCTATTAATATGTAAAGAAATTCTTTTCAATACACACACACACACACACACACACCACACACTGTATATATATATATATATATATATATATATATATATATATATATATATATATATATATATATAATATATATATATATATATAATTTAGTGGTGGACCGGATGTCAGTTTTCAACATCTGCGGATGCGGATGCAGATATTTAGTTAATCTATCAATATAATATAGAATTATGAATATATGACATAATTTTTAAAATTTCGTGATATTACTATTATGGCAGGCAATGCATAAGAATTAAAATTAATATTAATGTTTTCATTAAGATAAAAATAACTTTCTCAAGAGTTTCAGCCACAAAAAATTCAATGAAACAAGTTTCATTCAATTTTCTGTGTTACCAGATATTTATATTTTGAGGTTTATATCTTGTTTGTTCATTATAATTAATACTTTACGTGAAATGTGCATGACTGGGACTTATAAGCTAATTTAATTGTAAATTGCATAATTTATTAGAGGTAATATCCGCATAACATCCGCAGTCAGAAGTGCGGATGCGGATGTTAAAAATGATGCGGATACGGATATCCGGTCAACCACTAATATATATACACACACACACACACACACACACACACATATATATATATATATATATATATATAATATATATAATATACACACACACATATATATATATATATATATATATAATATATATATATATATATATATACACGAATTTCAAAGTAAAATCTTTTACATTCATCGAATGAAGGCCTTAATATAAGTATAAAGGACAAACTGGCCAAAAAGGCCAATTTTGCCTTCTAGAAATAAATTCTGGGCATTATATGACCAATTTAACTTAAGTCCAAACGCATTTCACCAGAACGTCTCCTGACAATTATCTCGAAATGACTTCCATGAGATATAATGTAAAAAAAATAATTATATATATATATATATATAATATATATATATATATATATATATATATATATTTATCGTCGCCAAAGATGTAAAGTGATAATCCTTTTAATGAGAGAGACCCACACCTTTGCCAACATTTTGTAAATGGATATTAGGATGGGCAGACCCATTCCTTTGGCTCGTATAGAATTCCCATTTCAATAAATTAACATCTCTGAGAGAGGTTCCGCCATCCTCTAATTCATTTTCTTTACTATCACGTGTTTTGCCCAAATGGAAATACTTTTTATCTTACTTTTTACTCTTTAACTTGATTTATACATTTTATTTCAAATGTATTATTGCTATTAGTAGTAGTAGTAGTAGTAGTAGCAGGAGTAATAGCAGGAGTAATAGCAGGAGTAGTAGCAGTTGAAATAAAAGGAAAAGTGGCAAATTATTCTAATAAATGTTTGCCATTTGTCACATCTCTGTGCCAAAGATTATGTTCTGAAAAGGGCCTTTTAAATCTAACAAAAGAAGCCATGTCATATTTTAGTTCTATTGCATCCCGCATAGAGTCGCTGCGAGTCACACATAAATAACCAGTTTTATTACCAGTAGTAATAATGATAACACCAGAAAAATTAACTATTAAATTACGACAGAGAAAAACCCGTTGTTGCACGTGACTTTCTACCAATTCCCCAAATAAACCAGTTTCGTTATTATAGCAAAAATTAATGGATAAATTGAAAGATATATATATATATATATATATGAAAAATTATTTCACGAAAGTGACACGTGAAAAATATTTATGATGAATAAAACCACGAAGAGAAAAGAAACACAAAGGGGTGCTCAAGCGCTTTCGTCTAATGACATCCTCAGGAACACTGGAGTGAAAGGACAGATCAAGGCAATATATAGGTTACAAAATACAACATACATACATATTCATTATATATATATATACATATATATAATATATATATATATATATATATATACACATATACATATATATATATATACATATATATAGTAAGCATAGAAAAAAATTGTGGGAGGAGCAAACATTGTATGGGAGATTGACACTTTTAGCACTTCAGCCGACATTCAATATAAATTCAAATGGCTTGTTTATGAAACAGGTCACAAAAGAATAAAGAAATAAAAATAAATATAAATATAAATTGAGAAAAAATTAATTACAAAATAGTGCCTTAGTGATATATATGTCACAGCCTAAATAACCATAAAGAATAAACCGACAAATAAAAAACCACACATACACATATTACATATATATAGTAAGTAAAGAAAAATTGTGGGAGGATAAACACATTTGTATGGGAAAATGACACTTTTAGCACTTTGGCCGACTTCAATATAAATTCAAATGGCTTGTTTATGGAACAGGTCACAAAAGAATAAAGAAATAAAAATAAATGTAAATAAAAAAGTGCCTTAGTGATATATATGTCACAGCCTAAATAACCATAAAGAAATAAACCAACAGATAAAAAACCAAAAATTGTAAGTGGAGTCTACAAATTCAAGCTCAAAGGGAAGTTTACAATCAATTTAATAGATGATGCCAAATTGATATATATGTCACAAAGAAATAAAGAAATAAACCAAAAAAAAAAAAATTAAAAAATAATAAAAAATAATAATAATAAATTGAAAAATAAATTTTAAGAGAGGCGCACCAATTTATAAGGGAAAAATTACCAAAAGTTTTTAGTTATTGTCTGAATCATGCATATTATAGTCACAAACGAATAAAAAAGGTCAAGTAAATATAAATTGGAAAACAAAATGATGCCTAGATGATATATAAAGAACCATAAAAATATATACAACATATATACGGTATATAACGAAATATAAACGCAATATATACAGAATATATATATATATATATATATATATATATAATATAATATATATATATATTATATATATATGCATAAGGGAAAAAATTACCAAAGATTTGTTTTTATAATTATTGTCTGAAAAAACGGTAGGTCGCAAAAGAATAAAGCAATAAAAATAAATATAAATTGAAAAAATTACAAATAATACAACTATACATGTATACCCGCATAACCAAATATATATACATATACATACATATATACAAACACACACACACACATAATATATATGATGAATAAAACCACGAAGGAAAGGAAACACAAAATGGTGCTCAAGCGCTTTCGTCTAATGACATCCTCAGGAACACTGAGGATGTCATTAGACGAAAGCGCTTGAGCACCATTTTGTGTTTCCTTTCCTTCGTGGTTTTATTCATCATAATATTTTTCACGTGTTACCTTCGTGAAATAATTTTCATATATATATATATATACACATACAAGCTTGATCTTCGCGAAATGAGAAATCATCGCGCAGAACCTTTGTGAGGTTGTAAGGTAAGGTAAGGTACATACACATATGTACACACACACATATATATCTATATATTACACATATATATACACATACATACATACATATACATATACACACATACATACATACATATACACACATATACATACACACACATTTAACTGCAATGACCACACACATACTCACATACACATACATACATACACATACACGCATACAGCAAAAAATTGAAAAATAAAATTGTAAGAGAAACCTACAGATTTATAAGGAAACAAAGACAAAAACAAATTTTTACCAAAGATTTAACAACCTGCCCTTTTTGTTTAAATCCATTCTGAAGGAATTCAGAGCAACGGGATCGAGTTGAAACAGACCTTTACTCATGTTAAGGTTATTTGTAAGTTGAATTATAGCCGACTCAAGAATATTTCTATTAACAATGTTGCTAGAGTGAAACCAAACTGAAGCATTATTCCAATCAATACAATGGGATAACTCTGACAAATGGACAAAAAGGGCATGGACAACTGTCCCGTTCTAACGGAATATTGATGCTGTTTTACACGCGTTTGCAAATCCTTTCCCGTCTGACCTATGTAAAAGGAATCACTTGCTTACACCCAATTTTATAGATAATGCCTAAATTATTGGTAGGGCTATTTTTACTATGATGTTTTTCACAATATTGTTATATGAAAAAACTACACTGATATCCAAAGTTTAAGTACATTAGCAATGCCTAAGAAGCCGGGAAAAATGGAAGTACTAAAATATTCTTTGACAAGGTGCGAGTGTTATTATTCACACGATAGAAGGTTCGTTTAGCCTTATTAAGACAAGATTCCATGAACGCAGATGGGTAACACAACTCACTTCCAATACCGTTGATATTTTCCAATTCGGCATCGATGTATTCCGGACTGGCGATCCTAAGAGCGCGGAGAAACATTGAGGAAAATATGGCCTTTTTAATAGGGGTGTCATGTCCAGAGTAAAAGTGTACGTAGGACAAATTGTTTGTTTTTTTCCGATAGATACTAAACTTAAAACCCGGGCTATCCCTATGAACACGCACATCCAAAAACGGGATTGATTGTCTTGTTCCACTTCTAAAGTAAATTTAATGGAGGGGACTTGGTCATTTAACTGAAGGAGGAAGTCATCCAGGTCACGATTCATGGGCCAGATACACAAAATATCGTCGACGTACCGCAACCAAGGGATGCCAACCCCCAGGATTCTCGGAATGTAAGTAATTTCAAAAAACTCCATATAAATATTGGAGAGAAGGGGCGACAAAGGGTTGCCCATGGCCATCCCAAAAACTTGTTGATAATGCTCGCCATTGAAAGTGAATTTACAATCCTTGATACAAAGCTTAATAAGTTCCAAAACAGTGTGTGCAGGTAATGGTAAATCATAGTTATGTAATTCTCGGGCGAGAAAGTCAAGCATATCATCAATCGGCACTTTTGTGAACAATGAACAAACGTCGAAACTGATCAATCTATCGTGGTATTAATGCGAACATTATTCAATTTTTCAGTGAGATCCATGGAATTTTTTACGTGTGAATCCGAGACAGTTCCAAGAATGGGGGACAAAACATTACAAGCCATTTGGAGAGTTTATAGGTAATAGAGCCCACCGAGCTAATAATAGGGCGCATAGGGTTACCCGGTTTGTGGGTTTTAATAAGACCATAAAGGTAAGGCAGAGCAGGTGAAGTGGACAAAAAAAGGGGAATTAAGTCCTTATGATCTTTGAGAATGCGTTTCAAGCCACTATTGAATGATTTGATGACATCATCCTGCGGGTTCTTCCTAAGTTTCACGTATGTGGCGGGGTCCTGAAGCAGCTCATTCATCTTTCCAATGTAATCCACTTTGTCCATAATGACTAAGGTGTTAGCCTTGTCTGCTTTAGTAATATGGAGCTCACTATCTTTTTTTAATTGTGAAAGGCTATTGCGGAAACGTTTAGGAAAGTTATCTTCGTAAGAAATATTCGCAGCACCATAGACAAGGCCTTTAACTATGTTAACCAAAAACTGAGGAAGGTTACACTGTTTTTCAAAACAAGCAAGACTATGACAAATTTGTAAAGCAGTAGGTTTTTTAACAATATAAAAGGACATACCAAATCCAAGGGCACTTTTTGCATCGTCACTAATGTTTTTCGAAGAAAGGTTCAAAACACACTTTGAGCTTGCTTTTTTCTCCACTGACTGTTTCGAATGAGACTTTTAATTTTGCGATCCAAAATGTTTCGAAGTGAAGAAGTTCTCCGACGCAACTCGTTGTAAATTTCATCAAACAAAGGTTGGATCCACGGTTGGGGAATAACAGTCAAAACATTACGTTTGGCAATGCCTAAATTTTTGAAGGTGGACCACTCATTTTGTCTGGTGACTTCAATATGTTTCTTTAAAATTACTCTGCTAAAGTTATTGAACGGATGGTCGTCCATTTGTCTGAGGCGAATTTTTTATTATTTAAAAAATTTTTTTTTTTTTTTTTTTGTTTATTTCTTTATTTCTTTGTGACATATATATCAATTTGGCATCATCTATTAAATTGATTGTAAACTTCCCTTTTGAGCTTGAATTTGTAGACTCCACTTACAATTTTTGGTTTTTTATCTGTTGGTTTATTTCTTTATGGTTATTTAGGCTGTGACATATATATCACTAAGGCACTTTTTATATTTATATTTATTTTATTTCTTTATTCTTTTGTGACCTGTTCCATAACAAGCCATTTGAATTTATATTGAAGGTCGGCCAAAGTGCTAAAAAGTGTCATTTTCCCATACAAATGTGTTTATCCTCCCACAATTTTTCTTTACTTACTATATATATGTATATGTGTATGTGTGTATGTATATATTATATATATATATATGTATATATATTTGTGGTTTTTTATTTGTCGGTTTATTTCTTTATGGTTATTTAGGCTGTGACATATATATCACTAAGGCACTATTTTGTAATTAATTTTTTCTCAATTTATATTTATATTTATTTTTATTTCTTTATTCTTTTGTGACCTGTTTCATAAACAAGCCATTTGAATTTATATTGAATGTCGGCTGAAGTGCTAAAAGTGTCAATCTCCCATACAAATGTTTGCTCCTCCCACAATTTTTTCTATGCTTACTATATATATGTATATATATATATATGTATATGTGTATATATATATATATATATGAATAGAAACGACATAAGTATTAAGGAACGTTTCTGCACACGAGGAGGAGAGATAACGAAATAATGAAAAATGAGGCGAACCGCCTGGGAATCGAACCCAGGGCCTTCCAATTGCCGGTCGGACGCTCTACCATTATGCTACGGACCTCACTCAATCACAAATCGAAATTCTCCCAAATAGGGCAGAAACCAATGCCCTCAGAGAGCACCCTCGCAAATCGTGAATATGCATATATATATATGTATATATATATATGAATATGTATGTATGTATGTTTATTTTTGTAACCTATATATTGCCTTGATCTGTCCTTTCACTCCAGTGTCCTGAGGATGTCATTAGACGAAAGCGCTTGAGCACCCCTTTGTGTTTCTTTTCCCTTCGTGGTTTTATTCATCATATATATATATTATATATATATATATATTATATATATATTATATATATATATATATATATATATATATATATATTACGTACGAAAATTACAAAATTGTCTTATTTTGATCATATATAATCAGCTGTCGGCAGCCTTTGCGGTCAACGGTACCCCAACGTCTTATCAACGGAGCTGCAAAACAAGTTACCTCTCACGTTTTATATAATTCACATATTTTTAATACACGCCAAGCTTATCTTTTACGTCATATTATTTCGAGGTTTAATACACACACACACACACACACACACACACACACACACACACACATATATATATATATATATATACACACTATATGATCAAAAGTATTCCTCCTAGTTCCAACGTGGACTCGTCATCGGATGTTATTTAAGTAACGTTTCTATACGAAACATTGCAGCCAAACAGGATATACCAAAGTCGACTGTAGCGGATGTTATCATGAGATGGAAGAACGACGGTGCAACTAACGCGAAAAAACGTTCCGGACGACCACGCAAACTGACGGAACGTGATAGAAGAAGTCTGGTACGACATGTCAAGAAGTCCCGCACGTCCTCTGCCGCTTCCATCGCTGAGGAGGTAGGAAGAGCATCCGGTACCTCCGTTAGTACTGTAACTATCCGCAGAGAGATGCACAGACTCGATTATTATGGTAGAGCAGCTGTACACAAGCCACTGATTACAAAAGTTAATGCCACGCGTCGTTTGGCCTGGTGTGTCTCCCGTCGTTCCTGGACCGTGGAGGACTGGAAAACTGTTCTTTGGAGCGACGAGTCGCGGTATTCACTCTTCCAGTCTGATGGGCGTGTTTGGGTGTGGCGACAGCCCGGAGAACGGCTTCTTCCTGACTGTGTACGTCCAACGGTGAAGTTCGGTGGAGGGTCCATCATGGTATGGGGTTGTTTTTCCTGGCTAGGGCTCAGCCCGTTGGTTGTTATACCCACTACCATGAACGCTGACGTTTATCTCGACGTTCTGGACAATTCGGCCCTCCCTACACTGTGGCAATACTACGGAGATGGCCATTGTTTGTTTCAACAGGATCGAGCTCCCTGCCATACTGCAAGGCGTGTGCAGGACTGGTTTCGTGAAAATAAGGTGGATTTGTTAGACTGGCCTCTCAGAGCCCCAGAGCTGGGCACTTGCGGCATATTTTGCGGTACTGCGGTACTGCGGTACTACCAAACTACCAAACCAGGACCGCATAACGCAGTACCGCAAAGGATCGCTGAAAGTACCGCAGTACCGCTACCGCATTCAAATTTCCGCGTACCGGTTTGGTACCGGTTTGGTAGTTTGGTAGTACTGCAGTACCGCAGTACCGCAAAATATGCCGCAAGTGCCCAGCTCTGCAGAGCCCCGATCTCAACCCAATCGAGCACATGTGGACGAACTGGAGCGACGGATACGAAACCGCACACCACGCCCGGCTTCACTTGCATCTCTTGCATCAGCTCTGCAAGAGAATGGCGAGCCATTCCTGCACAGACTTACCGAAAACTGGTGGAAAGTATGCCTCGACGTGTTGACGCTGTAATAAAAGCAAAGGGTGGAACTACTGGTTACTAAATGCCATAATAAAACCATTTTTCCCAAACCATACGGTGTCCGAATACTTTTGATTATATATATATATATATATATATATATATATATATATATATATATATTCGTGATCAGTCTTTCCTTGTGAACAGACGTGTTTGTCGAGTGCTATCAATTGAATAAGTGGTTTTCGTTGAAGTGTTTTAAAAAAAAAAAGTGTTCCGTGCATTCTTAACTAAATTACTTCGTGCTACTAATCATTCATTAACGAATATATTTCATTTATTGACGTTATTCAGTACTATATTATTTAATCAAACCAAGGCTACTGAACGTGGCTTGCCTTTTTCGTTTTCAAATCAATCAGAAAACGTGCAGTCATAAGGTTCAAATTCCCTTGGTTTGTTTTTGTTGTTTTTCAATCTATCAGAAACGTGGTTTTTTTAAGGTTCAGAGTTCCTTCACACACTACCTGACCTCGAAAGGGTCACCTACCGTGGGAAAAAAAGGATTAAGTCAGCGACCAGATAAGTTCCATTTAATACTTTTTCTTTAACATTTCTTTCGTCGGTAGCTTAATTCTATATTAATTTAGTAATAAATTTGTGTTACAAGATCCTGTTTCTGCGTTTCAAGAACGCGGTGGACCTACGTTGTAATTTATTAATTTCCAAACGCTCGTTTTTGTTTTTTCTTTTTGTTTTTTGTTGTTTAACTAATTAAAAGCATGGCACCCCCGTCAAGTACTTGCAGTCGCTGTGAAGGGAAATTTGCTGCTTACGCGTTTACAATGGCTAATAATAATGATCAGTTAGTTTGCAGGTGGTGCTCAAGCATGGAAGTGCTGAGGAACGAATTAGACCGTGAGAGGCAGGCCAGGGTGAGACTTGAAGAAAGCGTGATGCTCCTGACGGCAAAATTAGAATCCCTTGAGACTCCAGTTACGACTCCTCCTGCCTCAGTTTCTATTAGTAATATAAATAGTACTAATAGCCCCCTCTCTTCCCCTAGTTCCCAACCCTTCGTTCGAGTGCGAAATGGAGCCCCATTGAGAAAAGCAAAGCCTTGTCTACCAGTAATAACAAGCAATAAGTTTTCTGTTTTAGGGTTCGAAGATACTGATGAACCGGAAATACGACTCGTTGGTGATTCCATTGTTCGAGGACAGCTCGAGGAATTCTGTGGGAGAAACCCTCGTCGTAGGCGCCGTTACTGCTACCCTGGTGCAAGGGTGGAGGATATAACTAATAATGTTGACCATTTTACAGACAGTACCTCCGAGGACACAACGTATGTTATTCATGTCGGTACTAATAACGTTTTAAATTCTAGATCGGAAGAACTGCTGGCTAGGTACAGGGACTTATTAGAGCGATTAAAGGAGAAAACTAATAAGATTGTTTTAACAGGTATACTTCCTCGAATTATCCAACGAAGCGATTTCTACAGCAAGGCGACCTATATTAACAATAACCTAAAGTCTCTTTGCCACAGGAAGGAGTGCATTTTGCAAATTTTTGGAACAGTTTCTACGGCAGGAGAGACTTGTTCCTCGAAGATGGACTTCATCTTAATGAAGTTGGAGCTGCGCGTTTAGGAAGACTATTTCATAATACTGTCTCTTCTTTTCAGGCTGCCGTAACCCGAACGGTCCCAGCGTAAATTCCACAAATTTCCCCGCGCTCGCGAAGGTGTTGCAATTACAAACAATTGAAGGTTCTATCCTTAAATGCTCGTAGCCTACGAAATAAAATAAACGAATTTTTTCTTTAATTGCTTGTAAAGAGTATGATTTAATTGCGATAAATGAATCGTGGCTTAGCACTGAAACACGTGACTTTGTAGGGGAGTATCAAATTAAAGGTTATAGACTTTTTGTTAAAAACAGAATAGGTAGGCGAGGAGGCGGTGTTATGTTGTATATCAAAGATAATATTGCGAACGTTATAGAAGCAAAGCACCAATTCCAGAACCGATAGATTCGACTATAGCAGAACTTAAATTGAACGATTTCAAACTTCTTGTTGCGGTTATATATAGGCCCCCAAATCAAACAGCTGATACGGACGAAGCGTTATATCGTGAACTAAAGAGAATAATCGGCAGTGAGCAGGCTTTAGTTATGGGTGACTTTAATTGCGCCAACGTGAATTACGATACAATGCAGAGAGACGCGGAAGGTAATCGTTTAGTTAATTTTCTCGAGGATAGCTTTCTTATTCAAAAGGTTGGGGAACCTACGAGGTTGGACAGTATTTTAGATTTAGTAATAACTACGGATGATAGGCTAATTACTGAGCTTCAAGTAATAGAACCGTTGAGCAATAGCGATCACAATATGGTAGAGTTTGTCCTCTCAGTAAGTCACTCGAAACCAACTAACTCGACTAAAATTCCTAACTTCCAGCACGCAGACTTTAGTAAATTTCGAAATAAATTTTCACACGTCAATTGGGAAAACGTAATGGGGAACTCCAACGCAAAACTAATGTAGGAATCGTTCGTAACGGTATTTAGGACTATAAATGAGGAATGTGTACCGTACAAAATTAAGCGTGCGAAAGTAAACAACAAGCCCTTGTGGTTTACTTGTAGAGTAGGAGACATTATAAAGAGTAGAGATAGGGCTTATAGGCTATATAAGTGCGATAAAGATAATCTGTTGTTACGAAACAACTACATATCTCTAAGGCGTGAAGCTAAAAGTGTAAAAAAAAGTCAAAACGCGAATTTGAAATCTCCATAGCTCGTGACGGTAAAGAAAACCCCAAGCGATTCTTCAATACGTCAATAATAGAAATCCAGTAAAAAGTGTCTTAGGTCCATTAAAAAATGTAAATGGAGATCTAGTCTCTGAAAAACAAGGAAATGGCTACCTTGCTAAATGAATTTTTTACGTCAGTTTTTACTATAGAAGATGTAACGAATATCCCTACGGTCATAGACATAATACCTTTTGATAATGGTAATATTTTGGATAATATTGTCGTTAGTGAAGGGGAAGTAATGCGCTATATTGATAAAATGAAAACGCGTAAATCACCGGGTCCGGATTCCATATATCCCATACAACTAAAAGAATTAAAAGATAGCATTGTTGTGCCGCTAACAAAGATTTTTAATGCGTCTATTTCTGAGGGGTGCGTACCAGATAATTTCAAGTTAGCAAACGTAACACCTATCTTTAAGAAAGGCGATAAAGGTGCGGCGGGAAATTATAGGTCAATCAGTTTAACGTCTGTTGTAGGTAAGCTTTTGGAATCAATAATTAGGGATCGTATAGTCGAACACTTAGAATACCATAAACTTGTTAGAAATACGCAGCACGGATTTAGGCGAAACAAATCTTGCTTAACTAATCTTTTAGAATTTTTCAAAAGCGTGGTTGACGATTACGATAGACATCGGGCGGTTGATGTAGTGTATTTAGATTTTCAAAAAGCGTTTGACACCGTGCCGCACAAAAGACTCATTGAAAAAACTAAGGCTCATGGAATCAGGGGTGTAGTAATAAATTGACTAGAAGAGTGGTTGCGAGGCAGGAAACAGAGGGTGGTCGTTGATGGAGCGGAGTCGTGCTGGGCTAATGTAGCGAGTGGCGTTCCTCAGGGTTCTGTATTGGGCCCCTTGCTTTTTCTTATATATATTAACGATTTAGATGTCGGCCTAGTCAGTACAGTTTCAAAGTTTGCGGATGACACGAAGCTGGGTGGTAGGGCGATTAATGACGAAGATAGAGGTAAAATTCAGGAAGATCTGAATAAAATCGTTGATTGGTCAGTCACATGGCAAATGAGATTTAACGTTGATAAGTGCAAAATTTTGCATATAGGTTCGCGTAACGGTAAATTTGCGTATAGTATGTCAGGGAAAGATTTAACAAGCGTAGAGCAGGAAAAAGATTTAGGAGTTATAGTCACTGGTGATTTAAAAGTAGCGAAACAAAGTACAGCAGCGGTCAATAAGGCGAACAAAGTGTTAGGTTTTATAGCTCGAAATTTTGAGTACAAATCGCGCGATATTATAGTTCCACTTTATAAATCATTAGTTAGACCCCATTTGAGTACGCGGTCCAATTTTGGAATCCGTATATGCGCAAAGATATAGACAAAATCGAAAGAGTTCAAAGACGAGCAACTAAGATGATTCCGTCGCTTAGGTCAAAGTCGTACGAGGATAGGCTTAAGGAGTTAAAATTGACAACACTCGAGACCAGGAGGTTAAGGGGTGATCTAATCCAGGTTTTCAAAATTATGAATGGGTTCGATAACGTAGATAGAGATAGCTTTTTCGAAATATCTCAATATAATAGGACTAGAAATAACGGGTGTAAGTTGACAAGTAGAAGGTTCGAGACAGCAGTTGCGAAAAACTTTTTTACGCATAGAATAGTAAATAGCTGGAATAGTTTGCCGGTAGAAGTAATTAGTAGCACGTCTATAAACATGTTTAAAAATCGATTAGACGCATATGTTGATAGAAAGGGTATAGTTTAAGGTAGTAAAATTAAGGCTTTCTGGGGATAGATCCCACAGCTCAACACAAGTGTTGTGGGATATAGGGAGGCAGCGTCTTGGGTTAGGGGATACTCTCTGTCCTTACACACCCCATTTAAAGAGATTCCTCTGCCGAGCGGTGCCCCCCATAGTACTGTGAGGTATTGAAAAACTCATGATCTTCACTTGCCCTACAAACACCTTTAAATGGGAGACCCAAAATGGGTGCACACACATTTCTACATTACTGTACAGTCTTTACAGCCACACCTACTCTTTTTCTTGTAAGTGTATATATTGTAATGTATATGATTGTAAATTTTGACTTGGTCCGCTGTCGATATGGACCGTGACTTGATGGATACCGTAATGAAATTGACTGGATTCTTTGGATCCGATATATTTGCATGTCCTTTATAAATAGATATAGAGTGTAACATATTTGTGGATAGTAGTCTATTATGACTTGATCCTCTGGATCAGAGATTCTATCTTTAATTTTAAATCGATAATTAATTAGTTTTAAATTGATAATTATTTAGTTTCGTAAAAATTGGTCGTTGCCAATTTACCGGCAGTTTTTACATAAATTTCTTATGTTCTTGTGGTTCGGAACCCACGTAAAATTGTAGGTCCCCTCCGCCACCACGGAGGACATACACAATACACGAACACAGTTAGGTAGACCAGCCATGAGTGGATCTAGGGTCTTTGTTGGTCTGAAACATTATAACATCATTATAACATTATATATATATATATATATATATATATATATATATATATATATATATATATATATATATATTATATATATATATATATATATATATAATATATATATATATAAATAAAGATTTTGTATGTAATGTGACAGAGAAAAAATTACCTATAAAATGTGATTTTTAATGATGTATTCACCTATTTGTTATCAATTATCACCATTTTCTTGTTTTAAATTTCATCATAACTTTTGCAAATTCGTGCAAAAATTTGTGATAAAAATTAAGTTTATAACTTTCTTTTAAAAAGTTATATGAAAATAGAAATAACAGTGACATAGGATGTTATTATTATTATTACTATTACTATCAGTAGTAGTAGTTTAAGTTAATATATATAAAATGAAAATGAAAAGGTTTATTGGTAGACTATAGTCTATATGACAAATATTATTAATACAATGACAGTTCACATACTAAGGATAGAAATATATACACAACTGATTAGAAATAATACAGGGTGTACATAAAGTCAGGATCTATTTTTGTGAAGCACTTGGAAATTATATGGAATTCAATCATAAAATGATAAAGTGGTAACATTTATTAAATAATTAAGAGTAGGATTCGACGTGACGCCCATCAGTATCCCTGCACAGCTCAAATCGTTCCGCAGCATTTCTAAGCACATTCTGGAGCATTTGCGGGGTTATGTTATCTGCGGCAGTTCGTATACGTGTACGTAAGTTTTCAAGACTCGTAATCTTCGTCTGATAGACGTGCGACTCGATAAAGCCCCATGCAAAGAAATCTAAAGGGGTTAAATCTGGTCATCTCGCTGGCCAAGGTCTGTTGCTTCCGCGTCCGATCCAGCGACTTGGAAAACGTCCATTTAGATAATCCTGAACAATTTTGGCATAGTGACAAGGAACACCATCATGTTGATAGACGACGGTACTAACAATCCTATCCCCGTCGTCTATCAACATGATGGTGTTCCTTGTCACTATGCCAAAATTGTTCAGGATTATCTAAATGGACGTTTTCCAAACGCTGGATCGGGCGCGGAAGCAACAGACCTTGGCCAGCGAGATCACCAGATTTAACCCCTTTAGATTTCTTTGCATGGGGCTTTATCAAATCGCACGTCTATCAGACGAAGATTACGAGTCTTGAAAACTTACGTACACGTACACGAACTGCTGCAGATAACATAGCCCCGCAAATGCTCCAGAATGTGTTTAGAAATGCTGCGGAACGTTTTGAGCTGTGCAGGGATACTGATGGGCGTCACGTCGAATCCTACTCTTAATTATTTAATAAATGTTACCACTTTATCATTTTATGATTGAATTCCATATAATTTCCAAGTGCTTCACAAAAATAGATCCTGACTTTATGTACACCCTGTACTGTAATGTCGAAGTTAAGTGGAGCTACAGACAGACGTTTTCGTGCCAAGAAGTCCATAGCTTAGAGCAGGGGTTCCCAAATTGTGTTCCGCGGAACACTTCTCACGGTATACAAGTGTTCCGCGGAACACCAATTTGGGAACCCCTGGCTTAGAGGATAAATGGCAGGACTCATGGATAGCTTGGATGATCGGGTTGGTTGATTTTTTAATTCTTTGCATTAGACTGTGTTCAGCACGTCTTGTTACCTCCGGGAAGCTCGGGACATTGCGGATAGCAAACATTTGCGAAGCTGAGCATCTCGGGGGTAATTTATGTAAGAGTCTAAAAGACCTGTTGTACAGCAAATTTAGGGTCCTGCCAGAACCTTTTTTATAATTCACCCACAGTTGCTAACCGTATATATTACTGCAGAAAGTACGAAAGAGTGTGTCTTTAGCTTCACTTGTACAGAATCGAAAGTTCCTTATGGTCATATTCGCTTTAGCACACAGGCTTCGAGATTGTTTTCTTATATCCGAGTCATCACTCAAGGAGCTGGTAATAGTTTGATCCAAATACTTAAACTCTTGTACTTCCTCAATTACTTCACCATTCATTTTAAACCTTATATCAGCTGGTTGATTACAGCTTTTAGGATGAAATTGCATAACCTTAGTTTTTGTAACATTAAAAAGAATATCATGTTCTGCGAATACACTTCGCAGACATTTAGTTGCCGATCCAGACCTTTAAGAGAGGGACTTATTAACACCATATCATTGGCATAAACTAAGTTATTTATCCTTGTGTTATCTATACAACATCCCACTGTTGCCTCATTAAGTGAAGCAATTAATCCGTCAATATACACATTAAACAGCACAGGGGAGAGCAAGGAGCCTTGTCTCACCCCGCAAGAGGAACCAAAACACTCGGATAGTACATTGCCCCACCTAACGGTGAAAGATTGGTGGGAATACCAAAATTTCAATAAATTTAATATGTACATGGGAACCTTCCTGTCTTCTAGTTTTGCAAATAAAATATTGTGGTTCACCCTATCATATGCCTTACTTATATCAAGGAAACAGCTATAAATGGTTGAATTACTGTCAATGTATTTAGATATTGTTTCTTTAAGTACATAGATACACAGGTCAGTTGAGCGGGACCTTTTAAAGCCTAACTGATTAGGAGATGTCCATAGGAAATCATTTAATCGGAGTAACAAGAGTTTTTCTAGTAGTTTCGAGAAGCAGGAAGCGACAGCAATAGGTCTGTAATTATTGCTGGACAGAATGTCTCCGTACTTATTTTTGACCAGGGGCAAGATATATACCCTCATGAACTCTGCAGGGATATAGCTATGAGCAAGCATGACTGATAGGAGCAATGATATATACAGACATACTACATCATTTGCATATATTAAGTGCTCATTCGATAAGTCATCTACCCCTGACGCAGAACCAGTCTTTAACTCTTTAATTAACCTCTTTACTTTAGAAAATGATATAAAAATATTTTCCCTTGTCCCTCCCACAATCGTTTCACTGCAATCTATCTTAAGATTATCCCTATTCACACTGTTAAGAATGTTAGAGTAGTGGTTGGTTTTACCACAGCTTTGCAATTTCATCCTCCTCCGACACCCCATCGATTGTCGGAGGGAGGACATTTTTGACACCCGTTTGATTCTTAACAAATTTCCAAAATTTGTTATTATCGTTATTTATGCGAGCTTCACAGGCTTTTGATGCTCGAATAGACTCTTCTTCCTGTTTACATCGCCTTATGGCCGCCTTATACTGACCCCGACTTCTACACATATTCATGTATACTGGTTCTAATCTGGGTCTACCATGAAAGCACCACAAATCATAGGCGTCTTTCGATTCCCTCTTCAGGGGGGGCAATAAAATCATTCCATCCAGGAATAACCTTAGTATGATAGTTGTAAGATTTAATCAGGGGGCTTCCTGCTTCTCTAACAGGGATATTATCTTACTATAATACCTATCTATGAGTTTACAGTGAGAATCATTTGAGCAAGGATTATTACAGGCAAGGTGCAAATTTCTAAATTATTAAAGAGGTGACATGTTCTGTCTTTGTATTTTATTCTCTGCTGCATATTAACATTGGACCAATGTTATATATATATATATATATATATATATATGAGTATTTTTACTTCTTCTCATATTATGTTATCATAGTATATTATAAGCGTAGTGAAAATACTGAGGTAGGGTTCGAACCTCGATGTTGCTCGTAATAATAATAATAATACAGAAGTTAAAGCAATGGCTACATTAGTTGGTCTGAGCGTTGTGCCAGTTTCTGGCACTCCTGATTGATTATTAAGACTAAAGTAAAACGTGCCACACAGAAGAAGAATGAGTCCTCCTCTGTTTGGCATATTTTACTTCAGTCTTCCTATTACTACACCGTCTACACGTATGTATGGATAATATGGAAACACGTTGAGATAATGAAATACCAGTTATAACGAAGTCTCGTACCGTTTCGTCTTTTTAAGGTAAGAATGAATTTTTTTTTGGGGGGGGGGGGGGGAATTTCCACACTGTTTGTGTGCAGAAAAAGGGATGGTGTGTAAGTCTCAGTGTTCGGTTTTGACCGTGTGTGTGTGTGTGTGTGTGTGTGTAGTGTAGGAGAGGGGTTGTTTTAACCTTCTTCGTACACTCAAAAGTCCCTTATTTAATTTAAACAAAGACTTTGTTTTGATTTCAGACTAACAAAGTAGTGTTCAAAATTTATCAGACTCAGTTTTGCTTGGATTGACGTGAATAAAATGATATTACTGTGAAACAAATCTGGTTTAGATTAAAAACACAGAAGATTTTATTTACTTGGAATTGGGGTTCACTTCATGTACAGGGTGTTTGAAAAGTCCGTCACCCCCTACAAAATGTACGTATTGTAATACCAATTTTATTTTTGTGTGATTAATTGAATTTTTATGTGATTCCTAATAACTTCGAACACGGTACTTTGTTAGTCTAAAATAGAAAAAAAGGAGCTATTGAAGAATAGGGACCCCAGCCTTCTTTAGTTAGGCTTATAAGGCTAACTAACGAAAATATCACGACCTAACCTAACCAATCGTTAGGTTAACTGTACGCCCTTGACGATTGGTTAGGTTAGGTCATGATATTTTCGTTAGTTAGCCTTATAAAGCTAAGTAAGAAGGCTGGGGTCCCTATTCTTCAATAGCTCCGAAAAAAAAGTCTTTGTTATTCTAAAATCAAAACAAAGTCTTTGTTTAAATTAAATATAGAGATTTTTGGTTGTGACAGTAAACGTCACGTGATTGAGGGGACCGAGAGCTTTACGTAGAATCTGAACTACAGATCGCTACATCATCTGGACGCAGAGAACGGTCACCCATCCATCTACTACCGAAACCCAATGTGGCTTAACTTCAATTATTGATGGGAAGCTGTGTTAAAAATTGGCCACGACGTAGCCCTTTCTGACAGTGAGATAAGGGAACTTGTACCCGTCAGTTTAAAAGTTACAAAAGCGAGAGAGAAAAAAGTTAAAATAAAATAAAAAGTTAGTAACAGAAATGATAATAATAATAATAACAATAGTAATAATATATATCCAAGTTTTGGATCATCTGAAGATCAGGGCCCCCAGCCTTCGTTAGTTAGCCTTATAAGGCTAACTAACGAAAATATCACGACTTAACCTAAACCAATCATTAGGTCAACTGTACGCTCTTGAATATTGGTTAGGTTAAGTCGTGATATTTTCTTTAGTTAGCCTTATAATGCTAACTAAAGAAGACTGGGGGCCCTGATCTTCAGGTGATCCTAAATTTTTTTGGAGCTATTGAAGAATAGGGACCCCAGCCTTCTTTAGTTAGGCTTATAAGGCTAACTAACGAAAATATCACGACCTAACCTAACCAATCGTTAGGTTAACTGTACGCCCTTGACGAGTGGTTAGGTTAGGTCATGATATTTTCGTTAGTTAGCCTTATAAGCCTAACTAAAGAAGGCTGGGGTTCCTATTGTTCAATAGCTCCGTTTTTTTTTACCTAGTACGAAAATTTCTTTCAGAAGTTTTTGCCTTTAAATTTGTTTTTAGATTATTCAAACTCTGGACTCCTTTCGTACGAGATGAATATCTTTGATATTTCAAAAGTAAACAAACAGTTCTCAGAGTCAAAGTTTCGTGGTTTAAATTCTATGAATGGTTGGTTGTTTGATATATTTTGCATAATTAAGGCAACAGCTTTCTCTTAAAACATTTATACGTGAGTTAATATTCATTTTGTGCCGTTTTGTGTAACTTAAGTACAGAGGGTTGACAAAAGTAACGACACCGCGATGACTGTCTTCATGAACAAATGGCAAAGCTCATCAATGGAATACAGAACGTGTGTGTCAGCTTTAGGTAATGCAAAGGGGAATGCAATACGATTCTAAATATATTGATTCGATAAATCTCTTATTATCTTCTTCTTCTACAGCATTATTAGTCCCGCACTTGCGCGGGGTCGCTGCTGCGGATCCTCCTTCTCCACTCTTGTCTATCCTGTACCAGCTCGACATCCAACTCCCGCTCCCTCAGGTCGTCCCGAACACTGTCCCCCCTCGCATGGTCTCTCCTTCTCGCCCGTCTTCTCTCTTATTATCTATTGACTCTTATTATCAAATAAAAAACTATGAAAAAACCGAAGGTGTCTCTTTACTTTTGTCAACACTCTGTAGTTTTCAAGTTCTGAACAAGAGACATTTGTGTTCTCAATTGGTTTCAACACCTTTGAAATGATTCTTGTTTTTTAATGCAATTCGCATCCAAACTGCATAATTTATATTATATAGGATGCAACGATGTGCCAAGGTACAACAGAAATTCAGAAGTACATATTTTGAAATGTGGTATTTTAATTCATGCAAGAAGGTGTTAAGTTTGAACAGTTTATTTAATAATCTGTGTTCGACACGCCTTTCAAAGATAAGGTTTCATTTGAAAGTATACTTAATACTCGTATTTCATTTAGTTTATTAATTGGACAGTTAAAAAACATGCGGAGGGATCTATTTACAAAAATTTAAAATCCTTGTTCTTTTTACCGCAGGTGATCTCTATACAATAGATAGATCACTTTGGGATCTTTTCGGTTTGACGGCCTGTAATATTTTTTAACATTACTTGTTTTTTATTGTCCAGTTTTAATCGAGGATTTCAAAAATAATTCATGTTTTAGAGAAACAAATAGTGAGGCAGTTATACATTTTAGTTTAGAGAATATCATATACGCTTTAAGATTCCAAAATCCTTGAAAGTTTTAGGTCAACTGTACATTCATGACGATTGGTTAGGTTAAGTCATGATATTTTCGTTTGTTTTGACAGTAAACAAACGAAAATATCATGACTTAACCTAACCAATCGTCAAGGGCGTACAGTTGACCTAACCGGGCATTCTGTTAACCTAACTGGGCATTCAGTTAACCTAACCAGTTAGTAGAGTCTAGAATTTGATGGTCCCGTAGCCATGACTCGTTTTTTTCTGCCGGCCGTCAAACCAAAAAGATCCCAATACGGTTTAAAAATATCTATTTTAAATTTGTTGAATTGCATATAACTGCCTCACTATTTGTTTTTTTAAAACATGAATGTTATTTTTGAAATCCTCGATTAAAACTGGACAATAAAAAACGAGTAATGTTAAAAAATATTACAGGCCGTTAAACCGAAAAGATCCTCACTTTGTAGTTTGTTGGATGATCGAGAAGTTATGTCTGAAGTTACAGTATTACCGAGACGTAACTACTCGCTCACATCGCGTTACAAAGTAACCTATGTACAGTTCTGGAAAAAAGTTCGAGAGCAAGTGTAGTTTACGTCCCCCTATGGTGCCTAGTGTACTTTACGTTCCCCTACATTATCCTAGTGTAGTTTACGTTCCCCAACTTTGTCCGCGTATACCTAATCAAATAAAACGTTAAATCTAACAAAAATATCACGACTTAATCTAACCAATCGTCAATTTATATATATATATCGGGTTGGCAAAAAAAAAGGGAGACCTCGAACTTTGGCTGTAAAATCCAAAGTTATTGTCAGATTTCAATATTTTTCCACACCCCACAACTAAGTAAATTTTCTATACGGTAAGCAGATTTCAAAGAAAACTAATGAAAATTACGGATTTATTGAACATTTCTTTATGCCACTGGAAATTCTCCATTTAAACTACTACTAAACTATATGTGCAGATAAAAAGTTATAAAGTACTCACATATGGTGCTACCTTGATGTTAAAAAACGTGCTCGATATGTTTACCACGAACTTCTACAACCTTTTTCAGTCTAGGATGGAATTCATTTATGGTTTTATTGATTTGTTCTTGTGGTAGCTTATCCCATTTTTCCAGAAGAATCTGTTGTAAATGAGCGATATTTTTATTTTGACCCTATAAATTCTCTGTGACAAATTTTCCCCAAGGTCGTAATCGACAGGATTTAAATCAGGACTGTTTGGTGGCCAAATTTAACACCGCTACCTGGTATTCTTTTGATATCTCCTGTTTTATCGATTTTCTTGAGAAGCTTGTCCAAACCTCCTGCAGTTGACTTACGTTAATTAAAATCACTTTTATTATCAACTTGAACCTATGATTAGCAAGAATTTTCTGGAATATTCGCCATAAATCCAATTGCTCAGCTAAAGTGCTAAAAGATGGCATACATGTCGTAAAATTACATAGTATTAACATATTAAAATTTCATGGTTTTATATATCGTATTTGCCGAGATATGAAGGATTTAAAAGGTCTCCCTTTTTTTTGGCCGACCCGATATATAGGCCTATATATATAAATTGACGATTGGTTAGGTTCAGTCGTAATATTTTCGTTAGTTTTAACGTTTTATTTGATGGATTCATTTAAAAAATGATGTCTCCTAAAGATCCTAGTGTAGTTTACGTTCCCAACTTTGACCTAGTGTAGTTTGTTTCCCCTTTTCCGTCAGGGGGACATAAATTACACTTGCTCCAAAGTTCCCCTCATGGAAACATTAAAAGGAGTTATTATATCATCTGACAAGAAGCTTTGATACTCAAAAAAGTAAAAACTTCCCCAATAGAATGCACCCTCAAAAAGAAGTTATAAATTCTAAATTTAGGTTTTATTTTGAGTGTAGAACACATATGAAACCATTAGAATAGCACAGGCGTATCCCCATTTTCCCGATATCCCGCTTTGCGCAGTAACCAATCAGCACGCTGTATTCCGTGGGTGTGACGACCCCCTCCCCCTTCCCAAGCTTGAAACCAAAACTATTAAACTCAGTTCAGTCATAACGCATAATAACGTTAACGAGTAATAACTTGATTTTCGGGCGTACGCCCTTTCTATTCTGTACGCCTCATATACAAATTACTAATAAGACAGAGGCAATTTCTGAGCTGAATTGAACAAGTATATATGTGTAACCATTCATAAGCAATATCACAACACAATTTAGTTTTGATGGAATTTATAGTGTTAATTTTTGTTTTGGGAACAATTTATCGCTGTCTTTAAGTCTCTGAGGTTACTTGAAGAAGGGGGACGTTTTTAAGGCTTTTCTTCTCCAATAAAATTTTCCAAAGAATTAAGGGATAGAAAAACATTTTCCGCTGCAAACTTTCATACTCCTTAGGATTTATTGAATTTGTTTGCTTGCTATTGGTTTTATACCATATATACAGTGCGTGTGTATACATATATATATACACACCACACCAATTAGAATCTGGGACTTCTTAATAATAGTAGTAGGTGTTGATCACCGAGATACGAAGATGTAGCTCAGTGGTAGTGCCCGTGATTTCTACTCGTAGGTCTTGAATTTCGGTCCTAGTTGGGGAATATTTTGCATTATGTAGAACTCACGTGGAATCATGCTGGTTCTGTATATATATATATCAGCGAAGTTCAAATACAGTTGTTATTTGTTCTTCCTCCGCCTGCAACCGCTGTCATGGAAAAAAAAAAAAATTTAGATTTGATTCATTGAAAATTTCGTTTTGGATGAACGAAAAAAATAAAGAACTGGTCGGAAATTAAGCTAACGATTGAGTTGTTTTTTCTGGGGTTGTTTAACCTCCTTCGAAACATCAAAAGTCACATATGGAATCAGAGCATGGCGTAGTACAAAGAATTATATACTATATCCAATAGAAGTGATCCATAAAAAGTTTTTTACAAACTCTCTCAGACAATGATAACAGACGATCTCGTACCTCTCCAATGTTCAGAAACTTAAATATTCTAAAACTAAATGATTTGTATATATTTACTGTCGGTATCAGGATGTACAAAGTTGCTAATAATAGAAACTATACTTCACCCATTCATAGGGCGATTACCCCCAATCATATCAACCATAATCATAATACAAGGCTTCGCAATGATTTCATACAGAAACGAAATTATTCCATCCAAATTGCAGGAAATGCTCTCTCCTACAAAGGGGCAGATATCTGGAACGCCATACAAATAAACATCAGAGAAGCGCCATCACTAATTTCGTTTCGCAACTCACTAAAGAAACACTTTATAAACTACTAATGTATGTGTGTGTGTATATATGCATTTATATTGCAACTTGTAAATATTACTAAGCAATGAAAATCACCTATATGCGAAATTCATAATCTTAAAATAGGTGCAGTCATAAACCATATAAGTTAGATGTTAAAAGTTTCCAATATATTACGCCATAGTTATAATATGCCTCATTCATCTGTATCTTTTTAACTTTAAGATTGTATCATGATTTGCATTGTTCATCATTTTTCTTTTCTATTATTTATTATTATTTCTATCATTATTTTCTATTATTTCAATTTCCATTTGTAATGACAGAGTTAACTAAATGCAGCATTATTTTATTTTCCACAAATTCCATTTATATTTGACATTTTCCTGCGTAAAAATAGAAATGAATCTCAAAGACTTTTGCCTGAAAAGCTGTCATGCTTCCCAACGGCATATTCAGATAAGAATACTATAATTAAACTACAAAATTAAACGTAATCCAAACATTGTGTAAAACAGTATGGCTGTAATGCATATCTTATGTGATGTGTTCTTTCTGAATAAAGATTATTATTATTATTAAATGATGATAATAATAATAATAATAATAATAATAATAATAAACAAAAAGTAAAATTTACAAAAGTAGTGTTTGATTAATTATTTTACATACTGTAATTTTAAGTAAAAATTATCATTTGTATATTTATAGTAGAACATAAATGACGTTTAATAAAAAAAAAATTATGATAAATTATAAATTAAAAGTGCTTAGTAAAATTAGTATATTTTAGATAATTAATTATAAATTAGAACTTAATCACTCTGGTAAAAATGGCTGTAGTGAACTTATACATCAGTAGGAGCTTATGAAGTACTCCTTTAGTGATTTGTGAAATACAGTTAGTGATGAAGCCTGTCTAATATTTATGAGATTTGCATTCCATACACCCGCTCCTTTGAAAGAGTACATTTGAAAACCACTGGGTAGAAGACTTAGAACTACTAAGTAACTCTTATATTAGTAATGATGTATAGAACTAAAAGTAAAGATAAAGTTCATACGGGTATTAAAAGACAAAATAATCGCGTTTAAGTAACTTCATCAAAGAGAATACTATGATTGCGATGTAATGAGAATCGTGCTGGATGAATAACGCAAATAAAGGAAGAAAATGTCGAAACTAATTAATATTCTACAGCTATAGAGAACATATAAGGAAATAATTTAGTTTTAAATAAGAATTTGCTTAATCTACATTAAGCTACATTAAGGCTACATTAACTAAAGAACAAAATATAAAAATGGAGTATGAGATGTTAACATCTAAAAAAGTAAATAAGTTATGATAAAATGGGTATAGGAATAGAATAGAATAACCTTTAGAATAGAATAGAATAGAATAACCTTTATTAATAATAATAAAATAAATACATTTTTTCAATTTACAATGACATGAATAATTGTGAAGCTCGACTATTTATTTTAATTTGGCCCTTAAGCTTTAGGCTTTACTGGGCTCTTAAAAAATAAGCAGCTAGTTGTTATTAATTAATAATAATAATAAATTTTTAAGTAAATAAGTATTATTAATAGTTAAAACATGTATTACGATATTATACAATATTAATGGACAATATTAAACAATATTAGTGGACATTAATATGAATCATACGAGTGTGAAATTTGTCTTTTAAAAGTACGAGTAAAACACTATCATAAAAAAATATAAACAAAAAGTAAAGATGGGAACAAAATACGAGGAAATGTATTAAAATATAAAGAAAAGTATATGGATAGGATAAGCGAATAGGCGAAATATACAAATAGGGTTTTTAGATTTGCCTAAATTATGAGACACCATATCTATATATACTTTCCACGGGTTTCGAGCGAATGCAGTAGTTTTTTCCGTGAAGATCAATATCATAAAAACATTATAAAATAAAATGAACCTCATTTTTTAACTATGAGAACAAATATTTCATAAAAAGAAGTTTAAAAATGTGGAGGCGAATATTTGTGTTAATTTCAAAATGAATTATGGCCCCCAACTGTTGCTCAAAGATAAAGGAAAATAAATTACAATACAGTGTATGGGAACCAATATTGAGTAATTAAGTTATAAACACTGAGTATAAAATTCTCTCTCTCTCTCTCTCTCTCATATATATATATATATATATATATATATATATTAACATAAAGAACGACGCTTGTATAGAAGAACGTTCCGCACAAGATGAGGAGGGAGAACGAACAAATGAAAAATGAGGTAACCACCCGGGAATCGAACCCGGGATCTTCTGATTGCGGTCAGATATGCTAACCACTACACCATGGGCCTCGTTTAATCAGAAGTCGTAATTCTCCTACATACGAACAGAAACCAATGCCCTGAGGGGGCACCTCCCGCATGCCGCACATATATACATTTTAACTGCAAACAACACACAGTATAATTAACGTAAAGAACGACGCTTGTATAGAAGAACGTTCCGCACAAGATGAGGAGGAAGAACGAACAAATGAAAAATGAGGTAACCACCCGGGAATCGAACCCAGGATCTTCCAGGTTCGATCTTCTGATTAATCGAGGCCCATGGTGTAGTGGTTAGCATATCTGACCGGCAATCGGAAGATCCCGGGTTCGATTCCCGGGTGGTTACCTCATTTTTCATTTGTTCGTTCTTCCTCCTCATCTTGTGCGGAACGTTCTTCTATAAAAGCGTCGTTCTTTACGTTAATTATACTGTGTGTTGTTTGCAGTTAAAATGTGTGTGTATATATATACAGTAGGGTGGCCCAAAAAAATGAAAGTTGAAAATATCTTTCTCCACAAGGCCATCCGTGTTCCATATCAAAATGTAAGAACTCATGCCAAAAATTAGACAGATCATACAATATTTAGAGGTCGCGACCATTTCCTATATTTTTAGGATTTGAAACAAAAATACAATATCAATGTTTATTTCAAAATTTAAAGTCAACAGCACAGAGCACATGTTATGCAAAAATATACTAGAACACACATGTCATAGTAATTAATACGACTGCACTAAATCTTTGTATATCAAACAAACAACGTCACACCCATTACTTTTTCTTCGTCAAAGACAACTTCGTCGGAACTGGCAATCTTTTTTCGGTGGCTGGCGACGAGTCGCAGTAGCTATTGTTTCTGGGTCTCGTCTTTCCTCAGCGCGGTATTGTAGGACTGAATAAGAGCGACTCCTCGTTCGGCACAGTCATTGACGACCTTGAGGAGCCTGCACTCAGCCTTAAGTAACTGGTAAATGGGGTCTGTCAGCCAGAGGGAGGGAGGTTTTGACAAGAATGTCTTGGTTTCATCTTGTCCTTTCATGGAGAGTATATCGAATATCTTCAAAGACCGGCTCGTGATGTACGACGCCAATGAAGAACGATGATCGAACACAGTCCCGTCCAGACGCCTCAAGAGTTTTTGGTTTGAGGGACGTAAGAAGTTGTCAGCCATAGCTGCTTTGGTGATCTCGTCGATGCGATCGTCGAAGAGGGCGAGAGGCGCGAGGTGCTCAGAGAAGTACCACAAATGGCGATAGAAGGCCTTAACAGCCGCCCCTGATGGCACGGTCAGGATATTCAGGGAGGAGAGCAATTAGGTTTAAGTCGTTGAGGGGGCCCACTCTGGGAGAGGGGCCTCGTCCAGTAGCGAGCGTAAATA
The DNA here is from genome assembly GCA_023014485.1 of Bathynomus jamesi. Lineage (NCBI taxonomy): Eukaryota > Metazoa > Arthropoda > Malacostraca > Isopoda > Cirolanidae > Bathynomus > Bathynomus jamesi. The sequence goes on from JAJOZX010003020.1 coordinate 70,926, forward strand.
AGAGAAACGACGAGGCAAATCTTTGTGACGCCAGCTGTCTCGTGGGACCGTCAACTTAATCTGGCTCCTGAAAAGGAAGATCTTCAGCGAGTATATTGCCTTAGCCATCCACCGCGCGTTGTGCATAGCGCCTGGCGCACGAAAGGACAGTTCTCCGTCGGAGGATCCCCCTAGGAATATATGACAGAGCTGAAGCAACTCTCCATAGTCATCCCGTGGGAGCTGGCTCTTGACTGCCTCCGAGTAAAATGACATCATCTCCTCTCGTAGGCCATCGGCATGCCAACGAAGAGTTCGTCTCCAGCAGAACGGAAATCAACTATATTAATATCAGGCCAGGTCTTCTGGAAGCGTTTGAAGATTCCCACTTCAGGCCCACCGGTTGTGTCAGGGCGACAGAAAATACGGTCGACAACATTACCTCGAACACGTGATGACGGCACGCGATCCAGATGAGCTCCTTGTCCAGAGCCTTCTCAATTAGGGTGCACGCCCATATTCAGCCCAGTTTTGGTTGCCGTCGTGTCGAAGACTAGTCCCTGGATCATGGGTTTGAGGTTCCATTCCTTCAGCGTTTGGACACATGCATTGCACTGCTCCTCTCCCGTGCCGCGCCGATCTTAGGGACGGCAAGAAGTTGCTCTGTTTCACCACCAGTCACCAAGATGGCGACGCGATCCACAAGCTTTTTATTGCCGGCGATATCTGGAAGCAGTTTACCGTCCCAGTGGAGAAGCAGTGGGCTGTCCGGCGAGAAAACAGCCTTGAGCAGTTGCTACCGCCTCACGAGTGGTGACCCGCGCTCACTGAATGGTGTTCCGGGATAGCGCCACAGACTCCAGGCCATGACCGAGCGCTTGCGTGACGGCTCCTACGACGAACATGGCAGCGCGGTCAGGGAGTTTCACTCGGTCGAGCGCGGCGGCTACTTCCTTGGTCACAATGGTCTGCTTTGATTTCTTATTCCTTGGCTGATCTTGACTGGATGTTGACGGAGCTTGGAAATCATCTTCGGACTCCGTCGATGTGGAGGAGCTACAGATGTCAGCAATGGCGGAACTAGACGGAACAGCCGTATTCGCCTGTTGGGCGCTCAACATGCTTTTTCCTTTTCGAGCACTGGCCTGATCACTCCTGAGGCGCTTGCGAGTCTCCTTGTTCGTCAAGGTTTGTCGATCCCGGACATACTCGCGCTCGAGGGATCCTGCTGTTGCATCCCAGGAACTGTTTGTCTTCTTCGTCCGTCATAATACTGAGGGCGTCTTTTCGTGAGATGTCAAATAGTTTGGTGGGATTCTCCTTGAATTTTCTTTCCTTGATTCGGCACCCGTCTTTCGGTTTCAATCGGTTTTTCTTCAACCCACAATATTCATAGAGCTTCCGAAGCTTGCGTACGCCGGAGTCCACCCGCTGGGTCGGAATTCGTGCCTTGTCCCAGATTGTTAGCGCTCTGTCTATGGTGGGCCTTAGCACTATCACCGATGTGGATCCTTCTGGTGTGTGAAACATGAAGTTCCTGAGAATAGCCCCGTTTGTTGCAGGCCAGATCCCAAGATGTCCGGGTCCAGCTTACCCAGGAGCCAAACTTTCGGACTGCTCCTTGTCGTTGTCATGGTCTTGCCTGTGGAATGGAAGATAAAATGGAAATTAGAGTTAAAGAACCTATACATATGTTTTATGTAGAATATAAAACAAACAATTTTAACAATTTTAATAAACTTTTATAAATTTTAATTTTTTTTAATTTTAACAATTTTAATACAGTTCATTGTTCCAAATTGCTTATCAAGGTCAGTGCAGTAAATGAATGACAGAAAAACTAAGCATAGTGTCCGCCACTCACTGGTGAAAAGTTTAACTTGCCTTATTGGTGTGATTCACTGCGCAGCGTAACCCCAGATGGCAGGAACACAACAAAAACACGTCTACACCTGCCGAGACTTGGCGACCAACTGAGCTAGTAGGAAGAGTGCATTGCTATCATATAGTGATTCTTTGGATACAGGTTTACAGTCTACAGTGGCGTTGCTCGGCAAATATTTATTGTAAAACATAATGGTGACCCAAAATTACTGAAATTACCGAATTTAGATATTTTTACCTTGAGGTCGCGACCTCTAAACATTGGCCGATCTTCCTGATTTTTTGCATGAAGGCTTTTTTTGTGATATAGAACAGGAATAGCCTTGTGGAGAATAGTAATTAAAACTTTTATTTTTCAGTTAATTTTTGGGCCACCCTAATACACAGTATATATGATATATATCGGCTTCTTTGTTTTTGCTATTGATCCATCGCAGGTTACAAATGTGTAATAGGAGGTGTAATTTCTTTTTGCTTCGTGTTACCTGTCCTCAAATATGAATACTTACTCGTAATTCAATTATTTATGCGCATAAAATACGATATTCTCCGAGTAGTGTATAAAGTAGCGGAAATCACTCACCAGCAGACCGTGTTAACAAGTAGAATTCACTTGTAGGGACTCGGAGGTGCATTGCAAAATTTGTTTTTAAAATGATTTAGGAAGATGGAATAACTTAAATATTTGAAACAGTAATGTTAATTTAAAATACACACACACACACACACACACACACACACACACACACACGTACGTAGTTATTGTTAGTACACTTAAGTGGACATCAATTATTATTTTAATACTTTACTGATCGTTCATATTTTACTGTATCAGAATTACTGATCGTTCATATTACTGTATCGGGCAATATGTAACTGAACTAATTTATAACTACTCAAATTTTAGTGTTCCAATATTTTTTGGTTTTAACATTTTTTCTATAATGATCGAATTCGCTATTCCGAAACGTTAGTCACAAAAAGGCTTTCATCGGACAAACGAATTTTAAAAGACAAAAACAATTTTTACCTAAAATTATAAAAACTTTCATGAACCTAACCTAACTTAATTTAGGATCTTTTCGGTTTGACGGCCTGTAATATTTTTTAAAATTACTTGTTTTTATTGTCCAGTTTTAATCGAGGATTTCAAAAATAACATTCATGTTTTAGAGAAACAAAATAGTGAGGCAGTTATACATTTCAGTTTAGAGAATATCATACGCTTTAAGAGTCCAAAATCCCTGAAAGTTTAGGTCAACTGTACATGACGATTGGTTAGGTTAAGTCGTGATATTTTCGTTTGTTTTGACAGTAAACTAACGAGAAATATCATGACTTAACCTAACCAATCGTCAGGGCGTACGGTTGACCTAACCGGACATTCTGTAACCTAACTGGGCATTCAGTTAACCTAACCAGTTGGTAGAGTCTAAAATTTGACGGTCCCGTAGCCATGACTCGTTTTTTTTCCGCGGCCGTCAAACCAAAAAGATCCCAATACGGTTTAAAAATATCTTTTTAAATTTGTAAAATTGCATATAACTGCCTCATATTTGTTTCGGTGCTACTATAGCGTGATTCCTACCGGTGACTTCGATACTATAGAGTGATTCCTACCGTTTTGGTTCGAAACTACAGTACTGTAGAGTGTGATTCCTACCCAAGGTATAATGAAAATATAATAAATATAAAATGCTATTTATTATTCAATTTTATTTATTTAAAAAATAGTTTCGGTGCTACTATAGTATGTGGTCTACCTACGATTGGTTAGGTTTAGTCACGATATTTTCGTTAAAACTAACGAAAATATCATGACTAAACCTAACCAATCGTCAAGGGCAATTAGTAAACAAGGTAAGAAGCTATAATTAAAGGTAGACCGCCGAATCGAGGTAGGAATCGAGGTAGCACCTTTGTTTCTCTAAAAACATGAAAGTTATTTTTGAAATCCTCGTAAAACTCGACAATAAAAAACGAGTAATGTTAAAAAATATTACAGGCCGTCAACCGAAAAGATCCTTAATTTATTCTAACTTAACCTAGAATTTAACCGCGGATGTTTTGAACAAGGGGTCTCCGTCACTTTTGAACCTCCAAGTAGAAAATTTGTTTTCATCAACGATGTTGTTGCCCATATAGTTTTACGTTAGTGTACGGCCTAATGACTAAATTTAATTTTCTAGCAGTTAGTCAACACTAGGAATCCAAATTTTGTTTTAAAATTTAATATTTCAGTCGTAGTTCTATTTCTTGTAATGAAATTTTTAAATGTATAATTTTGGAAAAAAATTCCGCCTAGAAACCTAAAATCTTATAAAACATGAAAATTCTAATATGTAATAGCTTTTATTTTGCTTACGTTACTTATTTTTCGGCAACAATAATTTTCGGAGAAAGCCAATCGTAACTAAATTAGTAATTTTTTATGCTCTAGAAATTTGGTTTCTTGGCGAACTTTTCCCAAAAACTGCACATTTTAAGCCGAGAGGTCTATGTAATCTAGTTTGCAAGTATAGGAACGCACTGTACTCGTATACTACTGTATATTTTTGTTTATTCTGCATTTTTTGCGTAAGTAGACTTTCTTATATGTCTTAGCATTTATTTAGGGGTTTGGGGGAAGGGTTTGCCTTTATTACGTATATCCTACATTTAAAGCTTTTAAGTTGAGAACCAACTGATGATAGTATAAAACAAGAGAAAACAATTAAAAAAGGTTTACTAACAGCGGATGATGAAACAAAAACCGTTCGAGACACAATGACCAAACAATGATCAAACGGGTAGTTCTCGTAATATCCTGATCCTGCAAATTTACATTGCATAATCGCGTTTCGCGTAAACTTCCCACTCCTATAAAACTTTGATTCCGTGATGAATTTCAAATATATATATCTTTAAATTGCGTGCTTACTTACATACACTATAGAGGGAGAGCATTAGTACTGCATACACGATATCGATGTGAATAATGCATAATACAGATATATAAATTAAATATAAGTTTTTAATGATTGATGCCATTACTATAATAAGCTCCAATATTATAAAGCGTTTTATGTCTTCAAATAAAAAAGTATCGCGTGTCCTCAATACCTGTCTGGAAATCAAGCGTCGCGTCCGCCACGCAAGGTGTAAGTAATGTTTTCCATAGGAGATGAAATAGCGTGAATTAACTTCTTTGCATACGAGGAAACCCCTTTTCAGTTTAAAAAGAAAACAAAAAAAAGTGTTAAATGAGGTCTGTCGCGCTGGATTCGATAGCGACATGGTGATAAGTTACTGACTAAGTTATCGATTTAGTGATTCTATGTTTAGGTTTTGTTCAGTGAAAAAGAAAAGTTTCTTTAGCGTAAATTTATGGCGTCAAATGATATACGAAACTGAAGCTTTGTAACTCTCTCCTACGTGTTTCAGTGCAGTGATACCCTTTAAACAGTTCGATTAAGAAGGCAAAACTTTACTTTGAAATGAGAGACAGTATTGATGTTAGACATAACTAGGCTTCGGATTTCTACGCACTAAAAATCTGCTAAATATACACTGAAAATGTTGAAAATATGCACTTATTTATGCACTATAAATTCTGAACGTTCCTAGTTTAAATTAGGATTTTCAAATAATGAAGCACCAGATTTACAGTTTATTGAATATATGAAACAAAATTGTATTTACCAAACGAACAAACACGCATAATAAAACTAAAATAACAAATCCATTGCTCAATTTACGACAAAAATAGGACACATTTTAGAACTGCAATTAGGTTCTTGACTACAAATAAATTGAACTACACTTTATAACTACAATATGCATCAAATTTTATTATTATTATTATTATTATTATTTATTAATCATTTTTGTTGTAAACGTTTACAAAATAGGGTGCTACTATAGTATGTGGTCTACCTACGATTGGTTAGGTTTAGTCACGATATTTTCGTTAAAACTAACGAAAATATCATGACTAAACCTAACCAATCGTCAAGGGCGATGGACATTGGAATGTAAACAAGCAATTAGTAAACAAGGTAAGAAGCTATAATTAAAAGGTAGACCGCCGAATCGAGGTAGGAATCACGCTATAGTAGCACCCAAAATAGTCCTAACTATGCACTTTAACACAGAAATCGTGGAAATATGCATTTATTTAAAAAAAACGTAAATTATGCACTTATGCATGCAAATATGCAATATGCAAAAATCTGAAGCCTAGACATAACAGTGAAATTTGGACTAGTATGTTTCATAGACTGCTCTCGATTTTCCTACGAAATTGCAAACAAGGGAAGTCGATGACCCTGATTTTGTTTTTGCAATCGGTTTTCTTGAGAAATGATAAAGAAAAATGTTATTGGATATTGAATAATTAGGAATAACATCATGTTTCTGGAAAAACTTTACTGCGGATTCATCGTCAGGCACATTTTGCCATAGCCCTTCAAATTAATACAAACATCACTTATTGTTCTGCAAAAAAAATGACAAGAATTAGTGCGATATCTTGCAAAAAACAATAGTATAAGAAACTCGATTAGGTCAGGTCAGGTTAGGTTAGGTTAGGTTTCTCAAGAAAACCGATTGCAGAAACAAAATCAGGGTCATCGACTGCCCTTGTTTGGAATTTCGTAGGAAAATCGAGAGCAGTCCATGAAACACTAGGTCCGTGAAATTTCTCGTAAGCTGGTCGTAAAATGTTGCAATATACCCATTAGTGTGATACAAAAATTTTTTTTTGAAAGGTCAATGAGCTCAACCTCCATTTGGTGCATTATGCCGAAAAATTTAGCCACACAAAATCACAGCCATTAATTAAAAATAATTTTTAGAGGTTGCTTAACGACTCCAAAGTCTGTCAAGTGAGACTACGATCAGCCACAGTTTTTCCTCTCCTGACGTATTGTTTTATTGATGGCATCACTAGCTTAATCCCTTGTAATTGGCTGAGGTGTCATGTTGCCTTTACTGATTATAGAGATCTTGAAGCCGTGATTGGCTTAAAAGCAGTTTCATTATAGCAACATCAGGAGAACCTCCAGAATCATATATCACAAGTCCTCAGTTACCAAGATCTTGCATGGCTTCCAGGGTAGTGTTCAATATGTTGCGTATATGCTTGGTACAGTACGTGTATGAACATTAGAATTTTTTTTGTAACTTCTACAAATGACAAAATTTATACTATAAAGGGTAACTTTAAGTCATTGAGGAACCCCTAAATATTATTTGGTACTTTCCTGTTATCCCGGACCCCAGACTTTTTGTCATATTCGGACGCCACTTGCCAAATTGCCCAATTTCATTGCCAAATTTTTTTTTTTAATGTTAAATAACTAACCTAACCTAACCCAACCTCTGGTTAGGTTAGGTTTGGTTTGGTTAGTTACTTAACATTAAAAAAAAAAAAATTTGGCAATGAAATTTGACAATCTGGCAAGTGGTGTACGAATCTGGCAAAAAGTCTGGGGTCCGGGATAACAGGAAAGTACTACTTATTTTTAAGGTGTAAATTCTGCATGGCTTAATTTCTTAACAAAAGGCACCAAAGACTGAGCCCACTGGCATTTAATAAAAAAATAAAAATTGGCCCCTTATATTTGCATCACCCCAATGTCCATGACAGTGGGCATTCCAGATATGCTTCATTTGACATTATATACATATCCGTTTCTGTGGTATGACGATGATTTTAGCGATGAAAATAAACCAGTTGCCAAAAAGTATAATTTCTGTATGATTTCCAAACAGTTTCTTCTAAAAAAAACTTTATAATGTCGATTTTTACCCAGAATTATTTTTTTCTTATGAAGGTATAGTTGGGGAAAGAAGTTCGCAGAAAACACTGTAGAAAAAACTCAAAAATTACATAGTGACCCTTTCGGTCACGAATTACAATATAGGGTAAAAAAATAAAAATTGCCATCACGTTTGGTTCGAATAAAAATGAATATACACTGTAGTTTATTTTTCAACTACACAATTGTGTATCCAACGAGTTAATTAGCAAGTTTTTCATCTTAATATTGTCCTTCCCGCCAAAGAAATACTTTTTTTTTTTTAAATTACAAATTAGTAATTTTGGAAACTTTTTAATGTTATATTTTGCAGCGAACTTTTTCCAACATTTTGTACATCACAATTTTTTTTAAAATTAATTCATAAAATTAGCCCTATCTGAATTAGCTACGTACTACATCAGTAATTGTTCAGATTTGTTCAACCCACCCATGAAGCCGTTTATACATGTAAAACAACTATGGGCACTCGCTACCATACATGGGTACTTTTAAGGCAAAGAAGTGGAATATCATCCAGTTAAGATCATATTGTTTTCTGTGCGCTGAGGAGACATGTCGACTAGATTTGGCACCTAAACCTTATCTAACTTGACTAAATGAACAAGACCAACTTCACCTTTTCTTGCAGCGTCTAGTCAGTAGTCACCCATTTCATTTAAAAATTCCTCCAAATTCACCTGAAGAAAATAACAGTTAAACATCCACTACAAAACAATGCACTCTCTCTCTCTCTCTCCCTCTCTCTCTCTCTCTCTCTCTCTCTCTCTCTCTCTCTCTCTCTCTCTCTATATATATATATATATATATATATATACATACACTCTTTGGGTATTTCTAAGTAGAAAGTATTATATCGATATGGGTCTGATTCCCAACCGTTACCGAGATACAGGCCTCTACATTTGGGTAATTAAAACATAATAAAAAGGCGATCTTAGATACTATTTAATGACACTTGTGGTTTACAAAAAGTACAAATATACAATACACTATTGCACTTATTGCAGAATGGTTTCAAAGTGACCCCCTCCTTCTTCAATGCACGCGGCGAGCCTCCGATCCATCGAGTCTTGCCAAGGAAAACGCGGAAGTTCATTTCTGAGGTTTATGAACGCATCCTGTATACGTGCAACCAACTGCTCCCTAGTTTCGGGTTTACCCGCTGATAAACGTTACTCTTCAAGAACCCCCAGACAAAAAAATAATGTAAATAAATAATGTGAGGATCTGCACAGTTGCCAATGTATCATTAAATGTCATTGAATATTATCTAAGATCGGCTTTTTATTATGTTTTAGTTACCCAAATGTAGAGGCCTGTATCTCGGTAACGGTTGGGAATCAGGCACATGTCGATATAATACTTTCTGCTTAGAAATACCCAAAGAGTCAAATGGTGCATTCTTGACATTTCCCCCTGGGACACCCTGTATATATGAATAAAACCACGAAGGAAAGGAAACACAAAATGGTGCTCAAGCGCTTTCGTCTAATGACATCCTCAGGAACACTCATTAGACGAAAGCGCTTGAGCACCATTATTTGTTTCCTTTCCTTCGTGGTTTTAGTCATCATAAATATTTTTCACGTGTTACTTTCGTGAAATAATTTTCATATATATAATGTAAAGAACGACGCTTGTGTAGAAGAGCGTTCCGCACAAGATGAGGAGGGAGAACGAACAAATGAAAAATGAGGTACCACCCGGGAATCGAACCCGGAATCATCTGATTGCCGGTCAGATCCCGGGTTCGATTCGCGGGTGGTACCTCATTTTTCATTTGTTCGTTCTCCCTCCTCATCTTGTGCGGAACGCTTCTACACAAGCGTCGTTCTTTACATTAATTATACTGTGTGTTGTTTGCAGTTAAAATGTGTGTGTGTGTATATATATATATTGAGAAATATTTTCCCACAAAACTATCAGACTTTTCAAACAAAACCTGGAGACAAAAGAGTTTCGCGATTCTTAAAACTTAAAAATCAAAACCAATTTAACTCTTAATAAAAGTAAAAAGGTAAACATGACGTCAGACTTACGTTACGATTAAAGAGAACAATTTTATAATTTCTGAGCTAAAACAAACTCCATAGTCAATCTCAAATAGCTGCCAGACGTATGACGAATAGTTATTCGTTCCAAGAAACGAATTATCACCGATATTTTAAACTTCTAGTATACCGAATAACTAGTCAATCGTTTCACATTAAATACATTTCATTTTAGTCCTAACGAGGAACTTTACATTTAATACAGACCTTGGAACAAGTATTCAAATCCAACGGAAGAGCCTTGTTGAACAAACTCGAATAATTTACTGTACATAGCTAATTCAAATTCGAAACAAATTAGTCTTCGAAAGGGTCGGCCTGGTTATCCTGTTAACGACTTGAACTAAATTTTACTATAAAAAAGCTACTGTATAAATACTGCACAAATTACTGTATCAATCCTCTTAATCTACAGTTAACAGAAACCTTAAGCCAATTATTTTGGGGAGGATGATATGACGAACCACTCGCCATTATAGGCTGGAAGGTTTAAGGTTTGGATTGGAGGAAACTAATTTTGTAATTAACCTTAGACTGCATAGGTGAATCAAATCATCAGGCATAGCGGAGTCCAATTGGACCCCGCTATGCATTCCAGGGTTAAGGAAAACCCGAAATATATGGGGATCACCTGACGATCAGGGCCTCCATTCTTCTTTAGTTAGCCTTATAAGGCTAATTAACGAAAATATCACGACTTAACCTAACCAATCGTCAAAGACGTACAGTTGACCTAACGATTGGTTAGGTTAAGTCGTGATATTTTCGTTAGCCTTATAAGGCTAACTAACGAAGGCTGGGGGCCCTGATCTTCAGGTGATCCATATATAGTTCTTTGAACTGGGTTGTTTAACCAATTTTGTTTAAAAGGTTTAGAAACCGGTTTATAGGTTACAGAGCAGACAAACACGAATATGAGATTAAAAATAAATAGACTTAATTTCTGAAAAAGTACCCACTCTGTTACAAAGCTTAGTACCATAAGAATGTTTCCAAGATTGGCCATTGCCGTTAACTTCGTTTCATTGATTCATTGACAAGTATACCTTGTAAATTGTGTGACCAAGATCATAACGCAGGGCCGGATTATCAAATAGGAACAATAGGCACAGTGCCTAGGGCCTACGAAACTCCCAAGGGCCTACGAAAAAGTTTTGGGGGTAAAAAAATCTTAGCTGACTCAAAAATGAGAAAAGGAAACTGCTAAATCAAACTGAATAATTTGTTTTAATTAAATTACTTTACAAGGTATAATATGACTTAAGTAAATGTACAATAAACATTAACTTTGCGGCTCCTTTTGTTAGCAAAATCACAAATTACATCTTCAAATTTCGTTTTTCGCAAAAGCTCATTCTCAGTTGTCTGCTATTTGTGCACTGATCATTTCTGTTACAGATTTCTTGTCTGCATACATACATAAGAACAATACAAATTCATCTGTGAATGCACATTCGAGATCTGATGGATATGTATCTATTAATGCCCTTGCTCTAGAGGCCACTTCATCACTGGACATAGATCTATCAACAAAAAAACTAAACCTTTCAAATATCACAGTCATAGTATCAAAGTATCATAGTCATATATTATATAGATCTTTGATTATATTATGGGACCTATACATTGTATATATGCAAATATTTATCTATAGATCTATCTTGGGGACCTACGATTATGAGAGTGCCTAGGGCCTACAAAGACTTTAATTCAGCACTGTAGTAACGCCACCGAATGTACAGCGTATGTATACCCTAAATATACGAAGCGATCAAGCATTGGCTAAGAAGCTTTATTTGAATTTTTTAGATAATACACATCCTATTCGTGCAGAAATTTTAAAACATTTAGCATAGAATCATAATACGCTTTGCTACAGGAAAAACAACTCGCCATGAAAAATAATGAAAAATAATGAAACACGAGTACATTACGCACAATCAAAACCTTCGTCTGCAAGTCAGTGGCGGTTCGTGGTGAGGGAGAGTAGGGAGGCCCAAAATTGTCTATAATATATGCTATATAAATAAAATAGATTACAAAGTATTGGATACCCTACATTCTGCATGTCACGATCGTATAGAATTAATACTATCAGTAAAATCCGCTTTCATAGTTTTTAGTGATAAAAACAGAGGAGGTCCGGCCTCCCATGCTGTTGTGGGAAAACTGGAGAACCCACCTGGATTTGACTCTGGAAACAGTTCTTCCGATGGTAGGAATCCAATTCTACTGGCCAGCCACAAAGTACATGCGAAGTGAATAGACTGGAAGGCAGGAGATGAAGCTGGACTCAAAGATCTTTTCCCAAGCAGTACACCGGACATCAAGTGAGCAAGGACCATTCACAAAAATGTCAAGCAGGAAGAGCAAGACCACCACAGTGCACTCAAGCGATGGAAAGCAAACAGGATATACTGGAATGTTAAGGAATGGGTGCAAGAAAAAAGGTGTTCAGGCAGAAAAGGAAGAGAAAGGACTTCAGGATAAACAATAAAGAGGAACAAGCACAGTACAGGCAAGACCTATGCTACTGAAACTTAATTCAAGAATTTTCCCTTGACTTGAAAATATCACCAAATTTAGTAAACCTTATTCCACTGTATGACGTTTTATCTAGTCTTATTCCCTGTGATGATCAAATGTGGAACTGATCTCCCCATCAGGTAACATGACTGATATTTAATGATTTATAGAAAGCAAACTAGAAATTTAGGTTTTTCAGTTTTATTTATAACTTCATTTAATAGAACAACTTGAAACCTCCCATTTCTAGACTTGAACAAAAACTGTATCAATAATTAGTTACAATGTATTCTGGAGGTTCTAGACAATAAGAAACTTTAATCTTAAATTAAATGATGATGGGGTTAATAAAGTTAGTGATGATAATGAGCATAAAGATAATTTATGTACAAAACACTAGAATTCTAAATAGCCATCTTAAAATTTGGAGGGTCTTAACTTCCTAGATTTCAACTGTATTATATTCACAGGAATTCTTCTCACTTGTTTATTTCCCAATTTAGCTGGACAAGACAACGTGTATAGGCGCTTAATGAATTCACATGCAATAGCTTAATTAAAGGTTTATAACCAAAGCACACTGGAAATGCTTCAAGAATTTTGGACTCATGCACAACACTGGATTGTCTGCCTAGAAGGAGCACTTAAGTTCTGTATCCTTAGTGCTAAACTTCAAAACATACCTTCCGGCTTCAGTAATAGACTATGATCTTGCCTCTTCTTGAGTTCAACACGGACTATCAGGGCTAAATACTGGACTAGATTTTAATACTAGTCCAGAGCTGTTTCTAGCAAGATGCCCTATTACGATGATTTAAGCACTTTTTCATTAATTACAGTATCTGCCTATGCTTGACTAAATAGACTTAATGAATACTTAATTCGAGGCTGCGAAAGCTGAGTGGCTGGAAAGAAAAAACATGAATTTAAAAATAAATAGACTTGAGAAATGAGAATCAGCAAAACCCTACATTGCCTCCTCTGAAAAGCCGCCACTGCTGCAAGTTCAGTTCTACCAAGAGACTTGTCCATAAAAACAAACCAAAGAGTAACTACGTTACGTGCTCTGTTTTGATCAGAGATCTCGAGAAACTTATGTTAAACCGAGTAGCAGAAAAACTCAAAAGACAGTGGCAAGGTAAAGTTTTCTATAGATGGGTTAAATTCCCATGACGAAATTGAGAAATACAATACAATCGGGATACAGGCAGACATATCTCCAGGTCTAAGTAGTCCTGGATGCTATTCGAGTACAAACTCTACCTACCAGGATACATATGCTAGGATTCGAAGTAGCTCTAAGCATGCTTAAGCAACAACGGATTAAATTGACAGAAACATTTATGAATGAAACCATATAAGTAGAGTTATGAATCACGACTGGTAACTAAGTTATAGACCACCGCGTCTTCAATAACGTGCACCGTAATGACATTTTAGGGTATATGGTCGCCCGTCAGTTACCCGTCCCAAATTCCAACAGAAGTCAAAGAAATAACATTAGATGTCGTAGCGGTCCTAAAGTGTGCTATTAACAGACTTGACGACAAACTTCACCTTAACGAAGAAATTAAAAAAAAATCATGGTGATTAGACTCGTTATAACATCCGAAGAAACCCAAATGAAAACCGAAGAATTAAGAGTCTGAAAAGAACTTGAAGAGACTACACGATAGAGAGATGTTTATTGCATAATTAACTTACCATAAAAAAAGGGCCTCAAAGAGTTTCCTGCTAATTACGGTATGACTATTAGTAAACTCAATACTAGCTTCAAAAAGCCATGAGAAAAGCCAAACGAATTACAGCACTGCAACAAAGTGATCAAAGAATAGTTCAATGACAATTTCAGTAAACAAGTGAATAAATACTAACCATAGTAATACTAATCCAATATATTATTTACTACACTTAACGGTGAAATGAGACGGATGAGAGATGAGACAAAGTACCTTTTCCAAGGTGGTACGGGTGTCGTCTTGGTGGACCCTAGCGAAGTTTCGTCTGTCGACTTTGTGTTTCTCCAACAACAGTCGCTTTCGTCGCGTGGCCCATGAAGTTTTGATAGGTTCAAGGTTTTTCTCATTGTGGAACGATGAACGTGTCTGTTGACGTTTGCCAAAGATCCTTGAAGGTCACTTTTGGATTACTACTAACCTCACAAACGAGTCTCCTAATCATCGTGAGTGAGATCTTCGGTGGTTGGCCACTCCTGTGGAAGGTTATCATCGTCTTTATGTCCCTCCATTTGTAAATAATTTGACGAACAATTGACACATAGATTTCATATTGCGCTGGTATCTTCTTGTACCCCTCCTCAGATGTATGAACATTGACACTGGCCTTCAGTAGGTCATTCGAGAGCTCCTTCGATCTTGGCATGATATCCGATGCTCTTTGCGTTGCCTGAAATGTAAAGGAAACTAATTACAAAGGTGATCAATCACATTAAAACAATATCACTGCGTTCATACTAGGAATAATACATTACACGGAGTGAAATATTTAAGCAAAGCGCCTTTCTTCAACAAATTTATGACGATCCATAAATAGTTCACTTACTTTCGCACGACCTCTTTTTCACAACTGGGCCTACTAAGGTTTTTGTGTTCGATTATACATGCGTAAACTATTTCCGAATGGTTAGATAGTGTTACCAGATATACAAAAGGTTTGCCATATGTAGGTACAAGACATATTCTCCAGCCACAGCCATACAAATCAATTGCAATGGGTTCACTTACATTTTCGCGCAAACAACTGTACTTTAAAGTTAAACAATTGAAAACAGAATCAGGATGGATAAACCGTCCCACTATTAAGATGTACCCACTGGAGGTACAACCAACTGAAATTTGTAAAGATGACACTAAGAACGAAGAACTAATAAGAAACTTAAGATCCGCAAGAGAGGCTGTTGCAACCGCAAGAAAACGCATTTCAGGAAAACTTAACCCATAAAAATGTTAATACGGCGTTTGTTTTTTTCAGCTTTTCAGAAGTGTATGGCGCAATTTCCCACAAGCCCATCAAACTTTTGAAACAAAACCTGAATACAAAGGAGTTTCCTAGTTTTTAAAAATAAACCATTGGAACTCATAATAAAAATAAAACGTCAACACATCAGACTTAGATTACGATTATAGACAACATTTTTACAATTTCTGAATTTCAACATTTCTAATGAAAAATTGCCAATTATTTAGAAATAGGTAAACAATAGCCAGCCACAGAGACACAAATTATATATATATACAGTATATAAAGAGAGAGAGAGAGAGAGAGAGAGAAAGGTGGGGGGGGTCACTGTACTGGAAAGGCTTCTGTACGTAATTTATCGCCATTGGAAACAGCAATGCTTCGTGCTATCATAATCAATGTGTAATTAAATTTAAAATCATGTACATAACTCTGTCGTTATTTTGCATTGCAGACACTACTGTCCCTACAGGTCAGGGTGCATGATTAATCAAGAGCAAGACATACCACAAGTTCGTGGTTCTTTACCAAGACGACACAAATGCTCTTATTTCAATCACGAGTACATTTTTATTACCTCAGACTTGCTCTGCACAAAATGGACCAAGAACTTAGAATCTCCACAATTCCAAACCATTCCTTTATTCATGCGTTTAAATGATATCTTTATAATATCAATAATTAATAATAATTAATTATCAGTTACCGACAATGATCATCATTTTCCTAAAAAAGTTTCCAACCCAGTCAAATCACAAGTACTGTAGATTATAATTCAACCATGTTAACTAGTCAGAATTTAAATATTTTAACATCTTAACATTTCCAAACAATTTAATTTTACTTGTTAACCTATGGTCCAGTTAAATTTTGAAAAATTAACTTTTTACCTTTCTTATAGTGGCGATCTTCGTATGTACAGTATGTATATATATTTCGTACATACAGTGTATATATATATTATATAATATATATATATATATCTATATATATATATATATATATATATAAAGTCATCGATGCATTCACAATTTAAGTGGAAGTATGAAGAGGCAAACATCTTTTTACACAGAGCACCATTCCGCTCATACACCCATTTCAGGGTACGAGCAGCTTGCAGCAGCATTGCCAAGCAAATAAGGGGTCAAAGTACTGACAAAGCTTTCGTACGTGGTTCATCACCAATGAAAGCAACAATGCTCCGTGTTAGTCTAGTCCCAAGAACATTCGTAATCTCATTCAATTAATCGCAATTTTCGTTAGCTTGTATTGCAGACTCCTCCAGTTAGTATCAGTCCTGGTGCACAATTCTTCAGGAGCGAGATGCACCGCAAGTTTGTGTTTCCTCTCAAGGCAGCACAAATTTATTTGCATCAATCACAGTCACACTCGTACTACCTTAGGCCTGCTTTACACAAATTGAACAAAAACCATAAGTATCGGCAATCGCAAACCGTCCGTATACACAGACCTGTATTTCGTTTAGAATAATATTATATATATATATATATATATATATATATATATATATATATATATATAATATATCTGTAGACTCAACAAGTAAAAATTGTCTTATAAACTCAAACTGAATAACGTGGTTTCCAAAAACCAACCTCAGAGTCTAATTCTGACAAACTTTTAATACCTTACCTTTTCTTTGTTTTGCAATTACGATTTAAATATACATCTGTATAACCCAGTTCAGTCCCCTCGTCCTCATTCCCGCAAATAACATTGAGTTTTTATCACTTTTATCCCCTCCATTAACACCACCATTATATTGTTATTACTATTATCATATTAATACAGTTATTGTTCATTTTATTATTAATTCTAGACAGAACACCTCCGTCTGTCTATATATATTATAATATATATATATATTGTACTGTATATATAAACATCGTACTCAAATTATGAAAGACTTTGGTTTGGCCAGTAATTGTGACAGTTCTCAAAAATCGGCTCAGTATACACCGTGCTGCACATACGGAGTGAGTCCCTACAAAGAATCTCGCATCTAAAATAACAGAACCAAAGATGGAGATTACTGCTTACGCATGAAAGTCTCTATAACTAAATTAACTAAAAAAAATTATTATAATTTTTTAATTATAAAAATTTAAAAATTAGATTACACTGACCTTACACGAAAGTTCACTCAAAATAAAACCTTCTAAATCTAGTACTTATAACTTCTTTTGAAGATACATTCTATCGGGGAAGTTTTTCCTTCTTTTGGGTATCAAAACTTTTTGTTAAATGATACAATAACTTCTTTTAATGATACAGAACTTCTTTAGAGAGAAGAAATAGTCTTCCAAACTTCTTATTTCAGCGATTAACACAATAAAAGATAATATAAGAGATAATACTCGTATGAGCGTATAAATAAGAATAAGATAAGATAAGATAATTGTATAGAGAATCCGACTAATGTCTTCCGAGTATTCCGGATTGTGAATTTGGAATAAAAAATCTATATCACTCTGTCTTGCAGGAAATGTAGGCGGAAATAAGTGTTCAAAAATAATTTTCTCTCCAAACCTGACGTAGAAACAGGACACGAACCATTTTTCTGCAACATTTCAGGAGCTTATGTTTAAAGTATCTTCAGAGACCTCGTAATTTTTGGTCCTTGGAGCAACATCTGTCCTGACTCTCTCGCTCCAATCTTTAAATCTTGCTATTATTACTTCGAAGAACTGAAAAAAAAAAGTTGCTATGGAAACCAATGACCACCTAATCGTTTTATTCCATTATTATATCAGTATATATATATGTGTGTGTGTGTGTGTGTGTGTATATCATGAAAAACTTCAGGGGACCATTCTGAGTTCAATCCCATATATATATATATATATATATACACACACATTTAGGATAAAACGAAGACGTAGAGCAAAAAAGTCATTATATTTGGCTGCAGCCGACGTTTCGGGCAACTCTACCCATTTTCAAGGCCTAATAAATAAAAGCTAAAATTAATGCATGACAAAAATATATGAATGTCAAAAACTAAAACTAATTTAAAGTCCAAAATTAAAACTGTTCAAGAATAAAAATTAAAATTACAGAGCATAAAACAGGCATAAGCCTCTCTCCATATTACGAATCTTTGTGCATTAAATTTTTGAACTCCAGTTTAATTAAATATTGATTCTAGCTGTTACCCTCATTATATTAATAGAATACCTACAAACTAAATTTTTTTTTTTTTTTTTCCCCTTGTGACCCTGTCTCCTTTTCGCCTCAGTTTTTTTGTGGCTGTCAAGTGAGCATGGATGTTTGGTGTACTTTTGTGTTTTTTCGTTTAACTTTTTATTAGTAAAGTTTTTTTAACTATTTTATGTTGAATGTTTTTAGTTTTTTTAAGTTTTATTTTTATCATTCGTATATTTTTGTCATTTATATAATTTTTACTTTTGATTTGTTTTTGGCTTATGCCTGTTTTAGGCTCTGTAATTTTAATTTGTATACTTGAACAGTTTTAATTTTGTACTTTAAATTAGTTTTAGTTTTTGACATTCATATATTTTTGTTATGCATTAATTTTAGCTTTTATTTATTAGGCCTTGAAAATGGGTAGAGTTGCCCGAAACGTCGGCTGCAGCCAAATATAATGACTTGTTTGCTCTACGTCTTCGTTTTTATCCTAAATGTAAAACTACGTCTCCTTAGGAGGGATCCTATTTCATAGGTATATATATATATATATATATTAGGCCGGTCGAAATTTTATATTGAAAAGGTACATATTGTGAGGGGTTTAAATGGAACACAGGAACCCCCTCATAAATTATTTTCGATGCGCCTGGGAGGGGGTGGTTAGCGTCGCTGACTACGAATCCATCGGCCCCGGGTTCGAGACCCGACGGCAGCCGGCGCGCAGCAAAACCCAGCTGTTCATCCTTCCACACAATAAAGAAAGTGGTTGGTAAATAAATGGGTACCCTAGGTGGCCTAGTGGTTAAGACGCTGGGCTGCTGATGGAGCGTGGTTCGGATTCCACGTTAAACTGTAGGTCTAAGGTGGAGTGAAAAGCTTGACCTTCGTCAGAATGGACATTTCGGGCGGAAGCTAACCAACCAAACCAAAGGATATTTAAAGCCTCCTACCCCTAGCACAATTTTTCACTTTTTGACCTCTATTGAAGAATATTCCATTTATACGAGACTTACTCTCCATTCAGGTTTTTTGATGACATAAATCTTTACTAACGTATAATATTTTATTTAATAATGTACAGTATTTGGAAAATTAATTAAGTACAGGAATTCCCGCTTATTGCGGTTTCGATTATTGCGATATTCGAGTTATTGCGGTTTATAATTTGCGACTATAATCCCGATTATCACTTTCAAACTTCGAGTTATTGCGGTATTTGAAAATCATACATCTGGCAAAAATGTTATGTTCCGACGTTTGCACGTGGTTATCGTACAGTACACGTATACCCAGTATCACCCGGCAGCTGGTTGGTGTTCAGTGTCGCTGCAGTCTTCATATAGAGCAGTTGGCTTGCATAGTTTACTTGCATTATCAACCCTTTGTACAATGAGTGTAATTAGAAAAGCTGAAGATGCTATTGGAAGTGCTAAGAAGAAACGCAAAGTGATTACTTTAGAAGAAAAGTTACGTATGTTAATAAACTTATAAAACTATGTTACGTATGTTAATAAACTTATAAAACTATATACTGTGTTTCATTTACTCATTTTGGCAACATTAACGTTTTAACATGTATTATGCATCCTGATTATTGAGGTTTATTCGATTTATTACGGTTTTTGAAAAGTTTTGGCAGCATTAACGTAATTAACATGTATTATGCATCCCGATTATTGCGGTTTCGGTTATTGCGACGTTTTCGCTGGCAGCATTAACCGCAAAAACTGGGGAATTCCTGTACAACAATATATTCAGAAGAAAAAATTAGAGGCATAATAAATGTACTAAAATTCAATTCACTTTTTCATTGTTCCTTATCACATCAAAAGGGAAGAAATTTTCAATATCATTAGGAAATTTTATTTCATATGTGTCTTACTCATTCCATTTGGGCCTTCCATTCAAACTTAGGCAGTTTTCGCCTTGATTCTAATGAATTTAAGATAAACTTTTGATGGTTGTCATATCCTATTCTTTCCTGACAAGCCTTTGTTACTGGGTTCACTGCCCTTTCCACACTTTGAATGTGGCATGGAAAAGAATCCAAGGCACTCCATCTTCAGATTTTCGGATTTAGACCTAAAAGTATTTGTTTCACCCATGCGATTTCTTTCTCTTTCTAATTTCTTTGTCAAGCATGTTGGTGTGGTTAAGGTTCCCCATATCTTTTAAAGCTGTATTGACTATTGCAGCTGCAGCTCTACAACTTACACGATAACGATCTACTGTTAATGCTAGGTTTTTATAGGAGTGCCTGTTCTGAATATTCTCAGTCAATTCTAAATTGGCCTCATAATCTACATCCTGACTCTCTGAATCTACATCCATGTCTTCTTCGGTATTTTCTATAATTCCGATGGTAAAACATTGGTGGCTTCAGTCATTTCTTGTGCTTCTTAGTGACGGTTTTGTGCTTCTTGGGCTCTTGCTAAAGATCTCTTCTTTGTTGAACTAGCTATGCGATCAACTGGTCCTAACTGATTTTTTCTTTGTTTTTGACCCACAAAAGACTCCCATTCTGCCATTGGTATTTTATCCTTACACCTGCAAGATTTCCTATCAATTCCGTTATCATAGCATTCACAAGAAGCTACATCAAACATTTCATCCTACTAAGCTACTTTTAAGGCAAAACTTTCAAATCTTCGATGTAACGGCACCTTGTTCAATTTTGAGGCTTCTTCCATTAGTCGACTGACTTTAAGATAGACACCTTTGGTGTTAATCGTAGGAAAAGAAAATTTCATCCAAATGTCTTCAATATCTTTTACAAAAACCCTATAACAATTATTAGCAGTTGCTGATCCTTTTGATTTAGCTTCTTCACGACGGCGCACAAAAAGGTAACTAGTGTCTCACAACATCGGCTTTTGAAGGAGTCATGGCTGCTGGGAATTCCGTAGGATATCCAAAGGCTGCATTTGAGGACTTGCTTCTAGTAGTCATAGTTTATATTCAGAAGTAAAATCAAATTATATGTAATTTATAATTTATGATAATTCAAATTATTTCTATTTATCTGAAAAATTATTTCCATTTTTCTGAAACATAAAAATATCAAGCATTAAACAAGCAATTTATCATGTAACATATAACAACATTAAACATATGCAAATATGAAGGTAAAAAGGGGAGGAGGGGGCATGTGATAGGGGTAGTAGGGTAGAACATGCTAGATTTTTTGATATTTTGTTAAAGTGATAAAAAAAACCTTCTCACATAGTGTACTTTTTAAGAAATAACATTTTTCCCATTTAAATATATGCAAATATGAGGGTAAAAAAGGGGGGAGGGGTATGTGCTAGGGGTAGCAGGGGTAGCACATGCTTGATATTTTAATATTTTGTTAAGATGATAAAATGAAACTTCTCACATAGTGTACTTTTTAAGAAATACTGTGTATATATATATATATATATATATATATATAGAATAGAAACGACATAAGTATTAAGGAGCGTTTCTGCACACGAGGAGGAGAGATAACGAATAAATGAAAAATGAGGCGAACCGCCCGGAAATCGAACCCAGGGCCTTCCAATTGCCGGTTGGCAATCCAATTGCCCTGGGTTCGATTCCCGGGCGGTTCGCCTCATTTTCATTTATTCGTTATCTCTCCTCCTCGTGTGCAGAAACGTTCCTTAATACTTATGTCGTTTCTATTCATTTATATACTGCGCGGTCATTGCAGTTATATGCATATATATATATTATATATATATATATATTATATATATATATAATATTTAGGAGAAATCCAATGACAAGGAGGAATGTAAATGCCATGAAAAGTCTTCTTTAATGCGCAACGTTTCGAGCAATACGCTCATCATCAGGCTAGATAATAACAATATGAAATTAGAATCAATAAATAAATGTGAACAAGACAAAATAATTTCTATAAAACCTATTCATTCAAAGCAAATTTTAAAAAGACTAAAAGAAGAGGGTTAAATTCAAAGTTATAAAAATTTACATATAAAATTACAAGAAATTTAAAAAGCTATTTTTAAATTACATATAGTAAATTTGAAATTAGTACACTGGAATAATTAACACTAATACAATGGAATAATTAACACTACGAACCTTTCAATGCTGGTTCCGAGGCACGAGTAATTTAAAACAAAACAAAACAGGAAACAGCTATGGGTTGGGCGGTTGGAGAGTTAAGTTGGGGAGGGGGGATTATAAAAAATTGGGGAGGGGGGAGGGGGAGGGGGGAGGGGAGTTGGGGAGGGGGATTATAAAAAATTTAGAGGGACAGCTGAGGAATCCACGTTTAGAGAAGGGGTCAATGTTTTAATATAAAGAGATTCCAAAATTCTAAGTGAGTTAGGACAAGAATTACAACCGAGAATTTTAAAATTATCTAAAGTGACATCAGTTTTACATTTAATACTATGTTCCCGAATACTAGAGGCTTCTTTTTATTTAAAATTTTACCTGTTCGGCAACTTATTCCCATATGCGAATAAAATCTAGCCTGAGGGAGCGCACGGTGCTGCCAATATAAGTACCAAGGAGACACCTTGGGCAGGTAAATAAATATACAACACCGCTACGCAACGAATCAGGAGTTCGATCCTTCGCTGAGAAAAAGCTACCTAAAGACATTTTGTTAATAAATATAATGCGAAAATCAGTATGATAAAAAAATTTTCTTAACAACTTTGTAAATTTAAGTTTAAATTCTTTATTCATGGGACCCATTTCAGGTACCAAGAAATATTTTATATCTTTAGGCACTGAAATACAGGAAGTTGAGGGCTATAAACATTATTTAAGAAAGATCTTATTAGTTTATCAATATATTGAACAAGAAAACTATTATTGGTAAAATATGATCTTAAATTATTAAATTTATCGTTAAGTAAGGTAAAACTAGAGGTCAAATTATATCCTCTGAACAAGAGAGTTTTAATACACGACATCTTATAGTTAAAATCAGTAAAACTAAAGAAATTCATGCCCAAACCAGTAAAAGTGGGTTTCCTGTAAACTGATGTAGTAATAGAATCACCTTTTTTCGAAATTAAAAGATCTAAAAAGGGAAGGGAGCCATTTTTCTCAGTTTCCATTGTATAAGTTATATTGGGGTGCAGAGAATTTAAGAAGTTAAAAAATTGTTGCGCTTGTACAGCATTATCAAAAACAGCTATCGAGTCATCAACGAAGCGTCGATAGAAAATTGGTTTACAATGGGTGGGAGATTGTCTAAAAATTACACTTTCTAAATGAGTCATAAAAAAATCAGCTGATAAAGGTCCGACGGGTGATCCCATCCCAACACCATCAATTTGTTGGTAACCTTATTATTGAAAGTAAAATAACATTGCTTAAAAACAATTCTAAAAGTTCCTTAAAATAAGACCATGAAAAACCATGAAAACTATCATCAGAGCTAAAAACCCTATCTAAAATAATGGCAATAGTTTCTGATACAGGTACATTCGTGAAAAGCGACTTTACATCAAAACTGACAAAAAACTTTTTTGAATCGAAATTCTCACTAAGAAGATCTTTTTGAAATTCATAAGAGTTATTTATAGTATAAGCATTTTTCGCAAAAGGTGACAGGAGACCAACAACAAATTTTGCCAATTGAAAGGTAGGTAAGTTATACGAAGCTAAAATAGGACGGAGAGGTGTTCCAACTTTATGGATTTTAGGCAAAGAGTAGAATTGAGCAAGATCAGAACCAGATACGAACAACTGAGAGTAAGTATCGTTTTTTATTATCTTTAAAGACTTTAATCGTGACAAAAATCTATTAACTTGGTCTTCCAACCTTAAAATGACTTTATTGACGGGTTCAAGAATTTGTTTGAATTTGCTAACATCACTTAGGATTTCATTAGTTTTATTTATGTAATCAGATTTATTCAAAATAACAACTCCGTTGCCCTTGTCCGGTCTAGTCACAACAATCTCCTGGTTCTTTGCCAAATTCTTAATCTATATGACAATCTATATGACTCTGAATTTTATCAATCTTCCCTGGAATATTTATTAAATAATGAAATTAATTATAAAATCAAAATTTCAGACTCGCATAATAAGTCGCTTGAGCATCATATAATTACTCTTAAAAATACCCTTTCGTTGTTGGATTATTTATTAATAATTTCTCTTGTACAACGTGATCTTGAAAAGTTTCATTCTACCATTTCTGAAACTCATGAACGTAAGTTAAAGGCCCTGGGCCTGAATTCACCTAATTTTTTCAATTCTGATAAAGTAATTTCGAATTTTTCTAGTTACACCCTCTCCCCTCGGGAAAAGTTTTTACTCTCACTTGGCTTGCAATTTAAGCTTCCGTTATTTCAAACATATAAGCCTTCGTTTTTTCTACTTTGAAAAAATTTTTAATGGCTTGAAAAATGTTCCCCATGTTGGTGATTTTAATAATTTTAAATGTCAGTTTGCTAATTTAACTCATGAATTTTTTCACAAACTTAGAAACCTTAAATTTAAATCTTTCATATTTAAGAAGAGTGACTTACAGGTTATTAAGAATTTGGCAAAGAAGCAGGAGATTGTTGTGACTAGACCGGACAAGGGCAACGGAGTTGTTATTTTGAATAAATCTGATTACATAAATAAAACTAATGAAATCCTAAGTGATGTTAGCAAATTCAAACAAATTCTTGAACCCGTCAATAAAGTCATTTTAAGGTTGGAAGACCAAGTTAATAGATTTTTGTCACGATTAAAGTCTTTAAAGATAATAAAAAACGATACTTACTCTCAGTTGTTCGTATCTGCTTCTGATCTTGCTCAATTATACTGTTTGCCTAAAATCCATAAAGTTGGAACACCTCTCCGTCCTATTTTAGCTTCGTATAACTTACCTACCTTTCAATTGGCAAAATTTGTTGTTGGTCTCCTGTCACCTTTTGCGAAAAATGCTTATACTATAAATAACTCTTATGAATTTCAAAAAGATCTTCTTAGTGAGAATTTCGATTCAAAAAAGTTTTTGTCAGTTTTGATGTAAAGTCGCTTTTCACGAATGTACCTGTATCAGAAACTATTGCCATTATTTTAGATAGGGTTTTTAGCTCTGATGATAGTTTTCATGGTTTTTCATGGTCTTATTTTAAGGAACTTTTAGAATTGGTTTTTGCAATGTTATTTTACTTTCAATAATAAGGTTTACCAACAAATTGATGGTGTTGGGATGGGATCACCCGTCGGACCTTTATCAGCTGATTTTTTTATGACTCATTTAGAAAGTGTAATTTTTAGACAATCTCCCACCCATTGTAAACCAATTTTCTATCGACGCTTCGTTGATGACTCGATAGCTGTTTTTGATAATGCTGTACAAGCGCAACAATTTTTTAACTTCTTAAATTCTCTGCACCCCAATATAACTTATACAATGGAAACTGAGAAAAATGGCTCCCTTCCCTTTTTAGATCTTTTAATTTCGAAAAAAGGTGATTCTATTACTACATCAGTTTACAGGAAACCCACTTTTACTGGTTTGGGCATGAATTTCTTTAGTTTTACTGATTTTAACTATAAGATGTCGTGTATTAAAACTCTCTTGTTCAGAGGATATAATTTGACCTCTAGTTTTACCTTACTTAACGATAATTTAATAATTTAAGATCATATTTTACCAATAATAGTTTTCTTGTTCAATATATTGATAAACTAATAAGATCTTTCTTAAATAATGTTTATAGCCCTCAACTTCCCTGTATTTCAGTGCCTAAAGATATAAATATTTCTTGGTACCTGAAATGGGTCCATGAATAAAGAATTTAAACTTAAATTTACAAAGTTGTTAAGAAAATTTTTTTATCATACTGATTTTCGCATTATATTTATTAACAAAATGTCTTTAGGTAGCTTTTTCTCAGCGAAGGATCGAACTCCTGATTCGTTGCGTAGCGGTGTTGTATATTTATTTACCTGCCCAAGGTGTCTCCTTGGTACTTAATTGGCAGCACCGTGCGCTCCCTCAGGCTAGATTTTATTCGCATATGGGAATAAGTTGCCGAACAGGTAAAATTTTAAATAAAAAGAAGCCTCTAGTATTCGGGAACATAGTATTAAATGTAAAACTGATGTCACTTTAGATATTTTAAAATTCTCGGTTGTAATTCTTGTCCTAACTCACTTAGAATTTTGGAATCTCTTTATATTAAAACATTGACCCCTTCTCTAAACGTGGATTCCTCAGCTGTCCCTCTAAATTTTTTATAATCCCCCTCCCCAACTCCCCCCCCAATTTTTTATAATCCCCCCTCCCCAACTTAACTCTCAACCGCCCAACCCATAGCTGTTTCCTGTTTTGTTTTGTTTTAAATTACTCGTCCTCGGAACCAGCATCGAAAGGTTCGTAGTGTTAATTATTCCATTGTATTAGTGTTAATTATTCCAGTGTACTAATTTCAAATTTACTATATGTAATTTAAAAATAGCTTTTTAAATTTCTTGTAATTTTATATGTAAATTTTTATAACTTTGAATTTAACCCTCTTCTTTTAGTCTTTTTAAAATTTGCTTTGACTGAATAGGTTTTATGGAAATTATTTTGTCTTGTTCACATTTATTTATTGATTCTAATTTCATATTGTTATTATCTAGCCTGATGATGAGCGTATTGCTCGAAACGTTGCGCATTAAAGAAGACTTTTCATGGCATTTACATTCCTCCTTGTCATTGGATTTCTCCTAAATATTAAATTGAAGCTTTGTAGAAGCAACCGCATGACTATATATATATATATATATATATATATATATATATATATATATATCTATATATATCTATTATCATTGCGTTTCACTCCACACCACTCCCACGGCCATTAAAGTTCCGAGAGTGAGAAGTGCCAATTTAACTTAACCTAACCTAGCCTTACTTTAACTTAACCCATAACCGAAATGGGAAATATGAGGATAATTGTGGAGATAGCCTAAAGTGAGTAAACCCCCCCCCTCTTTAAAGCCTTACTTTAACTTAACCCATAACCGAAATGGGAAATATGAGGATAATTGTGGAGATAGCCTAAAGTGAGTAAAAAAACCCCCCTCTTTAATTCGGCGATTTATTTTCTGATCCCGTCGACTGTAAATATTTTATTGCTCTTACTTGTATGCGAGCGAGAGAGACTTCGGGACCTTTTTTTTTTTTCAGGATTTTCTTTCAGGATTTTCTTTAAGGATTCTTTTTCTTTTTCTTTTTTTTTTAACTGAATTTTTTTTGGCGATTTTCTGGAGGGAGGAATATATTCGTTGCAAGATGTATCGAAGTGAATTCAAACATCTACTGATAAAGTTAACCTCTTCCTTCTGGATTCGAGTTTATTCGAAAGGTTTATTTTCTTAGTCAATATCTTTTATTGTTTTAGCATTTTAGTTTCAGCATTTTACCCTTTTTTTTAGTTTAGAATATTGTGAAGCAGTATTCCAATTGAGTTTTATTTGTATTCAGTCTAATAAAAAAAAAGGTGTAATTTAACGAAGGAGCTTCGTGATTTAAGTTGGTATGTAACCTTCGTTAACCTTGGTTTTGTTTCCGCCCGAATTGTTCATTCTGATGAAGGTCAAGCTTGTCACTCCACCTTAGATCTACAGTTTAACGTGGAATCCGAACTACGTCCCACCAGCAGCCCAGCGTCTTAACCACTAGGCTACCAAGAAACCCATTTATCTATCAACCAATTTTCTTTATTGTGTGGAAGGATGAACAGCTGGGTTTTGCTGCGCGCCGCCTGCCGTCACCGGGTTTCGATCCCGGGGCCGATAGATTCGTAGTCAACGACACTAATCACTAGGCCACCGAGGCGCATGTACATAACAGAAAATAAAGTGTTCATCGCGGCGCCCCAACTCCCCCCAAAAAGCCAATTTTTTGTTGCTAATGTCTTGGTAATGATATATATATATATATATATATATATATATATTGGTGTGGATGCTATTTTCAAAAATGGTCGCAAAGAAATACGAGATATTAAAGATTTTCATAAAGTATTTGCAAAAAAAGTTCGCTGCTAGTGAAGTACTGTATATATAAAAAGGATAGTTGTTTGTCATGGCAGGGTTCAGAATGTCGACCATCAGCTGAAACAACAGCTTTTTTTTAGCTTCTTCCGCCAATGAAAAATTGTAACTTTAGTGAAGCGTTCACCAGCTCGTTGCTATCTTCTTCTTCACTTCTTGCACCCTGTTGATTCTGGTTCTTTGGTATACCCTTCCGTTCATATTTTCCCAAACCGATTTTTGGTGGCTGAAGAATTGTTTCAATAAAGTATGAGTAATTTGCTCGTAGAATATTGACTCTAGGTCTTAGGAACCGTATGACACTTTTCCATCTTGTACAGAGGTGAAGTCTGAAATATGATATTCACTAGAAGGCAACACGCGAAAGAAAGCGTCTTTACAGCATCATTCTAAACTGATTTTCACGCCTCTTCCAACGAATGTGAAGACAATTTTGCCGACAAAGGAAATATGAACAGCAATCACCAGTCACTGAAGTGTGATCTCTCCCTCAAAAACGGTGGTGCAGACGCTGTTTCTTCTCTTTTGTCCATGCACAATGGCGTAAATACGGTCATCCTGAGCTTTTTTCCTCCCAAGGTAAGACGTCTCTCATTGAAAAACCCAATTGTGTTGATGGACTGTTTAGTACGAAGACGTTTCAACGGACATTTGCACCTTTGCGAGTATGTTTCCTTCATTACTATCGTTAGTCTATGCATTCTCACTCTCTTGAATATTTTTCAGCTGAGATCAAACTTTGATATCCAATCAATGGATCGTCGTGAGATGCCTGAAGGACTAAAGATTTATCGGGTGATCATACTGGTGCCTTGTGCATTATCTTGGCTGCAAATCAGCTCACCAACATCATTGGTGTTTCCTAGCGTGCGAACAGAGCGTGGCCGATCACTATCTGGGTGTCTTGCAATGCTACCTATAAACATTAGCTTTGGCAATAAGTACTTTATAGTGAGGGGGGGGGGATTGTTTTCAGCCGCGTTTAGGATACCCATTCATAATTTCGCTCCCGAAGTAATTTTTCTTACAGGGTTTCAATTAAAACAGTCTGATTCACTCAAAAGCATATTGTGGATATTCTGTAATAAAACAACGAACAACAAAATAGAACGACGCACGCAGCCCAGTATAACAATTTACCAAATGTCTTTAAAATACGACACTATCCCATTAAAGAGAAGGCTAAGGCCTCCAGGCTACTTGCTTACGTGAGTAAGTAATTTGCTGCAGGTAAACAGAATTTTTCCGTCGCAAAACAAAGGCAGACTTTGGAGGTTTGGCTTAACAGCGAATGATGTCCGTAAACAGAATTTACCCGCCAACCTGCGGCACAATTCGGCTTGGCAGAGAATTTTCGTATAAACTTTACAAAATCTTTACTCTCCCGTATTTGTTTTGCAAATATTAAAAAAAGTATATCATTTTGAAGCCAATTAAATATCCACGTATTTAATATATAAACCACGTTGCTGTTCCGTGCGATGGTCTCTCTTCATACGAAGGTCAAGCTGGTGGCCCCGCCTCTAGGTCTGGCTTAGTGGAGGAGCGAGTTGCTTTCTTGCGCTCTCCACCGTACATAGCCAGGTACACCCGGCTCATCTGGTACCGTCCTGAGCCAGGCATCTAGTCTTCTCTTGAAGACTTCAACTTTGACCCCTGTAACGTTTTTGAGGTCCTTTGGAAGCTGGTTAAAAAGTCACATTTATATATACATATATATATATATATATATATATATATATATATATATATATATATAATTTAATGGTCATGTGTAATGTAACTTTTATTATCTTTACAACAATTAACGATGCAATGAATGTTAAGAAAAATGCTATTTTTAATACTAAATATTTATTTATGTACTTATTTATTCATCGTATATATTTTGGAAACACTTTTTAACACCTGAAAATAAGAAGGTCCACTTTAGTTAATTATTTACGCCTTCATTTTGTCTGTTTACAAGCTTTCTTCGTGCATTCGCTTTTCCATGACTTCCTATCATTAATATTTCATAAACAGTCGTTGAATGCAGGCATCGGGGTCGTGTATGTAACGCACAGTTAACAAGCACTCTCTCAAAATAATGAAATGTTAAGAAGAGATGATATACCGAGCGCCTCTGTCACGCATTTTGAGTTTGAAAAGTATATGATGTTCAATGAATGAGTTAGTACATTGTGTACAAATCTCTTTTTAGTGCAGATCTTTCCAGGAAGCGCATTAAAGAAGAAAAACATTAATTTTGCTGTTGATAAACTTCTTTTTTTTTTTTTACCCTGTTCCTCTTCTCCAAAACATGCATCCACCTTTTGCTCACCCTCCTGCGTCCGCCAGACTTAAAATCCTATCTTGAGAACCTACTTTGCTCTATGTCATTTTAAATAAAGCTCAGATCTACGCTTAAAATAGAGCAATATATATTCAGTGTCACACGTTCTAACGCGCACACGCGAGCGCTCTCTGCACGAATAATTCACTGTTTGAGAGTACTTGTCTTGAATACGAACGAGACGGGCACCGTACAAGAATATGAAAACTATTTATGAGATTGATTACCGAGAAAGAATGATGTGTGCAGGTAAAGAGAAGAGTGTTTTATATATATACACATATATATTATATATATATATACACACACACACACATACATATATATATATATATATATATATATATACATATATATATATAGTATACACACAGTATACACCTTTGGTTAACTTCCGCCCGAATTGTTTATTCTGACGAAGGTCAAGCTTGTCACTCCACCTTAGATCTACAGTTTAACGTGGAATTCGAACCACGCCCCACCAGCAGCCCAGCGTCTTAACCACTAGGCCACCCAGGATACCATTTTTCTACCAACCACTTTCTTTATTGTGTGGAAGGATGAACAGCTGGGTTTTGCTGCGCGCCGGCTGCCGTCAGCGGGTCTCGAACCCGGGGCCGATGGATTCATAGTTTCATAGTTAGCGACGCTAACCACTACACCACCGAGGCGTATTATATATAAGGCGCATATATTATATATATATATATATACACACGCATAACCGCCTATTTTTCACTTGCGAAATTTACACCTCGAGACGCGAAAGCGTTATGCGTTTCCTCGGGTAATGAAATGTCGAGTACAAATCCTGATGGGGGATATATATATATATATATATATGATGAATAAAACCACGAAGGAAAGGAAACACAGAATGGTGCTCAAGCGCTTTCGTCTAATGACATCCTCAGGAACACTGAAGTACATAAAGAGTCACAGCAAATATATATATATATATATATATATATATATATATATATATACAATAAACGGAGAGATAAAAAAAAATTAAACATTAAAGGATTGTGGGAGGAGCATACAAATTTGTAAGGAAAAACTACCGATTTTTAGCACAAGATCAAATGAATTGTTTCCAACCAATGTTATAGATAATTAAAAAAAAAAAATACAAATTTATACTGGAAATCTGCCCGAGTTTTAGCACTCTGCCCTTCTTGTTTAAGTTCGATGTATATAAAAAAATAAATTGAAAAATAAAAGTTATTAGAGTAGCATACAAGTTTACCAAAGATTTAGCGTTCCACCCTTCTTATCTAAATCTGTTCTGAAGGAATTCAAAACAAGAGGATCGAGTTGAAAAAGACCTTTGCTTATGTTGAAGTTATTTGTGAGTTGGATAATGGCAGACTCGAGAATATTTCTATTAACAATGTTGCTAGAGTGAAATAAAACTGAAGCATTATTCCAATCAATACAGTGGAATAACTCTGACAAATGGACAAAAAGGGCACTGGACGACTGTCCTGTTCTAACGGAATATTGATGCTGTTTTATACTCGTGTGCAAATCCTTTCCCGTCTGACCTATGTAAAAGGAATCACAATGTTTACAACCAATTTTATAGATAATGCCTGAATTATTGGTAGGGCTATTTTTTACTATGATATTTTTCACAATATTGTTATATGAAAATAACACATTAATATCCAAAAGTTTAAGTACATTAGCAATGCCTAAAAAGCCCGGGAAAAATGGAAGTACTAAAATATTTTTTGACAAAGTACAAGTGTTATTATTCACACGATAGAAAGTTCGTTTTGCCTTGTTGAGACAAGATTCCATAAACGCAGATGGATAACACAGATAACTGGATAACTTCCTCCTTCAGTTAAATGATCAAGTCCCCTCCATTAAGGTTACTTTAGAAATGGAACAAGACAACTCAATCCCGTTTTTGGATGTGCGTGTACATAGGGAAAGCCCAGGTTTTAAGTTTAGTATCTATCGGAAAAGAACAAACAATTTGTCCTACGTACACTTTTACTCGGGACATGACACTCCCACTAACTAAGAAGGTAATTTTTTCTTCACTGTTTCTCCGCGCCCTTAGGATCGCCAGTCCGGAATACATCGATGCCGAATTGGAAAAAATCAACGGTATTGGAAGTGATCTGTGTTATCCATCTGCGTTTATGGAATCTTGTCTCAACAAGGCAAAACGAACTTTCTATCGTGTCAATAATAACACTCGTACTTTGTCAAAAAATATTTTAGTACTTCCATTTTTCCCGGGCTTTTTAGGCATTGCTAATGTACTTAAACTTTTGGATATTAATGTAGTACAGAGGTCGGGGAACAGGGGTAAATTACCCCAAATGGGGTAAATTTAAAAATTTTGGAGGTAATGCTTGCGGTATGAGAGACACTTCCATTTTTTTAATTTGAATTTTTTGTATACTATATGCAACAATTTTAAGAGCAATTGGCTTGTTTTTGTTTACTTTGAAGTCTGGGGGTAATTTCACTTTACTCAAATAGATTTTTGGGTAATACCCCAAAAAATTCCACGACCCCTGATGTAGTACTTTCATATAACAATATTGTGAAAAATATCATAGTAAAAAATAGCCCTACCAATAATTCAGGCATTATCTATAAAATTGGTTGTAAACAATGTGATTCCTTTTACATAGGTCAGACGGGAAAGGATTTGCACACACGTATAAAACAGCATCAATATTCCGTTAGAACAGGACAGTCGTCCAGTGCCCTTTTTATCCATTTGTCAGAGTTATCCCACTGTATTGATTGGAATAATGCTTCAGTTTTATTTCACTCTAGCAACATTGTTAATAGAAATATTCTTGAGTCTGCCATTATCCAACTTACAAATAACTTCAACATAAGCAAAGGTCTTTTTCAACTCGATCCTGTTGTTTTGAATTCCTTCAGAACAGATTTAGATAAGAAGGGTAGAACGCTAAATCTTTGGTAAACTTGTATGCTACTCTAATAACTTTTATTTTTCAATTTATTTTTTACATACATCGAACTTAAACAAGAAGGGCAGAGTGCTAAAACCCCGGCAGATTTCCAGTATAAATTTGTATTTTTTTTCTTTTTAATTATCTATAACATTGGTTGGAAACAATTCATTTGATCTTGTGCTAAAAATCGGTAGTTTTTCCTTACAAATTTGTATGCTCCTCCCACAATCCTTTAATGTTTAATTTTTTTTTTATTTTTATCTCTCCGTTTATTGTATATATATATATATATATATTTTCTTTTTTTTCTGTAACCTATATATAGGCTGTAACTCTTTATGTACTTCAATGTTCCTGAGGATGTCATTAGACGAAAGCGCTTGAGCACCATTCTGTGTTTCCTTTCCTTTGTGGTTTTATTCATCATAAATATTTTTCACGTGTTACTTTCGTGAAATAATTTTCATATATATAAATATATATATATATATAGTGTGTGTGTGTGTGTGTGTCGGTCAACTTGCTTCTCTTAGCCTTCTTAGCTTATTGTAGTTTACGCTTGAAATTAGTTAAATAGTTACTGCATCTGACGGGGCTGTGTGGCTGCCAACTTTTCAAATTGTCGCAGCTGTTTCCATCTCATTTTTTAAACGGAACCTAAGTTTTGATTTTAATGACTTTCTATACTGGCGAAGGTGAGGTAAACCAAACTTCCCTTACACATTATTCACTAAAGTTTATAGACAATGAATAAGTTTTTAAAATCGATGCAAAATGAGTAAATGCGGTGCAAATTTAATGTCCATTTTCTTGGCATAAGTTAAATTCAAGTTGAGGGCAAATTTTCTAAAGTAAATTATTATTAAAAAAAAAATAAAAAACTTTTAGAAATATATTTGGAGCAAGTGTAGTTTACGTCCCCCTGACGCAAAAGGGGACACAAACTACACTAGGTCAAAGTTGGGGAATGTAAACTACCCTAGGATCTTTAGGAGACATTTTGGTACTTGTAGGTTATCTCCCCCTACCAATTTTGACAGAATATTTTCGTTAAAACTTACGAAAATATCACGACTTAACCTAACCAATTATCAAGGGCGTACAGTTGATCTATTAGTAAATAGTAAATACTATTCCAGAAACAAGCAATGTTATAATTAATAATAGATCAACTGTACGCCCTTGATAATTCACTGGTCGACAAAATCGGACTTTTTTATTTGTCACATGAACAAAAATGGGTGGATCTTATAGGTTTTTTACCGCTGAGTTCAAAAATGGCCTCAAAATTTTTCTATCATCCACCAATATTGAGTGAATCGAAAATGAAATTTGGATTAATTTATAGGCGTAATAGCAATGTCAAAGTAGAAAATGCATATTGAATTCACCTAAAATATGGCTACTGATAATTTACGCTTGTATTTCGCCTCTGGGCCATCCCTTGACGATGTGCAGCAGTAGTCATCCAACATGCTGGGGCTCCACTTGCCCTGGTATCGCTTCTCCATCGTGGATATTTGTTGATGAAAGCGTTCCCCATGCTCATCATTAACATCGCCTAAGTTTGTTGGGAAAAAGTCGAGATGTGAGTCAAGAAAATGAATTTTCAACAGGTTGCACCCGACGTCTTTGTAGGCCTTGAGAAGTTCTTCAACAAGTGACTCTTAATTTTCGGCCTTGAAGTTTCCGAGGAAATTTGTGTTCACTACTTTAAATGCTCTCCAACTTCACTTAGAGTTTCATCAAATGCGCTGTCTCTCATGATTTCTCTAATTTGCAGGACCACAAATATCCCTTCTTTGATTTTGACCTCGCTGATCCTCGGAAATTTCTGTTTCAAGTAGAGACACCCCACCCCCCCTCCTGCCATTTTGATCCATAGCCTTAACAAAATTTTCAATTAAACCAAGTTTAATATGTAGTGGTGGCAAATAACTTTTTTGGATTAAGAAGAGGTGAACTGGTGAGATTTTTATGCCCTCGAATCAACGCTTGTCGAAGTGGCCATTGTTTCTTTGAGTAATGGCTTTCCCGCGCTCTGCTGTCCCATTCACAGAGGAAACAACAGAATTTCGTATAACCCAGTTGTAAACCAAGAAGAAGTGCAATCACTTTCAAGTTTCCACAGATATGCCAAGAGTATTTATCATATTGGATATGTTTCACAAGCAGGTGCATATTGTCGTATGATTCCTTCACATGTACGGCATATGCTAATGGAACTGAAGGGTATTTATTTCCATTATGGAGTAATACAGTTTTTAAACTCAGCTTCGAGGAATCAATAAATAGGCGCCATTCGTTTGGATCATGTTGTTGGCCAAGGGTTTTCATGAGAGGGTAGAAAGTTTCTTTGATGCTTGCGGTAAAAAGATATCTTAATGCCTTTTTCTTGAAGATTCCAACCTTTCAACCTGGAAGCCGAAAGTTCGGATTGATCTTTTGACAATTTCAGATCACAGACAAGCTCGCTCAGGTCTGCTTGAGATATTAAGTGAGGCTCTGTCATCAGATGAACAAGATGGTTCAAACATTGGATCAACGTCGTCCGTCAGTAAACCATGTTGAGCTTCGTCATTACCATTGTACATCAATTTCATTTTCATCATCTAAACTCCACGTTTCCAGGGCCTTGGTACTGGCAAATGTTTATTATGTAAAACAGGCCTTATGGCTGATGGTAAATTTGGGTATTGTACCATATGTTTAGATTTCGCAGTAATGCCTAGTATATTTGTTAAGCAGAAATAACAATCCATTAAATGGTCTTTTGACTCTCTCCATATCATCGAAACAGCAAATGGCATTTGACGAGACCCATTTAGCCAGCCTGTCAGAAGTCTTAAACACGTAATACAGCATATATGAGGTGCCCACGTCTTGTTCTGATCCCCTACCTTGCAACCAAAATAAAGTTCGTATGCTTTTTTGACGAGAGGGGTGAAATTTCGCCTTTGAAATTTAAGTGTTAACTCTCTGCACACATAACAGAAACAGTTTGGATGGTTGACACACTTGCGTGGCATTCTGTCATGAAACAATACGAACGCACTGACACAAAAAATGATTAATGAAAATCACGAATAAAATGCACGATGTTCACTGAGTGAAATCAAATGAGTAACTGAAAAATGAAAGTCAACAGTGACGTGTAGCAACTTATAAGCAGAGGAAGAGGAAGGGGCAGACCCCGCCCCCTTCCTATTCTCACTCAAACCCTAAGTAATGTAAATTCGTGTGTCACTCTAAAACTGCGGGTGATAGAAAAATTCTGTTTTCATTTTCGTAATCAACGTAAAAAATTACACATAGTTCAAGTAGAAATATCTCTGTGACAAAAACTTTGTTGACCAGTGATATAATTGGTTAGGTTAAGTCGTGATATTTTCGTTAGTTTTAACGAAAACATTCTGTCAAAATTGGCTGGGGGGGAGGGGGGAGATAACCTACGAGTATCGACATTTTTTAAATGAATTCATCAAATAAAACGTTAAAACTAACGAAAATATTACAGCTTAACCTAACCAATCGTCAATTTATATAAAGGGTGTTCCAGAAGTCTTGGAGGGGTTTTATTTGGCTATAACTTTTTTGTTTGAGGATCGAAAAAGGTTTGTAACCCTTGAAAATATATTTATTGCGATTTTAATTACAAATTTAATATCTGGTGAAAACCTTCATTTTCATTGCCTAAATCTAAAATCGCATTAGCGTACGTTATCCGACTCTGATGATCTTGTGATTTAATTTCTTGAGCAATTTGAATTTTGTACGGGTAAAGATTGATATCCTCTCTTAAAATTCGATGTAAGGAACTTCTTGAAATGTTTAATTCCTGGCTGCGTCGTCGGACTGATGTGGATTTTCTTCAACGCTTTCACGAACCATCTCAACCCGAGTTGGACTTCGACTTATCCGAGGACGCCCAGTCCGTGGTTCGTCTCCCTGACCCTTTCCCTTACGAAATTTAGCGACGTACCGACGAATAGCTCGATCAGAAGGACCAGAAGTCCAGAACGTGTGTTGAATTTTAATCGAAAAGCTCTTTGAGCGGCAACGATGGACGAGTTGTCTGTCAAATAACGTTCCACAATAGCCACTCTTTGTTGCACTGTCCAGGATTCCATTTTCATTAATCGCAGTAAGGGTACTTTAATTGAAAAATAAAAATAAATAAATTAATCAAAAAAGAAAAAAGTTATAGCCAAACAAAACCCCTCCAAGACTTCTAGGACACCTATATATATATATATATATATAAAGAACGACGCTTGTGTAGAAGAGCGTTCCGCACAAGATGAGGAGGGAGAAAGAACAAATGAAAAATGAGGTACCACCAGGGAATCGAACCCGGGATCATCCGATTGCCGGTCAGATATGCTATCCACTACACCATGGACCTCAATCAATCAGAAGTCGTAATTCTCCTACATACGAGCAGAAACCAATGCCCTGAGGGGGCACCTTCGCATGCCGTACATATATACACATTTTAACTGCAAACAACCCAGGTTCGATTCCCGGGTAGTACCTCATTTTTCATTTGTTCGTTTTCCCTCCTCATCTTGTGCGGAACGCTCTTCTACACAAGCGTCGTTCTTTACATTAATTATACTGTGTGTTGTTTGCAGTTAAAACGTGTATATATATATATATATATATATATATATATATATATATAAATTGACAATTGGTTAAGTTAAGTCGTAATATTTTCGTTAGTTTTAACGTTTTATTTGATTAAGTATACGCGGACAAAGTTGGGGAACGCAAACTACACTAGGATAATGTAGGGGAACGTAAACTACACTAGGATAATTTAGGGGAACGTAAACTACACTAGACACCACAGGGGTACATAAACTACACTTGCTCTAAATATTTTAATTTATTTACTCATTTTTTTATATTTAACCAACAAAAAAAAATTAGATTTAACCAATAAAAAACTTGGCAAAATTTTTTTTTAAATTATAAATTTGGGAAACCTTGAAAGCCATTACCGGATTTTAATCAATGAAAAAGATTAAGAAACAGGTTGATCTTCTAACTGACAGAATTTGGGTTAGAGCTGGAGAAGTTTCGAAATGATGGGAACGGAGGATAAAAAGTTTAAGAGGGGTTTATGATCCCAAATTCAGTAAGAATTAACTCTCACTGAAACGGGGGTTCCAAACTAAAACTGTGTGCACAAGTTTCTTCCAACTTCATCGAGATTTACCGAGTCTTATGAAAAAAACTAACCGAGGTTAAAATTTAAATTTTAAATTTGAGTTTTAGATATGACTTTGAATATTGTAGGAATGTGTACAGGGTGGCCCATAAGTCCCAATCGGTTATAAAGCGAAAATCCATCTAGCGAATTTAAAAGAAAAGAAAAGAATATTTGTCGAGATGGTAATAAAGTAAACCCTCGTTCAACCCGTGGATTAGGTTCCTCGAGAACGTTAGGCGTTAGGTATATCCGCGTTGGACAAACTTATACCTTATGGGATAAATGGGGATGTGTGAACGTGGCCGCGTAAAGTCTCCCATTAATACTTAGATACGTAGATTTTTTATTCACACACAAATGAATTTCCCTACCTATATTGTATATTAAATAAAAACATAATAAAATCATAAACATAATGATATTTACATATGATAAATAAAAATACGAGGGCCACTCAATATATTTTGCCTCACCTTTTTTGTAAATTCCAGAAATTTTGTACGCAAGTAGTTCATACTTTTTTTACAAGTTTTTATTTTTCCACATAGTCTCCATCCTTTTCTACGGCTTTCCTCCACCTCGAAACAATGGCCTTTATTCCTTGCTGGTAAACGTCCGCTGGGTTCCGCTGGAGCCACCTCTTAACTTCCTCAACAACCTCATCGTCACTCTAAGACTTTCTTCCACGAATAGCATCTTTCATTGGTCCAAACAAATGGAAGTCTGAAGGTGCCAGATCCGGGCTGTATGGAGGGTGGGGTAACACAGTCAAGCGCATTTTTGTGATGGCCTCTCTTCTTTGCAAACTGTTGTGTGGTCTTTGTTATCGTACAAAAGAAGGACGTCTTCCAGTTTTCTCTCCGGTCGAACTTGCTTTATACGTCTCTGGAGTCTCTGTAAGGTAGAAATATATGCCTCTGAGTTGATTGTTTGTTCTTTGTTCATAATGTTCACCAGAATCACCCTTTTCATGTCCCACAAGATGGTGGCCATAACCTTTCGTGCAGAGGGAGCCATTTTGAACTTTTTCTTGCGTGGGCAGTCTGCATGATGCCACTCCATGGATTGGCGTTTTGTTTCAGGCTGAAAGTGGTGTACCCAAATCTCATCCCCAGTCACAGTTCGTGAAAGGAAGTCATCCCCTTCTGTCTCGTATCGAACCAACGACTCAGAAGCAATTTCTTTTCTTTGGGCTTTGTGATCTTCAGTCAGTTGGCGAGGAACAAACCGTGAGCATACTTTTGAGTATCCCAGTTGCTGAATTATCGTATTCACACTTCCTTCACTAATTCCTAGCTCCAGTGATAGCTCCTTGTATGTGACGCGCCGATTTGATCGAATGATGGTGTTAACACGTTGCACAGTGTGAGATGTGACAGCCGATGCCGGGCGACCGCTGCGTGGCTCATCATCGAGGCTGGTTCTCCCTCTCTCCGATGATCTCACACGTTTAGACCAGCGTCCAACTGTGTTTCGATCAACAACAGCATCTCTGTAAACGTTTTGTAGACGTTTGTAAATATTTCCAATTGTTTTCTTCTCTGCGGTTAAGAACTCGATAACAGCTCTCTGTTTACGTCGCGCAACACTGTCAAACGCCATTTTCGAAACTACGTTAACCATCGGTTTCATAGAAGGGCGTTTAAAAGCGGTTTTATATACGGAGGGGAGGTTCAGAGTGGAAAAATATGGTTATGTGAAGCGCAGAAAGTTCAAACTTACGGCCCAAAAGACATTTCAGCCCCATGGCCTATTATTTAGCTAAGAAAAAAGGGTGGAGCAAAATATATTGAGTGCCCCTTGTATATTAAATGAAAATAGCACGCATCATTTCTTCACTCTTTCGAATGGTGCGTACTGCGTATGGTAGACTCATTGACGTGATACCAGGAGCGTACATAGCATTTCTTAAAGGGAGGGGGGGGGGCACACACACACACACACAACACACACACACACACACACACACAGCTCAAAATTGATGATGATTGATTTGGAATCAAAATGAATTGCATCTTGAAAGGCTTCATTTGTATTTTATTTCCAATTTATAGGAAAAGAATTTAATTTGCACAAATTAATCGTATGTATAAAGACAAATATAAACGTTCTTAAGCCAGCCAAAATTGCTTTTGAGTTTTGAGTTAATAACATGTCCTGGTAACCATGAAATAACTGAAATTCCATATGACATCAAGATTTTTTTGTAGTGAATGTTGCAAAGTTATCGATTTTCGAAAATTTCATTTTAAAATATCTTTAATGAGAGTAGTAATAATTTTTACAATGGGGGGGCCTATGCCCTCTATGCCCTCCGTTATGTACGCCACTGCGTGATATTCGCGGCCAAGTGATGTTATGCTCATGCCACCACGCAACTTATCTAGAATCTTTATTTTTTCGGCTAATGTCATAACTTTGCCTTACGACTTTTCTTCTCTTCATTATCACTCGCAGATGCTTTACGTTTTGGTGCCATACTGCTGTCTAAGGGTAATAGCTAAACAACGGCAAAATACGATAAAAATAATTCAACACAACTTCACTGAACTTAGCGCGTTAGCGAGACTGAGGCAAAGGGTAATGCCTAATGCGAGGGTGACGCGAGAGGGAAGGAGATACGGGAGTGTTGGAGAGTGTAGGAGAAAACATTAGAGCGCGCATTGGCACGCGTACAGTACTACTGTATTAGAGCGTGTTTGGCGGACCGTGTATAATAAAATTTTCCACTTTCGGTAAATAATTGTTCGCATTTATTTTTCCGTGTATAACCAAATTCGCGCTGGACAAACACGCGTTGGACGAGGGTTTACTGTATTTTGCACTTTGACTAATCAATAAATATTTCTAAACTTATTATAAACTTTTTACTGTGTTTGATTTTTTTTGTATTTTCGCTTTAATTATAACGATTGGGACATATGGGCCACCTTGTAGGATATACAAATTACACTTACAGTGGTTAAAGATTTGCAGTTTTATATTAGCAGAATAAGTCCTATGGCCATTTTTTACTTTGTAATACATTACAATATACGAGTATATATACAGAGATATATATACTGCATATATATGATGAATAAAACCACGAAGGAAAGGAAACACAAAAAGGTGCTCAAGCGCTTTCGTCTAATGACATCCTTTCCTTCGTGGTTTTATTCATCATAAATATTTCTCTCTCTCTCTCTCTCTCTCTCTCTCTCTCTCTCTCTCTCTCTCACTAATGGATTACAATCGACGATTACGCGCCCTGAATTTGTTTTCGCTGGAAACTCGGAGGCTGCGCGGTCAACTCATCGAGGTTTTCAAGCTCTTACACGGGTTCAACGATGTCGATTTTAGAAGCATGTTTAGTTTAAATGATAAGTGATAACCCAACTCGCAACAATGGTTGGAAGTTGGATTTGAAACGGTTTAGCACTAGTGTGTGTGGGAATTACTTTACCTATGAGATCTGTGACACGTGGAACGGGCTACCTTCAGAAGTTGTGAACAGTTCTTCTGTGGATCAGTTCAAGAAAATGTTAGACCGAATCTTGCACACTATTTGAGGATGTAGGAATTTTTCCCTGTCACTCGTTGCCATTGGTACCTCCTCGGTATGGGCCGCAAGACCTTTTGAGGTACTTCTTGTCCTCGTAACTCCTTGTAACTCTCTCTCTCTCTCTCTACTGAAGTATTAATATTTAAATTACTAGACAATAATTCGTTATGGTCTACTTGTCTTCAGAAGAAGCTGTAGTATGAGCGTAAAAATATACAAGAAGTGAATTGACATTCTTGAAGTGAAATTAAAAGCCTTTTTCAAAAAATAAATGACATCTACAATATTTCGAAAATTATATTTCTACAGTTTCACATAGTTTGGCCAAAGAATATTTTAACCCTTTAAGTCCTGAAATTTTGTAGGGTTAAATTATAAATGCGTGTATTTGAAACGTTAGCAATTTGTACCTTTCGTCCTTAAAGGGTTAAAGGTCTTTGTTCACTTCACAAAATTATGCGGGTCAAAATTTACTTTCGTCAAAGAATTTGACACGAAATTTCATTGTAAATTAAAAAAAAAAATTATTCAATTCTAGATGCGAATCTGACACGTACATAACACGTTTTAGACGAGTTGTGACATAATCAAAATGAAATATTAATACGTGAATCTTTACGATAGATAACATCGTTTAGTTATAAACGAAATGAAGACAGTGAGATCGGGGTTCGAATACCGATGTTGCTGGTAATAATAATAATAATAATCCAAGGATTAGCGTAATGGGTCGCATTAGTCTGGCCTGAGCCTGTGCCAGCTTCTGATTCACTTTGATTATTATTACTAATTTTTTTTGTTTTGCTTTGTAGGAGAAATTAAAAAAAAAGAAAAAAGAAACTGTTCCTTCATTTCTAAAATATCCAGAGAAGATTATATGATCTCTTTTTATACACATAACCTCCGTAACAAAAAATGCAGTGGACGTAATCTCCTATTACGCGGGGTAACTAAAGAAAATTTGCGTGTAACGTTATACTATCTAAGATTCACAAACAGAATTAATAATTTTGTTTTCTATTTTTGGAGATTCCATTTAGTGAAAGTAACTTGAAATTGAAACTAAATCCCAAAATAGCATTTTCTGGAAATGAATAAGAATATAAACAAATTTTAATTTAAAAAAGTAATATTATTAAGAGTTCCAAATTATTTTAATTTGGTATCATATCAACATCAGATTAGCTTCATTCTCCCTTTCCTTGGTAGTCTTAGCCTTTAGAAACAGATGCTGTCCACTAATACAGTATATATATATATTATATATATATGATGAATAAAACCACGAAGGAAAGGAAACACAAAATGGTGCTCAAGCGCTTTCGTCTAATGACATCCTCAGGAACACTGAAGTACATAAAAAGGTTAAGCCTATATATAGGTTACAGAAAGAAAAAAAAAAAAAAATAAATACATACATACACACACATATACATATATATATATATATATATACATATCTATATATACAAATACATACATACATACATACATACATACATACATACATATATATACAATAAACAGAGAAGTAAAAATAAAAAATTAAAAATTAAAACCTTAAAGGATTACCAGTGAGGCGTACAGATTTGTAAGGAAAAATATCGATTTTTAGCACAAGATCAAATGGATTATAAAAATACAAATTTATACTGGAACTCTGCCCGGGTTTTAACACACTGCTGCCTATGGTCAGGTTTCGATATATATAAAAAAAATAAATGCAAATTAAAAGTTAATAAAGTAGAAGACAAGTTTACCAAAGATTTAATGTTTTACCCTTCTTATCTAAATCTGTTTTAAAGGAATTCAAAATAACAGGATCGAGTTGAAAAAGACCTTTGCTTATATTGAAGTTATTTGAAAGTTGGATAATGGCAGACTCAAGAATATTTCTATTAACAATGTTGCTTGAATGGAATAAAACTGAAGCATTATTCCAATCAATACAGTGGGCTAACTCTGACAAATGGACAAAAAGGGCACTGGACAACTGTCCTGTTCTAACGGAATATTGATGCTGTTTTATACGTGTGTGCAAATCCTTTCCCGTCTGACCTATGTAAAAGGAATTACATTGTTTACAACCAATTTTATAGATAATGCCTGAATTATTGGTAGGGCTATTTTTTACTATGATATTTTTCACAATATTGTTATATGAAAATACTACATTAATATCCAAAAGTTTAAGTACATTAGCAATGCCTAAAAAGCCCGGGAAAAATGGAAGTACTAAAATATTTTTTGACAAAGTACGAGTGTTAATATTGACACGATAGAAAGTTCGTTTTGCCTTGTTGAGA
This sequence comes from Bathynomus jamesi, assembly GCA_023014485.1. Classification (NCBI taxonomy): domain Eukaryota; kingdom Metazoa; phylum Arthropoda; class Malacostraca; order Isopoda; family Cirolanidae; genus Bathynomus; species Bathynomus jamesi. The sequence goes on from JAJOZX010003020.1 coordinate 115,703, forward strand.
CAAGATTCCATAAACGCAGATGGATAACACAAATCACTTCCAATACCGTTGATTTTTTCCAATTCGGCATCGATGTATTCCGGACTGGCGATCCTAAGGGCGCGGAGAAACATTGATGAAAATATGGCCTTCTTAGTGGGGGTATCATGTCCCGAGTAAAAGTGTACGTAGGACAAATTGTTTGTCGTTTTCCGATAGATACTAAACTTAAAACCTGGGCTTTCCCTATGTACACGCACATCCAAAAATGGGATTGAATTGTCTTGCTCAACTTCTAAAGTAAACTTAATGGAGGGGACTTGATCATTTAACTGAAGGAGGAAGCTATCCAGGTCACGATTCATGGGCCAGATACACAAAATATCGTCGACGTACCGCAACCAAGGGATGCCAACCCCCAGGATTCTCGGAATATAGGTAATTTCGAAAAACTCCATATAAATATTGGAGAGGAGGGGCGATAAGGGGTTGCCCATAGCCATCCCAAAAACTTGTTGATAATACTCGTTATTGAAAGTGAATTTACAGTCTTTGATGCAAAGCTTAATGAGTTCCAAAACAATGTGTGAAGGTAGTGGCAGGTCATACTTATGTAATTCTTGGGAGAGAAAGTCAAGCATATCGTCAATCGGCACTTTTGTAAACAATGAACAAACATCAAAACTGATCAATTTATCGTTAGTTTCAGTACGTGCATTATTCAATTTTTCCGTAAGATCCATGGAATTTTTTACATGTGAATCAGAGATAGTTCTGAGAATGGGGGACAAGACTTTGACAAGCCATTTGGAGAGTTTATAAGTAATAGAGCCCACCGAGCTAATAATAGGGCGCATAGAGTTTTTCGAAATTACCTATATTCCGAGAATCCTGGGGGTTGGCATCCCTTGGTTGCGGTACGTCGACGATATTTTGTGTATCTGGCCCATGAATCGTGACCTGGATAGCTTCCTCCTTCAGTTAAATGATCAAGTCCCCTCCATTAAGTTTACTTTAGAAGTTGAGCAAGACAATTCAATCCCATTTTGGATGTGCGTGTACATAGGGAAAGCCCAGGTTTTAAGTTTAGTATCTATCGGAAAACGACAAACAATTTGTCCTACGTACACTTTTACTCGGGACATGATACCCCACTAAGAAGGCCATATTTTCATCAATGTTTCTCCGCGCCCTTAGGATCGCCAGTCCGGAATACATCGATGCCGAATTGGAAAAATCAACGGTATTGGAAGTGATTTGTGTTATCCATCTGCGTTTATGGAATCTTGTCTCAACAAGGCAAAACGAACTTTCTATCGTGTCAATATTAACACTCGTACTTTGTCAAAAAATATTTTAGTACTTCCATTTTTCCCGGGCTTTTTAGGCATTGCTAATGTACTTAAACTTTTGGATATTAATGTAGTATTTTCATATAACAATATTGTGAAAAATATCATAGTAAAAATAGCCCTACCAATAATTCAGGCATTATCTATAAAATTGGTTGTAAACAATGTAATTCCTTTTACATAGGTCAGACGGGAAAGGATTTGCACACACGTATAAAACAGCATCAATATTCCGTTAGAACAGGACAGTTGTCCAGTGCCCTTTTTGTCCATTTGTCAGAGTTAGCCCACTGTATTGATTGGAATAATGCTTCAGTTTTATTCCATTCAAGCAACATTGTTAATAGAAATATTCTTGAGTCTGCCATTATCCAACTTTCAAATAACTTCAATATAAGCAAAGGTCTTTTTCAACTCGATCCTGTTATTTTGAATTCCTTTAAACAGATTTAGATAAGAAGGGTAAAACATTAAATCTTTGGTAAACTTGTCTTCTACTTTATTAACTTTTAATTTGCATTTTATTTTTTTTTATATATCGAAACCTGACCATAGGCAGCAGTGTGTTAAAACCCGGGCAGAGTTCCAGTATAAATTTGTATTTTTATAATCCATTTGATCTTGTGCTAAAAATCGATATTTTTCCTTACAAATCTGTACGCCTCACTGGTAATCCTTTAAGGTTTTAATTTTTAATTTTTTATTTTTACTTCTCTGTTTATTGTATATATATGTATGTATGTATGTATGTATGTATGTATGTATTTGTATATATAGATATGTATGTACAGTATATATATATATATGTATATGTGTGTGTATGTATGTTATTTATTTTTTCTTTTTTTCTTTCTGTAACCTATATATAGGCTTAACCTTTTTATGTACTTCAGTGTTCCTGAGGATGTCATTAGACGAAAGCGCTTGAACACCATTTTGTGTTTCCTTTCCTTCGTGGTTTTATTCATCATAAATATTTTTCACGTGTTACTTTCTTGAAATAATTTTCATATATTATATATATATATATATATATATATATATATTTCAGGATCAACTTCATTTGCAGGATTAATGGATGAGAGACTTGCTTTCTCTACTCTCATCCTGTTCTCATAGCCAGCTGCGCATGGCTGGCCTGGAAGTTTGCGTAGGAACTTGCCCAGTTGGTTCTTGAAGTTATTTAGGTTGGTGTACTGGAGGTTCCTCATTTCTTTCGACAGTACCCTGAACATTTTTGGGCCTTGTATTTTTAGGGTAATTCCGATCTTCGTTTTCATGGTCCTCTGCCACCCCCACCCCCCCTCTTCCCTCAGCTTGGACAAAACAGAATCTACCTCTTCTCTCATTCCATTGTGTTTGTACTCCATTTCTAAAGTTTGGGACACATCCTTCGTATGCTTTCCATATGTATATTATTGTGTATCGCCTACTTCGGTGTCATTCCATTCTATGCCATCTCCATCCGTGTCCGCAAATGCAATTCTCATTCTATGTCATTCCTATTCTAGGCAATTCCCATTCTATGTCATTCCCATTCTAGGTAATTCCCATTCTATGTCATTCCTATTCTAGACAATTCCCACTCTATGTCATTCCTATTCTAGACAATTCCCACTCTATGTCATTCCTATTCTAGAAAATTCCCATTCTATTTCATTCCCATTTTAGGGAATTCCCATTCTATGTCATTCTCACTTCATGTCATTTTCATTCCCAGCCTTTCCCACTTTGGTTCGGGTTAGGTTACGATTGGTTAAGTTAGGTTATGATTGGTTAAGCTAATGTTAGGTTAGGTTATGAATAGTTAAAATAAGTTACGTTACAAAATATTAGCTAGGCCCATTTGGCGCCGTATCAGCGACGAAAACATTATGTCCCAAATCAAGACGCGCTTTTGTCAAATACAGGGTGTCCCAGAATTAACTATCTATTTTAATGAAATCGGACAAATTTTTTAAAAACACACTTTTATTTATGTTTATCATGTTTAATATGTGTTAAAAATGTATAAATTTCAAATTTTTTTTCATAATTTTATTTTCATAATTTTTTCATTATCTGGTCCAATGAAAGACCGTCTGAAGTCATAGAATGGCAAAGAGACACTCCAAAAGTTAACGTGTGGCTTGGAATGACCAAATCCAAAATTTATGGCCCATTCTTCTTTGCGGGAGCAACTGTAACAGGTACCGTCTACCTTGATATGCTTCAGCAGTTTCTCGAACCACAGCTTCTTGATGGTGGCATTCTTGATAATGTTGTGTTTCAACAAGATGGAGCACCATGTCATTATGCTCTAATTGTTCGAGAATACCTCAACAGACGCCTTCCGAATCGGTGGATTGGACGTGGAGGACCTCGACCTTGGCCTCCGCGTTCTCCGGATTTGACACCCCTGGATTTCTTTGCATGGGGTTTCATAAAAACAAAGGTTTATCGCCAAAAGATCAATAGTTTAGCTGAACTTAAAGAACGCATCCAGTTGGCAGTGCGGGAGATAACACCTGAAATGCTTCAAAATGTGTTTCGCAGCGCTGAGGATAGATTTGAAATTTGCAGAGATACAGACGGTGCACATGTTGAAACTTCTCAATAAAGTTTTGACTTATGATTTATAAATCTATTTGTTTTTGTATCATAATTTAGTAATAAACACAAAATTATGTCAGTTTTTATTAAATTTGTCCGATTTCATTGAAATAGATAGTTAATTCTGGGACACCCTGTACAGATTTTTCATTTTTCGTCATTTTCATTTGAGGATCACGAATGAGAATGTAAAATAGGAATGGGAATACGAATGGGAATGGAAATGGGAATGACATACAATAGGAAGTAATCCCTACGTCTTCTTTCCAGGGGAGTTTCAGGGTTTGCAGTCGAGACCAGTAGTCTTCCTCTTCTGTTTCCTCTATTTTAGACATAAAAACCCTTTATACGGCTTCCTTATCTCCAATGTCTCGTTTTCTGAATATATATATATATATATATATATATATATATATATATACACAAGGTGGCCCAAAAGTCTGTTGCCCCGAAAAGAATAGTTTAGAATGCGTCGGGGCAACAGACTTTTGGGCCACCCTGTATATAATAATAACCTGAAATTTAAATCTTAAAAACTAATTTAATTACTAAATTTAATTACTGAAATTAAACTGAGATTTCAAATAATAAAACGTTAGTGTTCACTGCTTTTATGGTTTATTGTTTTAAATCTTATTTTAATTTCCGTGATGATTTATATATATATATATATATGTATGTATATATATATATATACACACACACACACACACACACACACAGGGTGTCCCATAAGTCCGGTGTTATAGAAAAATTTATTTTAAATTAAATTTACAAAAGTATTACATTATGACTAAAACAAATGTTCAAATTGATGTCTCGTTACAGGAGTTACACTCGTGAGGAAATAATAATAATGATTGGGGGTTGTTTAACCTCCTTCGCAACATCTAAGGTCATATAACGGAGGGGACCTACGGCTTTACGTGGGATCCGAACCACGGGTCGCTATATAATCTGGACGCGGAAGACGGTCTCCCACGCAACTACTACCCAGATCCAATGTCGCTTAACTTCGCTAATCAACGGGAAGTGGTGTTACGACAATGGCTACGACGTAGCCCACTCGTGAGGAAAATGTCTGTGGGGAGGGGGGCCTTTTCATCACGAGTGTAACCCACTTCCATATTAGCCATTATGTTATTCTACCTGCAACAAAAAAAAAAGGTCCCAAAACAAGACATCAATCTGAAGATTTGTTTTAGTTCTAAAATGTATTTTTTAGTTCTAAAATGTATTACTTTTAAATTTAATTTAAAATAAATTTTCCTATGAGACCGGACTTATGGGATACCCTATACATACATACACACACACACACACACACAGAAGGTTGACAAAATTTAATAGAAACTTTTGGTTTTTCCATTGTTTTAATTTGATAACAAAAGTAAAATATAAGAACATGTTTGTCGAATGAATATATTTAAGATGGTGTTGCTTTTCCCTTTCCATTACCTAAAGCTGACACACACATTCTCTAGCATTCCACTGATGAGCTTTGCCATTTGTTCTTGAGGACGTTGTGGCGTCTATTTACTTCTGTCAACTCTCTCTCTCTCTCTCTCTCATATTATATATATATATATATATATATGTGTATATACCGTATATACACCCGAGTATAGGTCGATCTCGTGTATAGGTCGACCCTTGATTTTTGGCCAAGAAATCATTAATTTATCATATGCCTCGTGTATAGGTCGACCCCAGTTGTTGAGGGTAGTGGAACAACAAATTAGGGTAATAAAGCACCATATTTTATGGCATATAAATAAACTCTTAAATAAACTTTTAAAAAATTATTTTTTTTTTTTGTTTATATCATCCTGTGCTACCATTCTCTAATTTTAATAATTGGTACATATTTGGTAATTTTAATAATTGGTACATATTTTATGTTTTCATTGTTTACTGGTACCAAATGGTAAATATTTTTCGTGTCTGAAGCCAACAGTAGCTCCTAGCCCTCCCCATCGTGCACGGATTTCAACCCCACGAAAATGTTACCCTTATATAGGTCGACCCCCCTAATTTTTGCCTAAGAATTCAGTCTTAAAAACGCGACCTATACACGAGTATATACGGTATATATATATATATATATATATATATATATATATTATATATATATATATATATATATATATATATATATTATATAAAGGGTGTTCGGAAAGTCACTGTGCACTTATATTATTTAATAGCATACAATAGTATAACATTGCATATATGATAGAGGTTATGGATGGGACCATCAGAACTTATAAAAGGTGTTGAAAACTAAAAAAATAATAATAAAATAATAAAAAAATAATATAAAAATATAAATATAAAAATATAAAAATATAAAAAAACATTAATTATATAAGTGCACAGTGACTTTCCGAACACCCTGTGTATATATATATATATATATATATTCGAAGATTACTGGTCTCGACTACAATCCCTGAAACTCTACTCTCTCGAAACAAGGCGCGAGCGGTACACAATAATATACATATGGAAAATACTTAAGGACGTTGTCCCTAACCTTAGAAATGAAATAAAAACAAACTGGAAAGAGAGAAGAGGCAGATTTTGTAAAGTCCCAGCTGCTGTGGGACAAGGGGCCATGAAAATGAGGATGGAAATTACCCTCAGAATACGAGGCCCGAAGCTTTTCAATGCCCTACAGAGAGAAGTAAGGAATCTCCAGCACACCGACCTGAACAACTTCAAGAACCGGATGAACAGATTCTTGTGCAAAGTCCCTGACCAGCCATGTTACGAGGGCAGGAGGAGATCAGACAGCAATTTCCTTCTTCATCAAATCCCGCAAATGAAACAGGTTGCTGCAAAGGGGCCGTCTGAACCGTCGTTCGAACTCACACAAAGTAACACAAAGTAAAGTAATATATATATATAATATATATATATATATATATATATATATATATATTATATTATATTATATATATATATATACATTCAACTGCAAAGAACACGCAGTATAAATAACGTAAAGAACGATGCTTGTATAGGAGATATTCCGCGCAAGACGAGAGAGAGAGAACGAAACAAATGAAAAAATGAGGTAACCACCTGGGAATCGAACCCGGGATCTTCCGATTGCCGGTTCGATTCCCAGGTGGTTACCTCATTTTTTCATTTGTTTCGTTCTCTCTCTCTCGTCTTGCGCGGAATATCTCCTATACAAGCGTCGTTCTTTACGTTATATATATATATATATATATATATATATATATATATATATTAGTGATGTAGCGGATGTCATTTTTTCCACATCCGCGGATGCGGATGCGGATGAGGATGTTTGATTTCAACATCCGCGGATGCGGATGCGGATGTCTACATTTTCGTTATTTTTTAGGATATATTCGAGATTTGTTGTGTTTAACGTATATAATAAGTTATTATATAGAGAGAGCTGCAGCTATAATGTAGTATAATTGATTAATTGTACAATAATTGCTGTACTTTTCCCTGAACATATAAAATAATAGCAAGCATCTAACTAATATAGAAATCAATTAGTGAATTCGTCTGCAAATAAATTCGTTATATTTTGTTGAGTTTCAGCCACAATTAGAAACCATAATTGTGTTACCCGACCTCTTTCCCCAACCTCCACCCTTATAGAAAGAGATCTTTAATTAGCTTGATAACTATTTATATTAAGTTTAAAGTTTTATTAGGCATATTTATAAATGAGTAATTAAAATAAAGTAAACTAAGATGTTCATCGTTTAATATTCAAACTTAATTATAGGAAGGTTATGCTTAAGGAACATTAATTTTTCTGCCTTTTCTGCTGCCAGTCTGTTTCTCTTTTCATCATATATTAATCCAGCACTGCTAAATAATCTCTCGCTTGGTACGCTTGTTGGAGGACGTGCTAAATGTTTCCTTGCAAGTTTACTCAAGTATGGATAGATATTCTGCGTATTTTTCCACCAACTAATAGGATTGTCACATGCAGCCAGGCGTTTTTCTTGGTGATAGCTCTCGATCATTTTTACTACATCTTTTGACATCGCGTAGGTCTCGTCATCGCTGCTTGACTCAAGAAACTGAGAGAGAGATTCTGTGATAGATTTGCTCGTTGAAGGTGTTGGTTCTGTCACTGAAACTTTTATTCTTTTGGGTGGCGAAGCGACAGATTCAAGAGATTGAAGCTCTTCAACTGCTTTGCCAAGTGATGATTTAACTCGTTCTAATGTACTAGGTGAAAATAACTTAGCTTTGTAACGTGGATCTAAGTAGGTTGCAAGAGAGTAACTTCATACAAGAACAGCCTCTCGTCTTGTCGCTTGCATCACTTTTGCGCACAATGAACTAGTTCTATTAATAGTAGAATTTGATAATTTCCGCTTATTAATGACGTTTTATCTCAACGGTCCACATCCGCACGACATCCGCAGTCCAAAGTGCGGATGCAGATGCGGATGTGGATGCGAGAAAATGTGCGGATGTTCCGCGGATGCGGATGTGACCTACATCACTAATATATATATATATATATATATATATATATATATATATATATAATATAAATCTCCGCTATGTTCTTTAGGATTATCTTGCGATCGAGCGTTTGCATTATCCTTCTTCGTTAGTGGGATTTGGTGAAGGAAATGTTTTCACGTTGCTCTCATCCTGTCTTTCGTATGCTACATAATCTTCTTTTCACCTTTCCACACAAAATGGAGGACTCCTCTCAGGAATCCTCTCTCTCTCTCTCTCTCTCTCTCTATATATAGATATATATATATATATATATGTGTGTGTGTGTGCGTGTGCGTGTGTGTGCGACTGTGTGTGTGTATGCGTGTGTTTTGTACAGCGCCGTTTCATCCTTGAGTTGGATTTTCTTGATTTAAAAAGAGGACTGAATCTGGTCTGTCTCCTAATTGGTCTTTCTCATTTATTCATTCATATTTCATGATTGGGTAATTTTAAGGTTGGACGTAAAAAACTGAAGAAAGTGATATAAAATTAGAGAAAGAAAGATAAAAAGTGAAGATAAAAATGTTAGAGAGAGAGAGAGAGAGAGAGAGAGAGAGAGAGAGAGAGAGAGAGAGCATTAAAATAAGCATTCAAAACGTAAGTCTAGTTAGTTCTAAGTATTAGCGTAGAATATGCGATAATATCTGTGAACATATGCAATTCGCATCTTCTAATCTTTCCATGTGTTTCATGAAAGGTTTGGACACATTGTGGAAACGATGACATGAGATTTTCGATTCATAACGCTACGATCCATATTTTGCCAAAGTCCATTCATTATTTCGTTTAAATTTTATAAAGATGTGGATTTTGGAACGAGGCCTTGTTTCCGCAAATGGCAATGAAGGTGCTCTCAAGCGTATTCAATGAGATTCATATCTGAATTCTTTAAGCGAACGTAAGAAATTGAAGTCTTTTTTCTTTTCCATTTGTAATGTATTGTGAGGTGAAACAAATTTCACGGTGCTGCAAAATAGCGTATTAAAATGGAGTTCTCCTTTATGGAATAATACTGAAAGAAGAAGAAGGTCCTGAAGAATGGATACATATTTCTTGCAATTCAGACGTCCCTCAACGTCCTATATTGCATCCTATATTGCTGCTACCTACCCACACCATAGCGCTAAAACTCTAACGCTGTACTTTCGGCCGTAAGTAGGACTCTTCATAAATTTGGTTTTCTCCACATCGTCCATTTAGTATATACTGAGATTCGTCTGGAAAAACTGACTTCCAAAATTTATGAAATTTTTTTAAAATTATTTCCTTGTCCACTGGAATTTACGATTTAGTGAGAAAAGGTTTTCGGCGAACCACGCATCCATTTTATTCTAGTTTATACAGAGAGATGTTATTGAGGTGTAACACTTGATGGTTTCCTCCGCCGAGAAGCTTTTTTTTATCAGCATTACAAAACCCTGCCAATCTTTTCACTTATGTAAGTTTCGTGGTGTCTTGATATAAAATACAGTGTAATTCTTTGATTACATCACGCTTTATAAAATTATAAAAATCAACTTACGTTCATGACACGGCGTGATTATCGAGGAAGGACGGGCGGTTTTACGGGATCACAACATGCTTAATGTTCTCCCCTTTCCGAAATTGCGTGGCGAATCTGGCCAGTATAATTTCTTTTCGCGGAAAGAAATGGAGCGGCTTTCGCGTTTAGTCGCTGTTTTTAGAACTCCCAATGTCCTGAGACTTTCTTCGAAGACTCCGTTGAGGTCAGGTGACAGATGGATGCCACGCAAGGCCACAGTTGTGAAGGAAGAGGAGGAGGAGTACTTGTAAAAAGAACTCTCGGGCCAAAAGTTTCATACAAAAATTCCAAAACGACATTTGCTGTATGAAATCTTTTGTTATCCTGCTGAAGCAAAATTCTGTTCCTATCTTTATCGGAGTGTCTTGACCCATAAGAAACGGGATAAACTGATCTTGGAGGGTACGGCGGAAATCAGTTTGGTCTACCATTCAGTCAATAAAGACTGCATGACCAAAGATTGCACGCTGGAGACTGATAAGAAATCACACTGCCCGGATTCATCACGTATTTTCATAAAACGGGAGAACATTTTGAGCATACTCGTACCTTTAAAAGAAACTCCCATACTCCCTAAATATCCTTGTCGAGTTTCATGAACGTAAATTCATCCATTGCTTTTGAATTTATAACCTTGGAAATGAAAATTATGGTATAATGAATGAATGAATGACATACCATTTTTTGACATATCATTTCTGGATCTAAAAATTCAGATATCGCAAACCAATTAAAACATGAAGTCTTCCTTAAACATAATAACTAAAATATTCACTTTTATTCCAAACTGTTATTCTCTTTCATTTCAAGAAAATTGTTTGAGCAAACCTAAAAAAAGGCATCATAAAAATATAACTGAAAAAGAGTTTAATTATAAAAATATTCTTAGCCACTTTTACCACCCTGTATATTTTTAAACACAGTCGAGCTTTACATAAAATAACTAGAATTACCATTGTTTTTAATTATAAAAAATACTATTAAATGTCTCTAATTAAAAAGGGGTCCAAACAATGCAGCTGGGTGTGTCTACTAATCTACTGGATGTAAACACTATGATTTAGTATATATATATATATATATATATATATATATATATATATATATATATATATATGTGTGTGTGTGTGTGTATATATATATATATTATATATACAGTATATCTTATATATATTTCCGCCTGTCTGTTTGTGAAATTTATCTCGCGCAACGCCGGGTACCTCACCTAGTATATATATATTACACAGTATATAAAACAAACTGGTACAAATTTTGTTGTTTGATTAAACCTATATAATAACTATACACGTAAAACTGGAATTTATTCCTACGCATTGTTTTAACATACGTACAAAACTAATCATAATATTAATTAAGAACATTAGAAAAAAAATTCAATTAAAAATAAAAACAAAACTGAAAGAATATTTAAGAATATGTATTAAAATGTACTTCGTAAATAGCTTTAACTTTAACTTTAACGTTACTTTAACAATAAAATGACTCACTTCTTGTTTGAAATACATTACTTTTTCCCCTAAATTAATACATGTTACTCTTTCGTTAATGCCTCTTATCTGTTATACTTGCGATATATATATATATATATATATATATATATATATATATATATATATATATATATATATATATATATATATATACAGGGTGATTAAATTTTTTTTAACACTTTTATGGATTTTATTTTTTTATTTCCAATTTATTTGTGAACATTTTTTGTGATGTAAACAGTGCTTCATACAATCTCTACTTGCTGTCTACGGATATTTATGCATGTATGGAAGCGGTCAAACGCTGCTTCCAGAGCCCTAAGTCACATCTCTGGTGGTACTGATTGGATGACATCTATAATTCTTTCCTATATAAGTGTTAACATTTTTTGAATCACCCTGTGTATATATATATATATATATATATATATATAAAGAGTGTCACAAATCAGCGAAATTTAAATTTAAAAAAACCTCAACTCTAATGCAAAATACAAACACTAAATTTTGAATTTTGGTTTCTTTCCAAGTCTGAATCAAAAGTTAAAATCATAAAAAAAAAAAAAAAATTGAAATTTTAAACTCTTCAAAGCTGAAGTTCCATTCCACATTTTAAATATAAATAATGAAATAGGTAAGACTAAAATATTAACGATTTGGGATTATCGTCTATCGTCTACGTAATCAAACGTTATAATCGTATAAGAAATATAATCGTTAATAGATTACGTTCTATTTATCATTATTAAAGCTGCCTTTCAATTCAGTTTTCGTGATATTATGATTCAATCATATATGAAAAAAATTTATTATTTTGGAGGTGAAATAGATGGGCTGATATAAAGGAAATTATATCAGGTTATCCAGAAAAAAAAAAAAATTAAAAAAAAAAAAAAAAATATATATATATACACATTCAACTGCAAAGAACACGCAGTATAAATAACGTAAAGAACGACGCTTGTATAGGAGATATTCCGCGCAAGACGAGAGAGAGAGAACGAAACAAATGAAAAAATGAGGTATATATAATGAATAAAACCACGAAGGAAAGGAAACACAAAAAGGTGCTCAAGCGCTTTCGTCTAATGACATCCTCAGGAACACTGAAGTACATAAAAGGTTACGGCCTATACAGGGTGTCCCAGAATTAACTATCTATTTCAATGAAATCGGACAAATTTTTTAAAAACACACTTTTATTTATGTTTATCATGTTTAATATGTGTTAAAAATGTATAAATTTCTAAATTTTTTTCATAATTTTATTTTCATAATTTTTCATAGTTTTTCATAGTTTTATTTTTAGAATGGCAAAGAGACTCTCCAAAAGTTAACGTGTGGCTTGGAATGACCAAATCCAAAATGTATGGCCCATTCTTCTTTGCGGAGGCAACTGTAACAGGTACCGTCTACCTTGATATGCTTCAGCAGTTTCTCGAACCACAGCTTCTTGATGATGGCATTCTTGATAATGTTGTGTTTCAACAAGATGGAGCACCATGTCATTATGCTCTAATTGTTCGAGAATACCTCAACAGACGCCTTCCGAATCGGTGGATTGGACGTGGAGGACCTCGACCTTGGCTCCGCGTTCTCCGGATTTGACACCCCTGGATTTCTTTGCATGGGGTTTCATAAAAACAAAGGTTTATCGCCAAAAGATCAATAGTTTAGCTGAACTTAAAGAACGCATCCAGTTGGCAGTGCGGGAGATAACACCTGAAATGCTTCAAAATGTGTTTCGCAGCGCTGAGGATAGATTTGAAATTTGCAGAGATACAGACGGTGCACATGTTGAAACTTCTCAATAAAGTTTTGACTTATGATTTATAAATCTATTTGTTTTGTATCATAATTTAGTAAAAACACAAAATTATGTCAGTTTTTATTAAATTTGTCTATTTCATTGAAATAGATAGTTAATTCTGGGACACCCTGTATATAGGTTACAGAAAGAAAAAATAAAAAATAAATAAATAAATAAATAAATAACAATAATATATATATATATATATATGTATATATATACATACATATCTACACACACACACATATATATATATATATATATATATATATATATATATATATATGCAATAAACAGAGAAGTAAAAATAAAATTTAAAAATTAAAGGATTAACAACAAGGCATACAGATTTGTAAGGAAAAATATCGATTTTTAGCACAAGATCAAATGATTTATAAAAATACAAATTTATACTGGAAATCTGCCCGGGTTTTAACACTTTGCCTTTTATAGTCAAGTTTCGATATATATATAAAAATAAAATGAAGATTAAAAGTTAATAAAGTAGCATACAAGTTTACGAAAGATTTAGCGTCCTACCCTTTTTATCTAAATCTGTTTTGAAGGAATTCAAAACAACAGGATCGAGTTGAAAAAGACCTTTGCTTATGTTGAAGTTATTTGAAAGTTGGATAATGGCAGACTCAAGAATATTTCTATTAACAATGTTGCTAGAGTGAAATAAAACTAAAGCATTATTCCAGTCAATACAGTGGGATAACTCTGACAAATGGACAAAAAGAGCACTGGAGAACTGTCCTGTTCTAACTGAATATTGATGCTGTTTTATACGTGTGTGCAAATCCTTTCCCGTCTGACCTATGTAAAAGGAATCACATTGTTTACACCCAATTTTATAGATAATGCCTGAATTATTGGTAGGGCTATTTTTTACTATGATATTTTTCACAATATTGTTATATGAAAATACTACATTAATATCCAAAAGTTTAAGTACATTAGCAATGCCTAAAAAGCCCGGGAAAAATGGAAATACTAAAATATTTTTTGACAAAGTACGAGTGTTATTATTGACACGATAGAAAGTTCGTTTTGTCTTGTTGAAACAAGATTCCATAAACGCAGATGGATAACACAGATCACTTCCAATACCGTTGATTTTTTTCAATTCGGCATCGATGTATTCCGGACTGGCGATCCTAAGGGCGCGGAGAAACATTGATGAAAAAATGGCCTTCTTAGTGGGGGTGTCATGTCCCGAGTAAAAGTGTACGTAGGACAAATTGTTTGTTGTTTTCCGATAGATACTAAACTTAAAACCTGGGCTTTCCCTATGTACACGCACATCCAAAAATGGGATTGAATTGTCTTGTTCCACTTCTAAAGTAAACTTAATGGAGGGGACTTGATCATTTAACTGAAGGAGGAAGTTATCCAGGTCACGATTCATGAGCCAGATACACAAAATATCGTCGACGTACCGCAACCAAGGGATGCCAACCCCCAGGATTCTCGGAATGTAAGTAATTTCGAAAAACTCCATATAAATTTTGGATCGGAAAATTAAAAGTCTCATTCGAAATAGTCAGTGGAGTAAAAAAGCAAGCTCAAAGTGTGTTTTGAACCTTTCTTCGAAAAACATTAGTGACGATGCAAAAAGTGCCCTTGGATATGGTATGTCCTTTTTTATTGTTAAAAAACCTTCGGCTTTACAAATTTGTTACAGTCTCGCGTGTTTTGAAAAACAGTGTAATCTCCCTCAGTATTTGTTTAACATAGTTAAAGGTCTCGTTTATAGTGCGGTGAATGGTAATTACGAAGATAACTTTCCTAAACGTTTTCGCGATGGCCTCTCACAATTAAAAAAAGATGGGGAGCTCCATATTACTAAAGCAGACAAGGCTAACACCATAGTTATTATGAACAAAGTGGACTACATCGGAAAGATGAACGAGCTTCTCCAGGACCCCGCCACATACAGCAAACTTAGGAAGAACCCGCAGGATGACGTCATCAAATCATTTAATAGTGGCTTGAAACGCATTCTCAAAGATCATAAGGACTTAATTCCGCTTTTCATGTCCACTTCACCTTCTCTGCCCTACCTTTACGGTCTTATTAAAACCCACAAACCTGGCAACCCTATGCGCCCTATTATTAGCTCGGTGGGCTCTATTACTTATAAACTCTCCAAATGGCTTGTCAAAGTCTTGTCCCCCATTCTCGGAACTATCTCTGATTCACATGTAAAAAATTCCATGGATCTTACTGAAAAATTGAATAATGCACGTACTGAAACTAACGATAGATTGATCAGTTTTGACGTTTGTTCATTGTTTACAAAAGTGCCGATTGGTGATATGCTTGACTTTCTCTCCCAAGAATTACATAAGTATGACCTGCCACTACCTTCACACATTGTTTTGGAGCTTATTAAGCTTTGCAGCAAAGACTGTAAATTCACTTTCAATAACGAGTATTATCAACAAGTGTTTGGGATGGCCATGGGCAACCCCTTATCGCCCCTCCTCTCCAATATTTATATGGAGTTTTTTCGAAATTACTTACATTCCGAGAATCCTGGGGGTTGGCATCCCTTGGTTGCGGTACGTCGACGATATTTTGTGTATCTGGCCCATGAATCGTGACCTGGATAACTTCCTCCTTCAGTTAAATGATCAAGTCCCCTCCATTAAGTTTACTTTAGAAGTGGAACAAGACAATTCAATCCCATTTTTGGATGTGTGCGTGTACATAGGGAAAGCCCAGGTTTTAAGTTTAGTATCTATCGGAAAACAACAAACAATTTGTCCTACGTACACTTTTACTCGGGACATGACACCCCCACTAAGAAGGCCATTTTTTCATCAATGTTTCTCCGCGCCCTTAGGATCACCAGTCCGGAATACATCGATGCCGAATTGGAAAAAATCAACGGTATTGGAAGTGATCTGTGTTATCCATCTGCGTTTATGGAATCTTGTCTCAACAAGGCAAAACGAACTTTCTATCGTGTCAATAATAACACTCGTACTTTGTCAAAAAATATTTTAGTACTTCCATTTTTCCAGGGCTTTTTAGGCATTGCTAATGTACTTAAACTTTTGGATATTAATGTAGTATTTTCATATAACAATATTGTGAAAAATATCATAGTAAAAAATAGCCCTACCAATAATTCAGGCATTATCTATAAAATTGGGTGTAAACAATGTGATTCCTTTTACATAGGTCAGACGGGAAAGGATTTGCACACACGTATAAAACAGCATCAATATTCCGTTAGAACAGGACAGTTGTCCAGTGCTCTTTTTGTCCATTTGTCAGAGTTATCCCACTGTATTGATTGGAATAATGCTTTAGTTTTATTTCACTCTAGCAACATTGTTAATAGAAATATTCTTGAGTCTGCCATTATCCAACTTTCAAATAACTTCAACATAAGCAAAGGTCTTTTTCAACTCGATCCTGTTGTTTTGAATTCCTTCAAAACAGATTTAGATAAAAAGGGTAGGACGCTAAATCTTTCGTAAACTTGTATGCTACTTTAAACTTTTAATCTTCATTTTATTTATATATATATATCGAAACTTGACTATAAAAGGCAAAGTGTTAAAACCCGGGCAGATTTCCAGTATAAATTTGTATTTTTATAATTCATTTGATCTTGTGCTAAAAATCGATATTTTTCATTACAAATCTGTATGCCTCGTTGTTAATCCTTTAATTTTTAATTTCAATTTTTGCTTCTCTGTTTATTGCATATATATATATATATATATATATATATATATATATATATATATGTGTGTGTGTGTGTGTGTAGATAAGTATGTATATATATATATATATATGTTTGCGTGTATGTATGTTATTTATTTATTTATTTATTTATTTTTCTTTTTTTCTTTCTGTAACCTATATATAGGCCGTAACCTTTTATGTACTTCAGTGTTCCTGAGGATGTCATTAGACGAAAGCGCTTGAGCACCTTTTTGTGTTTCCTTTCCTTCGTGGTTTTATTCATCATAAATATTTTTCACGTGTTACTTTCGTGAAATAATTTTCATATATATATATAATATATATATATATATATATATATATATATATATATATATATATATATATATATATATACACAGGGCGTAGCGAAAGTCCTTTCTCATGGATATTATTTTACTGGATTAAATGTTAGAACTGAATACCAGAAAGCTGTTTGCACGTGTGAATTATGGTAAGTTTGCAAGACCCAACAGTGGAGAATACATTCTTGCTAATTTTGATGCATTCCTCGTGAATTCAATTCAATAACGTAAGTATCTTATAGATACGGGCTTTTGTTACACCCTGTATATAACAAAGCTGGAAAACGCTTGCTGTAAAAGAGGCGCAAAATTATTTAATATCCTGCCGAAGGAGCTGTTAACATCCAGTTAACTTCATATCTAAGTAAAGTCCCTGACAAATAACTTTGCATGGAAAGTTATGAAAGCAATATAAGACCCCCAAAACAACACTCTTTCATCAAATTGTATAAATGAAGAAGAATGCTGCTGAAGTGGCGGTCGGAGGCCGACCCTGAATGTCTATTCGAAAATGATAAAAGTAACAACAGTCATATATATATATATGATGCAAACCCACAAGGAAAATGAAAAATGATTCCAAGGCATCATTCATTCATTTCACGTGTTAATTGTGAAATTCATCCATATATATATATATATATATATATATATATATATAATACTTACACTTTATTATATCATTGTTTTTTGTATGTCAGAATTTTCTGCTCTAAAAATTAAATACATTGTAAAATTTCTACTTGAATTTCTTTTTAGTTTCCTCTTCATTATATATATATATATATACAGGGCGTCCCAAAAAAATGTGTATACACACTTTAAATACTTATAAAGGCAGTGTTTATTAAAATACATTTCATTTTCAAAATGTAATAGAATCTACAGACATTTTTTAATTGTTTTGTCAAAGCCTGTTTTCAAACTGACGTCCGTTCTGGTCCAGGCACTGCTGATAACGCGAAGCAATGGAATCGCAAACATCACGAAACATTTTGTTTGGTATTTGTGTGCATTCTCGTTCAATGGCTGCTCTCAATTCAGCGACTGTTGCAGGTTTTATAGCGTAGACTTTGTCTTTTAAGTATCCCCATAAAAAAAAGTCTAGTGGTGTGAGGTCTGGTGAACGCGGAGGGTATTCTACGAAACCCTTCGTCCAATCCACATCCACATCGTGCCAAGTACCACTCGCAATACTCCACTCTTCGGTCCGGATCATCTTCATTAATAGCATGGACTAATCTTGGAATGTAACTTTTCCATTGACAGCGCTTCAAAATGCGTTGGACAGACGATTCTGAAATTCCTACCTCACGACTCGCTTGCCGCACAGATTTTCTTGGACTTTGGTGATACGTTTCCAGTACTCTTTCTTGCTTTGTGGGGCTTGTCGATGTCCGTGGTCTTCCGGAACGCTTCTTGTGGACATTCTGAACAGTTCCATCGGCTTCAAACTTATCTCTAATTCGAGTGATGGTAAGTCGCGTTGGTGGATCTGTTTGAAACTCCCTCCTAAACTGTCTTTGCACTTCAACTGCGTTTTCACACTTCCAGTAGCATTTTAGAATGAATTTCCTTTGTTCAAAGCTTAGTCTGACTGCCATTATTAATTCTAATGGGTTTAACTTGGAAAGAAAGAAACATCAATTGAGCTATCAGCTGTTAAAGTGTGTATACATTTTTTTGGGACGCCCTGTATATATAATTAGATTTTTCTGCTCTAAAAATTAATTCATTAAAAATATTTCAACTTTAATTTCTTAGTTTCTTGTTCATTAAATGCTTAATTTTAATATGATGATTAATTTAATAAGCCATTTTTACGCATTTACAATATATGTAAATAAATAGCTATAAAAAATGTAAAAATTAAATCCAAATAAAACGCAGTACATATAAGATGTCCTTCTTCGCTCGCCTGATTCTGTCGAGGCGACGCGGCGCGAAAGCCAAACGACCTACTACTACTACTACTACTGGCAGGACCGGAGGCGCGCATAACCGAAGTGATTCCAATAGAATTTGATACTTCCATGAAGTATACAAATTTCTAAATCAGTCATAAATCTTGGTATTATACAAAGGGTTGTACAGAGGTATACAGAGGTATTATACAGAGGGTTGAGAAAAGCAAATGGACACCTTTAGTTTTTCATAGTTTTTGATTTGATAATAAAAGTCAATAAATAATGAGAGATTTATTGAATGAATATATTTAGAATCGTCTTGGTTTCTCCTCTGCATCATGTAAAGCTGACACATGTTTTGGCATTCCATTGATGAACTTTGACATTTATCCTCGAGGGCAATCATCGTGATGTCTATTTATTTTTGTTAATCCTTTAGAAATCTAATGCGTAGAAGAGTGAAAGTCACCTTAATTTATTTGCCAAACCTAAAACACAACTTCAAAATATCGAAGAGAGCATTGATTATAAACAGTATGATAATGACTCTCGTATCTCTCTTATTTGGCGTAGATGTTTCTCAAATTTACTAAAAGATGCTCAAAAAGCGCAAAATTCTCCAGCCAATGTCAGGCATTTACCGATAATACACGATTAGCTTTATATGTATGTAATCGTACCTATCTTTTATCTAAATTGCTTCACAGAAAAAGATGAAAGAATAAACAAATCAGAAGAAAACAAAGAACTAAAACAATGTATAAACGCTCTTAATGAGATATTTGAGAGAGTATCCACGATAGAAGATCAACAACAAAACCAAGCAATAGAAAATGTGAGGTTAAACGGCGACTCCAAACGGGAACATCACAAAAATCTATACTTTATCGATGGCTCTGGAGACCTTCAAGGCTTCCCAAATGAAAACCACTGAAATCGTCAGAAACGCCATCAAAGAAAGACTCCTGTATAAACATTCCTGAAAATGTCATTACGGAAGCACATCGAGTCGGTAAAAATAATAATGACACCGACAAAAGGATCATAAAATTCAAATTGAGTGACCGGCTGTGGAAATCGGAAATAAGAAGTGCAGTTATAAATATCAGAACTAATATATATGTTTATGAATCACCCTGTGAATACAAAAAAGAATTTTTTTATGCAATATTAAAACTTAAAAAAGAAAAATTAATTTATTCCTGTTATGTACGGGACGGCATAATATATGCCCGTAAGTCCCAGTAATGACAAAGAGTGTCGATTCGTACTCATTATGACTTCGACAACTTTCGACGCCATCTACAAACAAAATTGCCTTCAGCATAACCCGTATGTTAAGTAAACCTATCACTACATAACCTATCATTATGTATCATTATTTTCATATATATAATTATGTTGTCTTGAAATTTTATAACTTTTATAATCTTATAATTTGCTATTCTCATAATCCTTCAAATTCTGCAATCGTTAATGTTAAGATTTTATAACGATATAATTTTTAATTTTTAATTTAATTTTTAATTCAAAATTTTATACTTCCATAATTTTCTAACTTTCAATTCTACAATCTCACTGTGGATTCATATATAATATCACGTTCTTACATACGATCTTGCTTTACTACAACCGCTTTTTAATTTTTTTTTAATTTTTTTGTATATACTCTTTTATATGTGTATGTTGTATATTATATATATATATAATATTTAGGAGAAATCCAATGACAAGGAGGAATGTAAATGCCATGAAAAGTCTTCTTTAATGCGCAACGTTTCGAGCAATACGCTCATCATCAGGCTAGATAATAACAATATGAAATTAGAATCAATAAATAAATGTGAACAAGACAAAATAATTTCTATAAAAAGACTAAAAGAAGAGGGTTAAATTCAAAGTTATAAAAATTTACATATAAAATTACAAGAATTTTAAAAGCTATTTTTAAATTACATATAGTAAATTTGAAATTAGTACACTGGAATAATTAACACTAATACAATGGAATAATTAACACTACGACGAACCTTTCAATGCTGGTTCCGAGGCACGAGTAATTTAAAACAAAACAAAACAGGAAACAAGCTATGGGTTGGGCGGTTGGAGTTATAAGTTAGGGGAGGGGGGATTATAAAAAATTGGGGAGGGGGGAGGGGAGTTGGGGAGGGGGGTTTATAAAAAATTTAGAGGGACAGCTGAGGAATCCACGTTTAGAGAAGGGGTCAATGTTTTAATATAAAGATATTCCAAAATTCTAAGTGAGTTAGGACAAGAATTACAACCGAGAATTTTAAAATTATCTAAAGTGACATCAGTTTTACATTTTATACTGTGTTCCCGAATACTGGAGGCTTCTTTTTTATTTAAAATTTTACCTGTTCGGCAACTTATTCCCATATGCGAATAAAATCTAGTCCTGAGGGAGCGCACAGTGCTGCCAATGTAAGTACCAAGGAGACACCTTGGGCAGGTAAATAAATATACAACACCGCTACGCAACGAATCAGGAGTTCGATCCTTCGCTGAGAAAAAGCTACCTAAAGACATTTTGTTAATAAATATAATGCGAAAATCAGTATGATAGAAAAATTTTCTTAACAACTTTGTAAATTTAAGTTTAAATTCTTTATTCATGGGACCCATTTCAGGTACCAGGAAATATTTTATATCTTTAGGCACTGAAATACAGGAAAGTTGAGGGCTATAAACATTATTTAAGAAAGATCTTATTAGTTTATCTACATATTGAACAGGAAAACTATTATTGGTAAAATATGATCTTAAATTATTAAATTCATCGTTTAGTAAGGTAAAACTAGAGGTCAAATTATATCCTCTGAACAAGAGAGTTTTAATACACGACATCTTATAGTTAAAATCGGTAAAACTAAAGAAATTCATGCCCAAACCAGTAAAAGTGGGTTTCCTGTAAACTGATGTAGTAATAGAATCACCTTTTTTCGAAATTAAAAGATCTAAAAAGGGAAGGGAGCCATTTTTCTCAGTTTCCATTGTATAAGTTATATTGGGGTGCAGAGAATTTAAGAAGTTAAAAAATTGTTGCGCTTGTACAGCATTATCAAAAACAGCTATCGAGTCATCAACGAAGCGTCGATAGAAAATTGGTTTACAATGGGTTGGAGATTGTCTAAAAATTACACTTTCTAAATGAGTCATAAAAAAATCAGCTGATAGAGGTCCGATGGTGTTGGGATGGGATCACCCGTCGGACCTCTATCAGCTGATTTTTTTATGACTCATTTAGAAAGTGTAATTTTTAGACAATCTCCCACCCATTGTAAACCAATTTTCTATCGACGCTTCGTTGATGACTCTATAGCTGTTTTTGATAATGCTGTACAAGCGCAACAATTTTTTAACTTCTTAAATTCTCTGCACCCCAATATAACTTATACAATGGAAACTGAGAAAAATGGCTCCCTTCCCTTTTTAGATCTTTTAATTTCGAAAAAAGGTGATTCTATTACTACATCAGTTTACAGGAAACCCACTTTTACTGGTTTGGGCATGAATTTCTTTAGTTTTACCGATTTTAACTATAAGATGTCGTGTATTAAAACTCTCTTGTTCAGAGGATATAATTTGACCTCTAGTTTTACCTTACTAAACGATGAATTTAATAATTTAAGATCATATTTTACCAATAATAGTTTTCCTGTTCAATATGTAGATAAACTAATAAGATCTTTCTTAAATAATGTTTATAGCCCTCAACTTTCCTGTATTTCAGTGCCTAAAGATATAAAATATTTCCTGGTACCTGAAATGGGTCCCATGAATAAAGAATTTAAACTTAAATTTACAAAGTTGTTAAGAAAATTTTTCTATCATACTGATTTTCGCATTATATTTATTAACAAAATGTCTTTAGGTAGCTTTTTCTCAGCGAAGGATCGAACTCCTGATTCGTTGCGTAGCGGTGTTGTATATTTATTTACCTGCCCAAGGTGTCTCCTTGGTACTTACATTGGCAGCACCGTGCGCTCCCTCAGGACTAGATTTTTTTCGCATATGGGAATAAGTTGCCGAACAGGTAAAATTTTAAATAAAAAAGAAGCCTCCAGTATTCGGGAACACAGTATAAAATGTAAAACTGATGTCACTTTAGATAATTTTAAAATTCTCGGTTGTAATTCTTGTCCTAACTCACTTAGAATTTTGGAATCTCTTTATATTAAAACATTGACCCCTTCTCTAAACGTGGATTCCTCAGCTGTCCCTCTAAATTTTTTATAAACCCCCCTCCCCAACTCCCTCCCCCTCCCCAATTTTTTATAATCCCCCCTCCCCTAACTTATAACTCCAACCGCCCAACCCATAGCTTGTTTCCTGTTTTGTTTTGTTTTAAATTACTCGTGCCTCGGAACCAGCATTGAAAGGTTCGTAGTGTTAATTATTCCATTGTATTAGTGTTAATTATTCCAGTGTACTAATTTCAAATTTACTATATGTAATTTAAAAATAGCTTTTAAAATTCTTGTAATTTTATATGTAAATTTTTATAACTTTGAATTTAACCCTCTTCTTTTAGTCTTTTTATAGAAATTATTTTGTCTTGTTCACATTTATTTATTGATTCTAATTTCATATTGTTATTATCTAGCCTGATGATGAGCGTATTGCTCGAAACGTTGCGCATTAAAGAAGACTTTTCATGGCATTTACATTCCTCCTTGTCATTGGATTTCTCCTAAATATTAAATTGAAGCTTTGTAGAAGCAAACCGCATGACTATATATATATATATATATATATATATATATATATATATATATATATATATATATTTTGTGTGTGTGTGTGTGTGTGTAATATATACGTGCTGTGTATTTTTTCTTACCTGTTATTATTTCTATTACCGTATTATCCTAATCTTCACATCATGATCAACTTTAAATACTCTCAATTCTGCAAATGAAATTATTGAATCAGAAAACGTAGTCAACTCCGACTATATTTCAATATACAACTTCTTAAACAAGAAATACAACCTGTCTCTCCTAACTTAAATATTCGCCGTCTCCCAAACCACTTTGACGAATTGACAGCAAACCTAAAATTAACACAACATAAATTCACGTGTATTATATTAACTGAAACCTGGTTAAATGATAATAATAAGATCTATTTTAACATTCCCTACTCGTAACCCTAATCGCCTTGGAGATAGACCCAACATCTGGATTTATTTCTCACCTCTCACCTTTTTCTTACTGTGTTAAACTTTTTTCTCCGTTGTGCTCCTCCGACCACACTTTTACGAGTATATCTGTTTCCTGTCATATCGCTCCAGTTCGGCCATTGGATCCTCCCAAGAGGAGACGCCATTGGCACTTTGGCGCCGCTGATTGGTAGGTCCTCAGACAGCACTTCTCTGATTTCCTATGCAATGATTACTGCTCCGGAGGCAGGGGCCCCTCCGAGTGCTCGAGCAAATCATGGAGGTAATTCTCTCGGGCATGGAGGTGTACATTCCATATTCCATTCCTACTACTAATGCAAAAATCCTTGGTTTAACTTTGCTTGTTCTAATGCTATCTGCAACAGAGAGGAGTCTTTCAGAATGTACCGTCGTCATCCAACTCTGTCTCTCACTTATTTTATATTTCTGCCCGGAATCGTGCAATATTTGTTCTTCGACTCGCCAAAAATTATTTCATCAGACAAAAATGTGAAAACCTATCCAATATTAATTCTTACCGTTCTTTCTGGCACCTATTCAAGAACTTCTCCAACAACTTTATTTCTTCTTCTTTCCCTCCTCTTTTCCATTCCGACGGCTCAATTGCGGTCTCTTCTGATAAAACTGAATTCTCCGCTCAGACTTTCGCCTTGAACTCAACTCTGGACGATTTTGGTGCTGTTTCCCCATCTCCTCCTTCTGACTTACGAGTAATTATGTCTGAAATTAAAATCTCTTCCTAAGATGTTTTATATTTTTGCCCTCTCTATGCTCAATTCTAGGAAGACGTACGGTCCTGATGGTGTTCCTCCTGTTGTTCTTAAGAACTGTGCTTCTGTGCTGACAGCCTGCCTATGCAAGCTCTTTCGCCTTTGTCTTTCATCTGGTACCTTCCCTTCCTGCTGGAAGATTGCTCTCATTCAGTCTGTCTCAAAGAAGGGTGACTGTTCTCACCCCTCCAACTATCGTTCAACTGTTTTAATTTCTTGCCTTTCTAAAGGCAAGAAATTAAGAATATTCTTAGTAAGGATAATCCTTATTAACGATATCCTCAATAAGGATCTCGTTATGAAGGATATCCTTCTTATTAAGGATCTACCCTTAATAAAAAGATTCTTAAACACATCTCGTCTCACATGCTTCTTTCAGATAGTCAGTATGGGTTCAGCAAGGGACACTCTATCGGCGATCTTCTTGCATATCTCTCTGACTTTTGTTCATCCTCCTTTCGAGATTTCGGTGAAACCTTTGCTATTGCGCTAGACATATCAAAAGCTTTTGACAGAGTCTGGTACAAATTCTTAATTTCCAAACTGCCCTCCTTCGGTTTCTATCCTTCTATCTGTGTCTTCATCTCTAATTTCCTTTCTGACCGATCTACAGTTGCGGTTGTCAATGGCCACTGTTCTTCTCCTAAAGCTATTAATAGCGGTGTTCTTCAGGGTTCTGTCCTGTCACCCACTCTTTTCCTTTTTTTTATCAATGATCTGTTAAGTTGCACTTCCTGTCCTATCCACTGCTATGTTGATGATTCCACTCTCCATTTCTCCACCCGCTTAACAAAGCGTCCCTCTTGACAGACACTCAGTGCTTCGCGTGGGACGGCAATGATACACCTGACCTCTGATCTTTCTATCTTTGATTGAGGCAGAGAGAAAACCTTGTGGCTTTCACTGCCTCAATAGCTCAGTTTCTTCATCTGTCTACTCGTCACGATCTTCCAAACGACTGTTTCTTTACCTTCAACAATACACAACACAATCCTTCCTCTTCTCGTAATCTTTCTTGGAAAGATCACATATACTCTCTTTCTAAAATAGCTTCTAAGAGGTTAGGTGTGCTGTACCGGCTCCGCAGTTTATTCACCCTCATTCAGTTGCTCTCTCTGTACAGGGGGTTTGCCCGCCCCTGTATGGAGTATACTTCTCGTGTGTGGGCTGGTTCAACTCACACAGCTCTACTTGACCGGTTGAAATCAAACGCTTTTCGTCTCATCAATTCCTTACTTCTGACTGACTGTCTTCACTCTCCCTCTCTCTTCTCCGCAATGTTGCCTTACTCTCCCTCTCTCTTCTCCGCAATGTTGCCTTACTCTCTCTTTACTATCGCCATTATAACGAACACTGCTCTTCTGAACCCTCAAGCTAAGTGCCTACTCCTTTAATTAAGGAGAGCACACAGTACTTGACTTTCGACACATTTCATTCCTTTTCTGTCTAAGTCTGTGATGTAAGGGTTAATCGGTATTTTCAATCTTTCGTCTACTGAACCTTGTGAACTCTGGAACAATCTTGCTGACTTTATCTTTCATCCTATCAATGAACTTTAATCTTTCAA
>JAJOZX010003020.1:147500-235000 GCA_023014485.1 Bathynomus jamesi
CAGGAATGCACTGGCACTTTATAACCACTACGACGTACACAAACTAAATCACCGAGTAATGCGTCACTTCTAATTTACTATTATGGCAGAATGAAAAGAAAGTCGATCATTCACCTCCGAATATCACACACACACATCTCATTAAGTGATAATAATAGACCTTTGAAGAGACTATTTGATGCACCCATACTAATGGTACAATTAAACACTTTTCATTCGTTTTCTGTTGTGGACTTCAGTACGATGTTTCTGCTTCTTTCACATTGCCAACAGTACAATATTACACACGTACACAAATACGCACATGTACGCATCTCCGTATAAGCGAGATACTGACTTTTCTAAATCCGTGTATCTAAAAAATAATTAACCAAACTTAATTTAACTTAACCTAACCTAACCTTAGTGTCATCGAACCGAGAAGGGCGTGATAGATGTTTCGGTTGCAGTTGAGGGCTTCAAAGGTGGTTTTTGTTAAGTCATTAAATAGTGAGGTACTAGCTAATCTAGCCTTAACTAACCACCTAACTACCCTACCCTACCGTAACCTAACGTAATTAGGACTAACTTATTTATTTTTCGACAATAATTTTTCTTGATTTCTTATATAGATTTTTTAATGTTCCAAGGTACCAGAAATATTACCTCACGAAAAATTACCCACTACATCTGTGAATTATTACACATTCGACCTCACTTAAGCTCAGTTGCCTACGCGCGCGCAGGCACACACACAGTCCATATGACAAATAGTAACAATACAAACCGAAACAAAAAATAGATAAAATAAAATAAAAATACAAGTACAAAGAATAGAAATACAAATAATGAAAAATAGCAATGTCAAAGTTAAGTGGAGCTGCAGACAAGGGTTTTCATACCATGAAGTCCATAACTTAGATGACATATAGCAGGACTGATGAATAGCTTGGACAAGTGGAGTGTCTGAGTTTGCAATCCTTCGCATTAGACTATATTGAACAAATCTCGTTTCCTCCGAGAGGATATATATAGATAGATATATATACTTGTCGATATTTCATTCTTCGGAAACCCAAATTCTTACAAGAAACAATACAATTGTAGAAACCAACATTCTTTTCAGTTTGTTTATTCGAGGACTAAACGTTTCGGAAGTTCAACCTCCATCTTCAGTAGCTACAAAGAAAGAATCATGATCTAAGCTAGATTTATTTAAACATTTCTAACAATATATATATATATATATTATAAAATTAATTAATATTGTTACCGTGACCAGGATTCCACAACCGAATATATATATATGTCCCCTTTACAGCGCGAGGCCGTCCCAGCCAGGAACAGTAAAACATTAGATTACAAAACTATATATTAATATATACAAAGTAAATCAGGCTGCATACACAAGTCATCCTTACCCTAACCTAAACTTAACTTACACTTAACCTAAATTTAACAACCTAAACCCGAACTTAACTTAAACTTAAAATATTAAATACTTAAATCACTGGCACTTATAAAATAATGGGGTTTATTCAGGGCGCTTACAAGCAGTTATGAGATCTGGCTCCCAACTCCGTCTCCTAAAAAATTCGGAAGAAAATAACTAATAAGACTTAACCTAACCAATCGTCAAGGGCGTACAATTAACCTAAAATAAATAAAAAACAATAAATTTTTATTTATTTATTTATTTATTTTTATATATTAAGAGAAGAGGATTCTTTATACTGTACGGCATTGACGATTGGTTAGGTTAAGTCGTGCTAGTTTGGTTAAATAAAAAAAGACTAATATAAAAGCATTTAATACGTCCTTAACTAATTACATAAAATTGGGAAACATAAACCTACCGTCTGAAGTTATGAAAACGTCCTTGAGGACTTCCCATGTCAAGAATAGCGAACCCAATTTTACCATGTCAAGAATAGCGAACCCAAAAATTCCCTTGTCAAGAATAGCGAACCCTGCAGGTGTTGGGTTCGCTATTCTTGACATGATCCAAACCACTTACATAAATATCATTTCTCCAATAATTAAAATCTTAAGTAGATATATACATTATATATACATAGAAACCAATTTATAACATACAGCCTACCTCTTTTGCAGAGGACAATTCTTAGGTTACTGTTGTTACAGGATGCTGTTTCTCCAACCAAATCTAATATGAAAACATTTATATATCACTCAAAGATATCTAAAAATAGCTCAATATACACAATATTTTAGGATTTACAATCATGTACAGCATTACTGACTCACCTAATACAAAAAATTCCTTTACAGGGGAAACCTTCGATGATATGTTTCTTATTTTAAATTTTACACGGTTTAATCACTACAATTTCCAGTTCAAGACCAGCTGTCCGCTTTCAAGCAACCAAAATTCAAAAGTCCAAGCACGCACGAAATTCAGCCACATATCACA
The DNA here is from genome assembly GCA_023014485.1 of Bathynomus jamesi. Classification (NCBI taxonomy): domain Eukaryota; kingdom Metazoa; phylum Arthropoda; class Malacostraca; order Isopoda; family Cirolanidae; genus Bathynomus; species Bathynomus jamesi. Next base: position 149,914 of record JAJOZX010003020.1, read on the forward strand.
TACCATACAACCAACCACCCAACGGATCATCCAAAAATCACAACATGCACCCTGTTACAATATCAACACACAACCCATAAAACAACTTACTTGTTAAAAAAGCACATTAATTTAAACATTCCATTAAAAGCAATCAAAATAAAACTTATGCTGACATATTTCTATCTTAATAATAGCATCGATATCACATAATTATTCAGTAACTCTTAAACCTCTTGAACGAGTTTAATGATGCAACTTTCAATTATGTGGAAAACTCCTTGAGTCACCTCCGACAATATCTTCTCTCAACCCAACTGTTTAGAAGGTAAGATGCTAATTGTATCGTTTGTAAAAGTCATATGGAGGAGACGAGAGCGCTTGTAAGTTGCAATTTATGTATAGAGTCACCGACCTACACCTAACTCAGTCAAAGCGGCAATGGGAGTCGAACCTTGCCCGTTTAGAGTTTTAGTTGTCCAATTTTCAACCACCATCCAAACAATCGGGAGCAATCTCTCTCTCCCTCTCTCTCTCTCTCTCTCTCTCTCTCTCTCTCTCTCTATATATATATATATATATATATATATATATATATATATATATATAATACTAGAAATAAAATCGATTAGGCTGAAATCTGGACGCCCATTGTGACATATTTTGATGTTAAATTAGAAGTAATCTAATTTGCAGTGTAATTTGGATTAGGTTAAGATAGGTTAAGTTAGGTTAGGCGGGCCGAGGTTAGGTTAGTTTTTGTCAGGTTAATGTTATAATTTCATTACTGGTGCGAGATGTTTAAGCAAATTGCAAACATTTTTATAATAAGTTTAATACAATGCACTTACATTTTTTGTAGTATTGAGCTGACACACACACATATATATATATATATATATATATATATATATATACACACAGTATATAAGGTGGGGCAATTCGGGACTCCGGGGCAACTCGGAACACCCCTTCTACAGACCAAACTAGTACTGTCATCTAGTTTTAATCTATCTCCGTCGGTGCCGACACTGATCAGTTGCCTTGAAACAGTGGTACGGGACGGGTTGCGCCACGCAGCTCCGCAGAAATTAGAAAGGCTCCTTTTTTACTCCATTTGATCTATCATCAGCGAATTTTTCCTTGATTTATAATTCCAAAGATGTAAGAGCATATTTTGTTGCTTTTTGTATATAAACTACTTATGGATCAGTGTTTGATTTTCACTTAACGTCGTGTCTGAAATTTCATCAGTGGCCGCGTGGTAATTTGGGAAATTTGGGAAAAGGGGCAAAAAGGAACCCCGGGTTCCGAGTTGCTCCTCGATTTTTTTTTAACCAAAAAATTACAACGGCTTTCTCAAATTCCAGTTACACCTAATGCAAAGCTAGAACGCTAGAAAAAGTGATACAGAATAGGAGAGAGAAAGTGAAGATAAATGGTTTTGTATTTAATGGGTCCAAATACTCGTCCTATATGCCTACAAAATTGTTATTTCCTTACGGGTTCCGAGTTGCCCCACCTTCCCATATATATATATATATATATATATATATATATATATATATATATATATATATATAAGTATCTACTGGTACACCTCTTAGTAGGCGGCTGTGCAATATTACTGCACATCCACCTACTTGAGAGAAAGAAAACACAGAAATCGTTTGAAAATACAAAACTCTTTCGTAAAAATAAAGAAATAAAAACAAAAAAAACAACAACAAATTAATAACAATGAAAGTGAAAGCAAAAGAATTGTTTTCCAATCGCTGTATTTTATGCTTGCGAATTCTTTCAAGAATTTAAATCGAAATGGCGGAATTTTTCACATTCTGACTTGATCCAAAATTACGATTTGAGGAGATCCTTCCTCCGAAATGTATCCTATTTGCATGTTTTATATCTACGCCTTTGCAGCTTTTTGGCCATTATGTATATTTATATATTTTATTTATTTATTTATTTATTTATTGTGTTGTGCTAGTTTAAGGCCTTGGGAATTCTGACCAGCCAGCTTTGAGTAATCACTGTGTCGATAGATGATATTTGACATACAGTAAAAAATAGTTATTGGATAGTTTGAACGGAGTTCAGGATCAGAGTTTCCGCCAATCGCATCACTGAAGATACTTCTGAACTTGGTGCTATTTTAATTCAAAGAATTAAGCTCGGGACTGTACTGGTAACATTAGAGGACTTGAAAATTATGAAAAAAAAGTGAATTAAAGAAAAGTGTACGACAAAAAATTAATGAATATTTACAGGAAGAACCAATAAAAAAGGAAAACTAAAATGAAAAAAACTAAGATTCATTGATGGATTTAAAAGAAAATCACATATTGAAAATATGAAAGAAAAGGATATAAAGATTATAATGGAAATCCGATTAAATATGGTAGAGGCGAAAGAAAACTATAAAGGAAAATATAAGAACATGAAGTGTGAAGTATTCAGGAGAGAGAATGATACGACAGAACACTCGTTTCATTGTGAAAAACTAAGAAACATAGTGGGGGAGATGATGGGAGTAGAGAATATAAAAGAACCAGAAAGTATCAAAAATTATATTGTAAAAATGATGGAAATTAGAAGAAGAATCTGTTGACAGTAAAGGTTTAAGTACATAATAGGAGATACAGTGTAGACTGTAAAGGCTCTGCACCGGAAACGTGTGCTGATCCGCAGGATCAAGTGAGCAATTTCTGGAACCTGGAACCTAGAACTGGTGTCAGTCCGAAAACAAATTCATAATTATTTCATCGAAATCAGAGTTTTAAAACAGTTTGAGTCCGTAGAGTAACTCTAAGATAATTTTAAACTTAAAATGAGACTTAAAGTCACGTACATATTTTGCCTAATTCTTTGAACTTTCCGCTTGGAGATAGTTTCACTTTGAACAAGTGACTTCAGGCAACTTCAACTTCGAAACATCTTTACTTACAGTGCAAATGAAGAACCACACTATTTAACTTAAAACCTGTAATGTTCTCAAATTTGAGAAATATTTTTACAGTAAGATTTATAATTCTATACCAAATCTCTTCTCTTACAATTTACTCTAAGCTATGGACTGCTTGGTACGAAAACGTCTGTCTGTAGCTCCACTTAACTTCGACAGTGCAGTATTATTTCTAACCAATTGTATATATTTCTATCCTTAGTATATGAACTGTCATTGTATCAATAATATTTGTCATATGGACTATAGTCTGCCAATAAACATTTTCATTTAACTCTGATGTCTAGACAGACTATGAAGCAAATTAAGACGCAGCCAAGGTCGAAACGATGGGCAAACCGAGAAATCTCTTTACATCCATAATTTTTAGTGTGAATAAGTATACAAATGGTGAGGGTTGAATGTGGTTGAACATTTAAAATATAATTTTGTGGTCAAAATATTTTTTGTCACTTATTTCTCATCTTTGAAATGACAACGTGTGTATTCTTAATTTTAAAATTTTATTACTTTACCATTTTTTTTCAATTAAAAAATGTGCAATTTATTGAAGTTTTGTGATGACTTACTACTGCTTATGTTTTTATTATTTACAATATTTATTTATCACTGACTAATACTACTGAACTACTTGTGAGATTACTCGTTATACAGTGTAATTTTTATGTAGGCCTATAATAAATATATTAATTTGTATTCATACATGCTCTATGATAAATAGCAAGTGTGTGTGTGTGTGTGTGTGTGTGTGGTGTAGGCAATTGAGCATACGTGAGGTCGAGTATGTGATAATTCACAGGTGTAGTGGGGTAATATGTTTGTGATGTAACAACTTTGGAACGCGGAACATTAAAGAATTTGTATAAAAAAAATGTAGAAATTTTTTGGTGTCGGAAAAAAGATGTTAATCTTGATTAGGTTAGGTTAGTTAAAGGTTGGTTAGGTTAGGTTAGGCTAGATTAGCTAGTACCTAACTATTTAATGACTTAACAGAAAACACCTTTCGAGTCCTCAATTGCGAACGAAACGCTTATCACGCCCTTCTCAGTTCGATGGTACTAAGGTTAGGTTAGGCTTAGCTAATTAGTATTTTAGATATATGGATTTTAAAAAGTCTGTACTTCGCTTATGCGGAGATGCGCACATGTGTGTGTGTGTGTGTGTGGTGTGTGTTACTCTGACTGTTTGATAATTTAATATATATCATGCACAGTATATATCATTGCATTTTGATGAAAAAGTCAATTATTTTAGTTTCTGTACGCTTCAGTTCAGAGTTGATTTTTTTCATTATGTTTTTTTTTTATTTGGGAGGGGTGGGCCGCTAAGCAATTGCAGACTTTCCAGTTTTCATATTCGAGTCTGTATTGATATAATTGTTTATTTAGGTTATATATACACATATATATATAAGCGCAAGCCATTAAATATTGTGTGGCATTGTACTCAATGGGATTATCATGTATACATGCATGGTTGAAACTCATTTCATGGCAGATTTCACCATAAGTTCATTGTATAGAGAGTTACATGTTGTTTGATGAGTTCGGCTAATAAAAGAAAAACAGCTATATATATATATATATATATATATATATATATATTATATATATAATATAATATATATAATTTTATTATAATAACTAGCTAGTTTTGCTAGTTTTAGCGAAGACTGTTATTACCCTTCAGGCAATACATATTTAATGAACAGTCATGGTACTAATGTTAGTATTATAATCCAGAATACTTTTTTAGGAAACATATGTTTTATTCTTGACACGGAAGAATGCGACGTGAATGTAAAAATAAAGTTTTGAGAACATTCCCAATATTTTTTTGAACACAAATAGTTAAGCAGAAAAATGTAATTAAAAATTTTTATGGCAACATTTTTTTCTAAATTTATTGGCCAACTTGATTTTCTTCATTCCACGAAAGTGTATGAAACTCTGTAGAAGCCTGTTGGGACTCGGTTTACTTGTAGACTTTAAATGATAAGGAAAGCCATCAGTCAACGCTTCTATAAAGTTTTATATTTTTCTAATAGCCAGAAAAGCAGATCAACAAATTCACGAAAGAAAGTAAGTATCAAAATTTTGAGTTTTACATCCCAAGACCAATGGACCAAAATCTTGAAATTTAAATACTTCATGTTTTAGCATATAATTTTTTGGTGGATAAATTGGGGTAAATTTTTTTGGGATACACCCGATCTGAAAAATAAGTTGCTAAAAACACTCCAGGGATTCCAGAGGGTGTTGTCACGAAGCTTCATGAAAATCGGTCCAGTCGTTTGGACCTAAAAAGGAGACAGACGGACAGACAAACGTAGAGACGGGCATGCGGTGAATTATGGTATGTGATGATAATGATGATCATTATTAGTAGTATTATTAATAATATTTTTAATGGTAGTAGCTGTGTTCTAAATGTTGATTATATTATGATGATGCAAAATTATTTCAATATATTATTAATGTAAGAATTAGCGATTAGTTATACAGGGTGTCCCAGAAGTCTGGACAGAGGGAAAATAGACATTATATTTTTAAAGTGAAACAAACACATTTCTAATGTCAGTTTTACATATTTCAGGAAAGAAAATACTCTGACGGCTCAGTATACCAGTCAAGAGAAGGTGGAGGTAGTATTGCTACATGTTTCCGAAAAAGCCAGGGGAGGCATACCTCCCTCTGGCATTAGAAGTGTGTTTGTTTCACTTTAAAAATACGTATAATGTCTATTTTCCCTATGAGTCCAGCCTTCTGGGACACTCTGTATATTGATAAAATTATTTTATTTTTATGGAAGGGGGGAACCCCACCCTTCCAAAAAATAAAATAAAATAAATAAAAAGGGCTTTTTGAACATTCTAAATTCCTACAGAAATTTCTAATTATTTGCAAACGTTTCTTAAAATATGAGTGACAATTACTAAAAATAATCAGTCAGGAGAGCCAGACACTGACACAGCGCTCAGGCCAACCAATGCTGCACATTGCTCTATTGCCTTTATTATTATTATTATTATTATTATTACCAGCATCATTAGGATTCGAACCCCCGACCTTAGTGTCTTCACTTCGCTCATAGGGAAAAGTGGTGTCACGGACTCGGTGGCAGTTGGGTTATATTCATATATTTGGCAAAAGTTTCCCCTTTAAATGCCCAAATATTTTCACATAATATTGTACTTATTTTCTCTAAAACTACTTTTCTACCCTATTTCCTCAAGTAACATTTTAATTAAGGAAGTATCCAGCCTCTAGTACCACTGTAACACTGGACATGAACCCGTTCACCGCTTTTTATAAAAAATTCTTTTGAACTATAATGTTAAAAGCTGCGTTACTTTTTATTTCATTTTACCCTTATACGCTCGCCGATAGTGGGTTTTTGTATCTGTTTTCATCTTTAAGTGTCATTGAAAACCATTTAAAGTATAATGTTTCCAACCTTACTTGTGATAAGACGTAGCCTATCGCTTTCCTTACCACATTTTATGCCGTGCTCACATCCTGGATAGTTTCGTGAATGTTTTTTTTGTGGCGTATATTTTCTCGTTTTACCCTAATTCGTGATATCTCGTGCGAAGATTATATTTATATTTGGGTCAATCCCAGAATAGGCACCTGATGTACCTCAATCCCAGATGAAGCACCTGCGTTCAACCTCAATCCCAGAATAGGCACCTTGCAAGGAATTAAATAAAAAAAACCTGATGATTACTAAACTTATTGTTTATACAAAGTTTATTACAAATGTAATAAAGGCAAAGTTATAAAAGGTTTAAAGTGGTTTAATGAATAAAGAAAAATTTTAGATATTATAAATTCCTGCAATATGAGCCCGAATGTTTCTGAATCCATCTGAAGCAAATCTATCTTGCCACATAAATTGGTATAGATATAGGTTAGGTTAGAGTTGATTTTTTCAAATATTGATAAAAACAATGAAATTATATCTCTAAAAACTGTTTATATTTTTTTCTCCTCAATCCCAGATTAAGCACCTGTTTTGCCTCAATCCCAGATTAAGCACCTAAAAATGATTTCAGGTGCCTATTCTGGGATTGATCCTTATATTTATGTATTACTTAAATCAGAAAGTATTAATAACTAGCATAAACTGGATCTTTTTGGTTTGGCGGACTGCTACAGATTTTTACGAAACTTAGCAAATCAATCAGTTTGCTAGGTTAGGTCAACTGTACACTAGGGTGGAGCGAAAAATACTTTTTTTCTAGTATGAAGTTCTAATAGTGATTAAAAGTTGCATTTAGTGGACGATATATACCTGCCAAAATATGAGTTCATTTGTTTAATATTTTCAGCTGCCACCAGGGGGCTAAATTTAACACAATTTTGGGTAAAAAGGAAAAAAATGCTTCTATTTTAGGTTTATCAAACTATTATAAAATCTTATCTTAGAATTATCTAATAGTTTGATTAAGATTCTTAAATGATAAGAATTCGTTTTGTAAAAATGCCTTTTCATATGCTTAATATCTTCAGCTGCCACAAGAGGGCTGAAGTTAACTTAAAAATGACAATTAAGTATGATTCTGTATTTACTTGAAAAAAGAAACGTTATTTCGTGCCTTAACGGAGTTACAACCCTTTCCCCAACCAACCTCCCTCTAGAAAGGGTTCTTGCTGAAGACTATTTAGTAATTTGCTTTTGTGTTAAATTTTGGCTGTTTTTTCCTTGATTCTAATGTAGCACGAATCCAACCGTCTCTGTTTGTAGGTCCGCAGACTGATCCAGCAGCGTCTGTAACGAGCTTGACGCATCTCTCTACGGCTTGTGTATGACATGGAAACTGAAATAATTCTGAATGAAGAGTAGTACCATGTTTGATGCATGATTCAATATCATCAAGAGAAACTCCTTTGGTTATCGTGGTTCTGCTATCTGAAAATCTTGCCACATAATGAGATCTGTATAGTCTTTGGCATAAAAATTTATTTCTGGCACCTTAAAATACCTGATAACATCTGTTTTTTGAATGCATGCCCTTGCTTTTATGATACGCCTAAATCCCAACTGACGCACATGCTCCCTTTCATCAGCTATCATTGCAGTGAGAATGTTTTCTTGATTTGCGTAATATGCATTTCGCTGAATGACTGAGTCATGTACTCTCCTAAGCTCTTCACGGAGATACCGGCTTCTTGCAATCATATGCCACATATGTTTAGCACCATATTGGCATAATGGTTTACGCATTATCTGAAACCACATTGGTGCGTATACCCTAACAATGAAAGTAGCTAATTCTTGTAAATTGCCTGAAGGATTCTCTGTGCTTGCATATATCCGCAGAGTCCTGTTTGCTGTGGTGAGCCACCTTGAATGTAATATATTGCCTGGACTCTTATGACTAAGACTCTTTGAGAATGTTCCACTTGATATAGCCTTGTGAATTTCAAGAAGGTATTTCTGGTCAGTACTTATGTCATCTACATCACTTCACACATGTCCTCTTGAATTTCAATGGGTTTGAAGTTAACTATGGGAAGCTTTTCACAGTCTGAAAGTGCTCGGTCAATTTCTCCTGAAAATGCTCTTGGTCCAGTAGTGGTACCATCCAAGTGATGAAACAGATGGCGCAATAGAAGTTCATTAAGGTGTAAAAGGCATATCAGCCACTGCAATGGCTTATTAAAGGCTTCTTCCAGTAATCTTATTGTGCCTCCAATACTACCAGTGTTAACCACTGTCGAATCACAGCCAACTGCAACGATGTTCCCTATATCAACATTCCTTTCTTTCAAGGAATTCACTAGCGCTGTGCAAATGTATTTAGCTTTGCCACTGGAAGGTGTCACATGTGCAAAGTACAGAGAGTGTGGTTCAGATATTATGCTGATATGCTCTTCGCGTTTGGTTCTTTGGTGGTTAGAGCCATCACTCTCCTGGACTTGAATCATTGTTTTATCCTTTCTGCCATCAAAGTATAATCCCCGCATGGTTTTTGGCTCTCCTATCTGTTGTAGTTCCTTTCTCTGTTTTTGTCTTTCACGTCTTAGCTTACTTCTGTCTATATATTCCCTTTGTCTTCGGGAGTAACAATTTTAAGATCTGCCAATACTGCAGAAGCAATAGCAGCCCCAGCTCTGTCCGACATTTTAAATCTATCACAAGTAATTGCTAATGAAGGCAGTGGCTCACGCATCTGTTGTTCTGATATTACATATTGAGTCGAGGTTGTATCTTCCTCATTATCTTCAGATATCTCTTCTAGTTGTTGAAGTTCACTTGTCTCTGTTTCGATTTGTAAGTTGGACGTATTGGTTATAGCAGCACTAGTTGTTTGTGAGGATTCCAGACGTGCTTTTTCCATTTCCTTTCGATGTTCTCTTGCTTGTAATCGTCTTGTGTGTGCTATGTCAATGCTTCCTATCACCATTATTTTGCGTGTTCGTTGGTCATTTAAAAAATCCTGCTCTTTTGGAGGGACTTTCTTACTCTTTTCACATGAGCATCTCCTAAACTCCTTACATTTGCAGGTGCAGATGTCAAACAAAGTGCATTTTGAAGAGTTTTCAAATTCTTCAAGCTGATTTTTGTACTTAGGCTGATCCTTGCGTGACTTGTATGGCTTTAATAAGGACCTGCATTTATCATGGTACACTCGCATCATCTGTAAAACGCGTGTATGTGAAACTATTGGCAAAGAGGCCTTCTTCCAAATATTTTCTACCTTTTTGGAAACTGCCTCTGCTGTTTCAGAAAATGAAGGCTCCTTGTTATTCATCTGCTCCTTCACTAAACGTTTTGTGAACAGGTAATCTTTCATAATGCAGTTATAAGTTGGTAGTTGCATATCACTCATCTCACAAGGTACTTCAAATATGGCACACTTCATATGTTCTCTAGTGAAATGTTTATATTTAGTATTTGATGCATAATATTTTTAAGAAAAATTCACAATCACAAAATATCCTGTAACATCAAAACATTATATAATTAATATATATAATATATTTTATAAGTATATAATATATTATATAAATATATAATATATTATATAAATAAACTAAAATTATATAATACATTATAACAAGCATTTTATATAAAATCAATATTATCTCTATATAAATCACTTTAAAATAAAGTTTTATAATATTCCGATCATATTAAAAAACTCTCGATCAACTGAGCGACTAGGCCTACTACCTAAGAAGATAAGTGTTAACACACTGTTCTAATGACTCACAGAAAGAAATTCCTTCACACCAAAACCCTCCCCCACAACCCTCCCCAAACCCTCCCCCACAACATTCAGTGTAGTCTGAACATGACTCAGTTACTCTAAATTGTGTTAACTTCAGCTCTCTTGTGGCAACTGAAGATATTAAGCATATGAAAAGGCCTTTTTACAAAACGAATTCCTATCATTTATGAATCTTAATCAAACTATTAGATAATTCTAAGATAAAATTTTATAATAGTTTGACAAACCTAAAATAGAAGCATTTTTTTCCTTTTTACACAAAATTGTGTTAACTTTAGCCCCCTGGTGGCAGCTGAAACTTTTAAACAAATGAACTCATATTTTGGCAAGCATATTTCGTCCACTAAATGCAACTTTTAATCACTATTAGAACTTCATACTAGAAAAAAAAGTATTTTTCGCTCCACCCTACTGTACACCCTTGACGACTGGTTGGGTTATTTTCGTGATATTTTCGTTAGTTTACTGTCAAAACTAACGAAAATTTCATTACTTAACCTAAACAATCGTCAGGGCGTACGGTTGACATAACCTAGCAAACTAATTGATCTGCTAAATTTCGTAAAAATCTGGAGCAGTCCGCCAAACGAAAAGATCCCATCAACCTTTGTCCTTGAAAAATATATGGAATTAAATTCTTGTTACAAATATTATTTTTCCTTTCTGACGTATCCAACATTTGGAATCAATCGTGTTTATGGTACTTGTAGGTTATCTACCCCCCACGCTTGATTTGTCATCGTTGCAAATAGCACGCACGCAGAACAGTCAAACGAGCATTTCGTTCTAGAATGTTTGATGCACATTGGTTGTTGATTTGTTATACAACTTACATTAACTTTGGATCACCTGAAGATCAGGGTCCCCAGCCTTCTTTAGTTAGCCTTATAACGCTAACTAACAAAAATATCACGACCTAACCAATCATTAGGTCAACTGTACGCCCTTGATGATTGGTTAGGTTAGGTCGTGATATTTTCGTTAGTTAGCCTTATAAAGCTAACTAAAAAAGGCTGGGGGCCCTGATCTTCAGGTGATCCTTAACTTTATAATGGCGATCCTTCAGAATCCGGCCATAAATTAGTTTAAAAAACAAATCGTATCAATAATTATTACATGATCCAAATTATATATTTAATAGTATCTATTTCAGTAGATATTACCAATCCTTTGCAGAATTTAATTATTGCTTTTTCAGCCAGAATGAATTTACTGCGACTTCATGCTATTTGCCACGATGACAAATCAAGCGTGGGGGGGGGGAGATAACCTACAAGTACCGTGTTTATTTGTATATAGTTAAGAGCGTGTAATATAATATTTAAATTATATTAATTCGACATAGAATTTATTATTGGTAAACCACGTAGTGCACGTTGCATTCCAATCCCTTAATCCTCTTCCCGTCGTTCTAAGCTAAACTCGGGTCATCATGTGATAGTATAGGAAAGTGTCATATTTAATCTAATCTAAATTTTTGGAAACGCTTTAAAACAACTTCCGGAGCAAGTGTAGTTTACGTCCCCCTGACGAAAAAGGGGACACAAACTACACTAGGAGCTTTAGAAGACATTTTTTAAATGAATTCATCAAATAAAACGTTGAAACTAACGAAAATATTACGACTTAACCTAACCAATCGTCAATTTATTTACACACACACACATATATATATATATATGGGAATGAACTTAGAATGGTCCCCTGAGTTTTTTACGATACACACAGACCGTGCATGGAACAAGGAACTCTTCTGGGATAATTAAATCCACAATAGTCCAAATAAGTAATGGTAAATGACAAATACCATAGTTTTTCTTTTTCATGATGTTAGCCAGACGTGGGCAAAGGGTCACTCGCAAAGAGGTCCCATAAATATAGCTTCCCTCACCAGCAGGACTAGGCTGCTTTAAACCCTAGATCCATGTCCCAAAGCTGGATCTTGTCTGCTTCGCAGATAGCTGGTGAGGGAAGCTATATTTATGGGACCTCTTTGCGAGTGACCCGTTGCCCGCGTCGGGCTAGCATCATGAAAAAGAAAAACTATGGTATTGTCATTTACCATTACTTATTCGGATTATAGTGGATTTAATTATCCCAGAAGAGTTCCTTGTTCCATGCACGGTCTGTGTGTATCATATATATATATATATATATATATATATATAATCATGCGGGTTGCTTCTACAGAGCTTCAATTTAATATTTAGGAGAAATCCAATGACAAGGAGAAATGTAAATGCCATGAAAAGTCTTCTTTAATGCGCAACGTTTCGAGCAAATACGCTCATCTTCAGGCTGTATGATAACAATGTGAAATTAAAATCAATAATTGAATGAAAAACCAGACAAAGAAAATTTCTATAACCTATTCATAAAGGCAAACTTTAAAAGACTGAAAAAAGAGGGTTAAATTCTAAGTTATACAGATTTACATTTAAAATTAAGAAGCTATTTTTAAATACATATAGTAAATGTGAAATTATACACTGGAAAAATTAACAATAGTACACTGGAATAATGAAAACTAACTAACCTTTCACTGCAATTTCCGAGGCTAGACTGATTTAAGTACAAAACGAGAAAAACATAAGATAAGATAAGATAAGATAAGATAAGATAAGATGGTGAGAGCGATTGGGGAAGGGGGGATTATAAGGAATTGGGGAAGGAGGAGGGATTATAAAAAGTTTAAAGGGACGGCTGATGAGTCAACATTTAACGTCGGGGTCAATGTTTTAATATAAAGCGATTCCAGAATCCTAAGTGAGTTGGGACAAGTATTACAACCAAGAATTTTAAAATTTTCTAAAGTGACATCAGTTTTACATTTGATACTGTGTTCCCGAATGCTAGAAACTTCTTTAGTTTTTAAAATTTTACCTGTTCGGTCAGTTCTCAAATCTAACTCAAGAATTTTTTCATAAACTTAGAAATCTTAAATTTCAATCTTTCATATTTAGGAAGAGTGATTTGCAGTGTATTAAGAATTTGGCAAAGAACCAGGAGATTGTCGTGACCAGACCGGACAAGGGTAACGGAGTGGTTATTTTGAATAAATCGGACTACATAAACAAAACTAATGAAATCCTAAGTGATCTTACTAAATTCAAACAAATTCTTGAACCTGTCAATAAAGTCATTGTAAGGTTAGAAGACCAGGTTAATAGATTTCTGTCACGACTAAAGTCCTTAAAGATAATAAAAAACGATACTTACTCTCAGTTGTTCGCATCTGGTGCTAATCTGGCTCAATTATACTGTTTGCCTAAAATCCATAAAGTTGGAACACCTCTCCGTCCTATTTTAGCTTCGTATAACTTACCCACCTTTCAATTGGCAAAATTTGTTGTTAGTCTCCTGTCACCCTTTGCGAAAAATGCTTACACTATAAATAACTCGTTTGAATTCCAAAAAGACCTTCTTGGTGAGAACTTCGATTCAAAAAAGTTTTTTGTCAGTTTTGATGTAAAGTCGCTTTTCACAAATGTACCTGTATCTGAAACTATTGCCATTATTTTAGATAGGGTTTTTAGCTCGGTTGATATTTTTCATGGTTTTCATTGTCTCATTTTAAGGAACTTTAGAATTGGTCTTCAAACAATGCTATTTTACTTTCAACAATAAGGTTTACCAACAAATTGATGGTGTAGGGATGGGATCACCTGTCGGACCGTTAGCAGCTGATTTTTTTATGACTCATTTAGAAAGTGTAATTTTTAGTCAATCTCCAACTCATCTCAAGCCAATTTTCTATCGACGCTTCGTTGATGATTCGATAACTGTCTTTGATAATGCGGTACAAGCGCAACAATTCTTTAACTTCCTAAATTCTTTGCACCCCAATATAACGTATACAATGGAAACTGAGAAAATGGCTCCCTTCCCTTTTTAGATCTTTTAATTTCGAAAAACGGTGATTCTATTACTACATCAGTTTACAGGAAACCCACTTTCACTGGTTTGGGCATGAATTTTTTTAGTTTTACTGATTTCAACTATAAGATGTCTTGTATTAAAACTCTCCTGTTCAGAGGATATAATTTGACCTCTAGTTTTACCTTACTTAATGATGAATTTAATAATCTAAGATCATACTTTACCAATAATAGTTTTCCTGTTCAATATGTAGATAAACTAATTAGATCCTTCTTAAATAATGTTTATAGCCCTCAACTTCCTTGTATTACAGTGCCGAAGGATATAAAATATTTCTTGGTACCTGAAATGGGTCCTTTGAATAAGGAATTTAAGCTTAAATTTACAAAGTTGTTAAGGAAATTTTTTTATCATACTGATTTCCGCATCATATTTATTAATAAAACGTCTTTAGGTAGCTTTTTCTCAGCGAAGGATCGAACCCCTGACTCGTTGCGTAGCGGTGTTGTATATTTATTTACCTGCCCTAGGTGTCTCCTTGGGAATTACATTGGCAGCACTGTTCGCTCTCTCAGGGCTAGATTTTATTCGCATATGGGAATAAGTGGCCGAACAGGTAAAATTTTAAAAACTAAAGAAGTTTCTAGCATTCGGGAACACAGTATCAAATGTAAAACTGATGTCACTTTAGAAAATTTTAAAATTCTTGGTTGTAATACTTGTCCCAACTCACTTAGGATTCTGGAATCGCTTTATATTAAAACATTGACCCCGACGTTAAATGTTGACTCATCAGCCGTCCCTTTAAACTTTTTATATCCCTCCTCCCCCAATTCCTTATAATCCCCCCTTCCCCAATCGCCCTCACCATCTTATCTTATCTTATCTTATCTTATCTTATCTTATGTTTTTTCTCGTTTTGTACTTAAATCAGTCTAGCCTCGGAAATTGCAGTGAAAGGTTAGTTAGTTTTCATTATTCCAGTGTACTATTGTTAATTTTTCCAGTGTATTAATTTCACATTTACTAATGTATTTAAAATAGCTTCTTAATTTTAAATGTAAATCTGTATAACTTAGAATTTAACCCTCTTTTTTCAGTCTTTTAAAGTTTGCCTTTATGAATAGGTTATAGAAATTTTCTTTGTCTGGTTTTCATTCAATTATTGATTTTAATTTCACATTGTTATCATACAGCCTGAAGATGAGCGTATTTGCTCGAAACGTTGCGCATTAAAGAAGACTTTTCATGGCATTTACATTTCTCCTTGTCATTGGATTTCTCCTAAATATTATATATATATATATATATATATATACACACACGGTGTCACGTAAGTCTGGAACCATAGGGCAAAATGATAAAAACGGCCATAAAAACGCCGAAGAGACTTTTGGAGACTGTTTGTGAAATAAGCGAGGATGGTAGCGGCTGTGTCATCGTCGGTGGATGTCCTCGGAGGTCCACAGCGTGGTTTATCTCCTGTGGATCCCATTTCCCTGAACTTTGCTACAAGTTTGCCGACACAGCTGTGTGTCATCGGCGCGCGGTCCGGATGCAATCTGTTAAATTCCTCAGCGACCTCCCTCTGACTCCGATTTCCTACGAGCAGAATTACCTGGATGCGTTTTTCCTTACTCAAAGACATCATGGGCACTTGCATAAACGAAAAAACATGAATTACTTGTTTTACCCTATGGTTCCCGACTTATGGGACACCCTGTGTGTGTATGTATATATATATATATATGTATATAAATTATATATATACAGGGTGTCCGAGAATTATCTGTACAATTTTTGGCTGTTATTAAAAGTCAACCATGAAGTGTAGAAATTCTAGTGTTGTCCCATTTTACAGAGAATCTCATTAAGTTTTTTCTGATACCAAGTTGTGACAAGTTTTTTAGAAATTCCAGTGTGTCCGAACATTATCTGTACAATTTCATCTTTTAATAAATTCTTGATAACACACGTAAAATTCTTAAACAAGATTATTTAGAATCTGTATTTTCAAAAGTTTCTTTTATTAAAGTAACGTTGTTACAAACATTCGATATGTGCACCATTAGTGATTCGCAAACATCCAATCGATACTCCAAATGTTGTCATGTACGCTGCAGCATATCCACATCAATTCGCTCAATAGCAGCTGTGATTCTTGCTTTTAAATCATCAATGTCTGTCACCCGCGTACATTTCTAAAAAACTTGTCAAAACGTGGTATCAGGAAAAACTTAATGAGATTCTCTGTAAAATGGGACAACACTGGAATTTCTACACTTCATGGTTGACTTTTAATAACAGCCAAAAATTGTACAGATAATTCTCGGACACCCGGTATATATACTGTATATATATATATGCACACACATATTTTAACTGCAAACAATACACAGTATAATTAATGTAAAGAACGACGCTTGTTTAGAAGAGTGTCCGCACAAGAAGAGGAGAGAAAACGAGCAATGAAAAATGAGGCACCTCCCAGGAATCGAACCCGGGATCATCCAATTGCCGGTCGGATATGATAACCACTACACCAAGGTCCTCGATTAATCAGAACTCGTAATTCTCCTACATACGAGTGAAATCGAATGCCCTTTTGAGGGGACACCTTCCCATGCCGTGTATATATATATATATTTTAACTACAAACAACACAGGCATTCGATTCCGCTCGTATGTAGGAGAATTACGAGTTCTGATTGATCGAGGGTCTTGGTGTAGTGGTTATCATATTTGACCGGCAGTTGGATGATCCAGGGTTCGATTCCTGGGATGTGCCTCATTTTTCATTGCTCGTTTTCTCTCCTCTTCTTGTGCGGACATGCTTTTAAACAAGCGTCGTTCTTACATATATATATATATATATATATATATATATATATATATATTGACGATTGGTTAGGTTAAGGCGTAATATTTTCGTTAGTTTTAACGTTTTATTTGATTAGGTATACGCGGACAAAGTTGGGAAACGTAAACTACACTAGGATAATGTAGGGGAACGTAAACTACGCTAGGATAATGTAGGGGAACGTAAACTACACTAGGATAATGTAGAGGAACGTAAACTACACTAGGATAATGTAGGGGAACGTAAGCTACACTAGGATAATGTAAGGGAACGTAAACTACACTTGCTTCCAACTTCCTTTAGTTTTACTCTTAGAATAAATTAATTATAAAATCTTAATCCTCAGAAAATCCTAAAATATGATTGTTCCATCCACGACTCTCAGTTACAATCGCGACTTTTTTTCTCGATATTGATGGCGACATACCGATCAGTTTGCAAATGCTGTTGGAGCAGATATTAAAGGAATTAAACTTAGAAATCTTTGATCGTTTTAGCGTAAACTCTGAAGTTAACGCGACTGTCACCGAAAACAGTATTAAGAAATTAGACGATGATGTTAACGAGATTAAAGGCAGATTAAAAAGCTTGAAGACAAATAAATCCAACCGGAATTGGGCACATAAATGCGCGGAATAACGTTGCGAATATGGCGTGGAGAGTTGGAGGAGAATGAAACTAGTGATGGCTTTGTCCAATTTCGCAACGGTGCAAAACTGAAACGGAAAGCGGATTTAGGGGTTAGCAGTGGTAAATCCTTTTAGTGTTGTGGAAAGGAGAGAAGCGGAAAATCAGAACGTTCTTATAGGAGATTCATTAGTCAGGCGCATGAACGAGGAGTTCGGAGAGCGCAACCAGTCCAGAAGAAAAACTATGTTTACCTGGGTGAAAAATTAAGGACATTAGAAACGAAGTTGTTAAACTGAATGTAGCCGCCACAAATAACGCCTTTGTTTCGTTTGGTGGTACAAACTACAGGGTGTCCACACTGTCTTGTCAGCCCAGTAAAATACTAATTGATTTTCGTTTTTCTCTGAGACCCATTTGAAATGTGTCGTAGCAGCAATTATACGATTGAACAACGCATATTGGCTCGTACGTGGGTCCATGAGCGACCACGTAATGGCAAAACCATTGAAAATATTCGCGCAGACTTCCAAGACCGATTCAACTCTGCAGCTCTGCAGCTCCTCCAAAAAGGACTCTGTTGAGATGAGAAAAGAAGCTGTTCACAACAGGAACTGTAAAAGATAAACCAAGAACTGGCAGGCCATCTACGTACTGTATCAGTGATAAATGGGTCTGAAAGAAAAAAAAAATTAGTTAGTATTTTACTGGGGGTGACAAGACATTGTGGACACCCTGTATGTTTATGTAGAGGGAAATAGTCCAGAAGAGATGCTCGAAAATTACTGTGCTCTGTTTAAGCCCATGAAGAATAAATCATATAACGTTATTGTCACTGGTGTTCTTCCACGAATGTTTGCCAGAACACGTTTGTTATCAAGAGCAATTTATGTAAATGAAAAATTAAAGGAAAAAGTACTTTTTACTAACTTTTGAACGCATTTTGACGGCGAAATGGAGTGAGAAATGCTCGATTAGGTACACTAATCATCGGCCGATCTAGAGGGGGAGTAGATGACGTTCGGACCCCACCTCAATTTCCTGCAAATACCCTTTTTTCAAGTGCAAATGCTCTATTTGAATGATGTGTATGCCTCTGAAAACAATTTTTGTTTTTGTAAATAGATCATGGTTATTTTGTTTCATTCAAATTCTGGAGCAAGTGTAGTTTACGTCCCTCTGTGGTGCCTAGTGTAGTTTACGTTCCCCTACATCAGGGGGTGGCCAACATAAGGTCCTCGAGCCACAAAGTGGCCTGCCACGGTATTTGGAATGGCCTGCGTGATGAACGAGCGGAAAACAATAATCGACTGAAAAATCAATTAAGACAAGGAACACGTTTTAAACAGATGTTGGGGTGGGTAGTACGAGGGCCACTCAATATATTTTACCCCACCCTTTTTTTTTTCTTTCCAAGTTTCCTTGTAAGTTCCAGAAATTTTGTACGCAAGTAGTTATATATTTTTTTTACAAGATTTTATTTTTCCACATAGTCTCCATCCTTTTCCAAACAAGGGCCTTTATTCCTTGCTGGTAAAAGTCCGCTGGGTTCCGCTGGAGCCACTTCTTAACCTCCTCAACAACCTCATCGTCAGTCTGAAACGTTCTTCCACGAATAGCATCTTTCATTGGCTTAAACAAATGGAAGTCTGAAGGTGCAAGATCCGGGCTGTACGAAGGGTCGGGTAACACAGTGAAATGCATTTTTGTGATGGCCTCTCTTGTTTGCAAACTGTTGTGTGGTCTTGCGTTATCGTGCAAAAGAAGGACGTCTTCCAGTTTTCTCTATGGTCGAACTCGCTTTATACGTTTCTGGAGTCTGTAGGGTAGCAATATATGCCTCTCATAAATGCAAAAGAAACCTTCAAAATATGAAAATAAAAACCCACTCTAGTAGACAGAGTTTATTTCCACAAAGTTTCGATGCCCACTGGCATCCTTCTCGGGTGGAAACTGTTGTGGAAATAAACTCTGTCTATTAGAGTGGGTTTTTATTTTCATATGCCTCTGAGTTGATCGTTTGTCCTTTCTTCATAATGTCCACCAGAATCACCCCTTTCATGTCCCACAAGATGGTGGCCATAACCTTTCGTGCAGAGGGAGCCATTTTGAACGTTTTCTTGTGTGGGGAGTCTGCGTGATGCCACTCCATGGATTGGCGTTTTGTTTCAGGTTCAAAGTGGTGTACTCAAATCTCATCCCCAGTCACAGTTCGTGAAAGGATGTCATCCCCTTCAGTCTCGTATCGAACCAACGACTCAGAAGCAATTTCTTTTCTTTAGGCTTTGTGGTCTTCAGTCAATTGGCGAGGAACAAACCGTGAACACACTTTTGAGTATCCCAGTTGCTGAATTATCGTATTCACACTTCCTTCACTAATTCATAGCTCCGGTGATAGCTCCTTGTATGTGACGCGCCGATTTGATCGAATGATGCTGTTAGCACGTTGCACAGTGTGAGATGTGACAGCCGATGCCGGGCGACCGCTGTGTGGCTCATCATCGAGGCTGGCTCTCCCTCTCTCCGATGAGCCCACACGTTTAGACCAGCATCCAACTGTGCTTCGATCAACAACAGCATCTCCATAAACGTTTTGTAAACGTTTGTGAATATTTCCAACTGGTTCCTTCTCTGTGGTTAAGAACTCAATAACAGCTCTCTGTTTACGACGCACATCACTGTCAGACGCCATTTTAGAAATTGCGTTAACCATCGGTTTTATACAAGGGTGTTTAAAAGTGGTTTTATACAAGGAGGGGAGGTTCAAAGTGGAAAAATCCAGTTATGTGAAGCGCAGAAAGTTCAAACTTCCGGCCCAAAAGACATTTCAGCCCCATGGTCTATTATTTAGCTAAGAAAAAAGGGCAGGGCAAAATATATTGAGTGCCCCTAGTAGGACAGTAGCCCGCCAAAACGTTTGTACCCATTATGTGGCACGACTTAAAAAAAGGTTGGTCATCCCTGCCCTACATTATCCTAGTGTAGTTTGCGCTCCCCAACTTTGTCCGCGTATACCTAATCAAATAAAACGTTAAAACTAACGAAAATATTACGACTTAACCTAACCAATCGTCAGTGTGTGTGTGTGTGTGTGTGTGTGTATATATATATATACTAGTACAGTTCCCGCCGCTTCGCTGACGGTTAGACAGGCTAAACTACAAAAAAAGAACCCAGCCGTGAAAATTTTGAGCTTCACATTGTGTCAACATTTCTGAATCTGGTATCTCCCAAAACCTCCTCACCCCCATTCATACAACTTGGGGGCTAACCCCCTCCCCCATTACCCCCACCCCTCCCCATTACCCCACCCATCCCCGATTACCTCCACCCCCACCCTTCCCACATTGCTAAACTACAGAAAAGAACACAGTCATGAAAATCTTGAGCTTCACATTGCCGCCCGTAATACAATTTCTGAATTTTTTTTACAATTTCTGAATTTTTTCTCACAATTTCTGAAAGTGTGACGGACAGACGGACAGCTCTCTTATTATAATATAGATTGACGACGATTGGTTAGGTTAAGTCGTAATATTTTCGTTAGTTTTAAAATTTTATTTGATAGATTCATTTAAAAAATGTCTCCTAAAGATCCTAGTGTAGTTTGTGTCCCCTTTTGCGTCACACTTGCTCCAAATTCTATTTTGAATCTTTATCCATATACATTGTACTTCCAAATTTGTAGTTGTAATGGTTTTCATAGGTGCCCTTAGTACTGGTGCAGCCATATCACTATTTTTATCTTCATCTTATTCCGATAGTTCTTTTAATTGGCAAGACATATGTAATGGTTTGAAAAAGTTTCTGTGAGAACTGTTGTACCCAAATTAGACTTTTATTTTGTATCATAATTGAATGAGACTAATCTCATAAAACAACAATTGATTTTACATTCGCTATTGGTGGTTTGTTTTAAGAAAAAGAATTTAGTACTGTGCCCTTTTTATTTCATGGGGGTGCCCTTTTTCCTTTGGACTCTCCCCTTACTGAAAAGCTTAGATCCGCCCTTGCTAATAGATGCGAAAGTGAAAGTCGTGTATAAAAAGATTAAGTGAACCCAATGCGCTGAAGTATGTTGAAAATTTGGATCACCTGAAGATCAGGGCCCCCAGCCTTCTTTAGTTAGCTTTATAAGGCTAACTAACGAAAATATCACGACCTAACCTAACCAATCGTCAAGGGCGTACAGTTGACCTAACGATTGGTTAGGTTAGGTCGTGATATTTTCGTTAATTAGCTTTATAAGGCTAACTAAAGAAGGCTGGGGGCCCTGATCTTCAGGTGATCCGAAAATTTTGATATCGTTGGTGTTACGAAATAGTAGATAAATTGTAAAGCTAGAGACTTTAATAACTAATACCAAATCACAGGCTATAGATTATTTCATAAAAACAGAACAAATGTACATGAAAACTTAAAACTAGGCTAATATATTGTAATGCTAAATCTTAACAGTGATATAGACGCAACTGCAACCAAAATTTCCGTAAGTAACTTAAAAATATACAGACGACCTTTGCAGAGCTAAGAGCATGATGTGGAAGTGATTGACAGGTTAAGTGATCGGTGCTACTGTAGTATGCGGTCTACCTACGATTGGTTAGGTTTAATTATGATATTTTCGTTAAAACTAACGAAAATATCATGACTAAACCTAACCAATCGTCAAGGGCGATTGACAATGGGATGTAAACAAACAATTAGTAAACAAGATAAGAAGCTATAATTAAAAGGTAGACCGCCGAATCGTAGGTAGACCGCATACTACAGTAGCACCAAGTGATCTTACTAGACAAAAGGAAGCGGTCTTAATGGGGCGATTACAATATTATCCCAACGTTAATTTTGAAACTCTACTCTGCAATACGGAAGAGACACGATTAATAAATGTTATAGATACCACTTTTCCTTAACAATGCGTGAGAGAGCCAACACGCTGAAACAATATAATAGATTTATAAGATAAATGAAAATCTTATTCAAGATGTTGTAGTCGGAGTGGAACTAAATACTTCCAACCATAAATTAATACGATTTAGAATAAACATTCCTGGTTTTAGACGCTCCCATTTCGATAGCTGTAGAAACGAACTTCTCCAAGTAAATTGAAATGTCATTTTAGACAGGTAATATAATAGATATTTACGATAGTTTTAAAACTGTAATTCAAATCGTAGATGCTGAATGCTTGCGAAAAAAGAATAAGAAAGTATACTTTAATAATAAGCCGCCGTGATTAAGTTATGAAGTAACACGACTTACTGGAAATCGGAACAGCGTCTATAAAAGTTATAAAGGTGAAAACTCTTAACTAAGAAAATGTGTTAAAAGCGTAGTTATAAAAAGCAAAGCGTCAATATGAGCTAGGGATCACCTGAAGATCAGGGCCCCCAGCCTTCTTTAGTTAGCCTTATAAGGCTAACTAACGAAAATATCACGACTGAACCTAGCTATTCGTCAAGGGTGTACAGTTGACTTAACGATTGGTTAGGTTAAGTCGTAATATTTTCGTTAGTTAGCCTTATAAGGCTAACTAAAGAAGGGTAGGGGCCCTGAGCTTCAGATGATCTGAGTTAGTTCTCGCAAACAAGAACCTAAGAAGCTTATTATGCATATGTTAACAATAAAAATCCAGTTAGGGAAACCCTGGGCCAATATTAGATGCTAGTGGAAATCTAATAACCGATCAGAAACAACCAACGATTGTATTAAATGACTACTTTGTTCAAGTGTTTACACTGGAACACTTATCGAACATACTAGAAATACGGGATCACCCATGTATTCTTGTTTTTTGCTTTACAGTACCAAATATAATAAAAAATTAAATTGAATGCCCGGTTAGGTCAACTGTACTCCCTTGACGATTGGTTAGGTTAAGTCGTGATATTTTCGTTAGTTTTAACGAAGATATCATTTGGTAATTGAGGCTAGGGGACCCTGATCTTGAGGTGATCCGAAATACGATCTATATTTAGCCTTAATATTGAATTAATGTTAAGTGATGTAAATGTATATAAGGAGGAAGTTTTGTATTACATAAATAATTTAAAAATCAGTAAATCGTCAGATTCTGGTATGGAATTACCTGAAGATCAGGGCCCCCAGCCTTCTCTACTCAGCCTTATAAGGCTAACTAATGAAAATATCACGACCTAACCTAACCAATCGTTAGGTCAACTGTACGCCTTTGACGATCCCTAGTATTTTTATTTTAAGCATTTGAAGGAACTGAAAAATGAATTAATCTCTTTTTGTTAAATTTGTTAATAAAATGTTAAAAGAAGGAACTGTGTCGTCTGACTTTAAATTGGCAAATGTCACTCGATTTTTTTAAAAAGGGGAATAAAAACTTGCGGCAATTACAGGCCAATTAGCTTAACATTGATTGTGGGTAAACTTTTGGAATCACAGAATAGTTGATCACCTTGAAAGTTATAATCTGATTAGAAACAGTTCGTGTCTAGCCAATTTATTGGAATTTTTTCACGATATTACAAATATATATGATGAACATAGGGCGGTGGATGTTATGTATTTAGGCTTTGCGAAGGCGTTCGACACGGTTCCGCATAAACAATTACTCGAAAAACATTTAGGCGTATGGTATAAGGGGTACGTACTAAAATGGATTGAGAACTAGTTAACAGACAGCAGAGAGTTGTAAAATATGGATCTAAGTCGGAGTGGGCAAGGGTAACTAGCGAGGTCCCTCAGGGGTCTGTGTTGGGGCCAGTCTTATTCATTGTTTACGTGAATAATCTCATTAATTTGATCAGTAAAATTTCAAAATTCGTGGACGATACGAAACTCGGCGGTAAAGCGTATAGTAGACTCGATAGAGAGTCATTGCAAAGTGACCTTAATAAAGTTGGTGATTGGTCGAATAAACGGCAGATAAAATTTAATATCGATAAATGCGAAATAATGCACATCGGCTCTCGAAATAGCGAGTTTAGTTATTATATGGCAAGTAAAGACCTTGTTTTAGCAACGGAGGAGAAAGACTTAGGTGTTATAGTTAAGAATGACTTAAAGTTTTCAAAGCACCTGCTTCGAAGCCAGTAAGAAAGTTAATAAAGTCTTGGTTTTTTTTTATCCTGAAATTTCGAGTACAAATCTAAAGACATCATATTATATAAGTGCTTAGTTCGACTACATTTAGAGTAAGTCGTAAAGTTTTAGTCTCTGTATATGAAAGAAGATAGAGTAACACGGAAGAATTCAGAGAAGAACGACCAACCTTTCTTAATAAAAACTACAAAGAAAGATTAGCTGAACTTGATTTGTATTCGCTAGAAAAGAAGAGGAGGGGAACTCAACTTATTGAAGTTTTTTAAAATATTAAATAGATTTGATAATGTAAATTTCTAGCATTTTCTTAAAATTAGATAACGAGAGCGTAGCGAGGAATAATAGGTTTAAAATTAAGGGGAGAAGATTTAATAACGCAAAATTCCTTTCTTATAATGTCGTTAATTTTAGGAATAGTCTTCCACCGCAGGTCGTAGGTAGTGCATTGGTTAACATGTTTAAGAATAGATTAGATCAGGGGTCTCCAACCTGGGCGGTAGCGCCCACTAGTGGGCTCACATTAAAGGTAATTAAACATTTATTTCATTATTTATTTTATCGATTATGTTGATTTATTCATTTTGATCTAAGGTGGGCGATAAGCTTTTTTAATTTTCAAAAAATCGTAAAAGTGGGCGGTGAACGAAAAAAAGGTTGGAGACCCCTGGATTAGATAGATAATTTTTGCAAATAGAGTGCTGATTCACAGTTGGACTTGGGGTTGAGCAGAGAGAAGTCAAATGCGGAGAGACGATGAAATGATACTTCGATGAAATGATACTTCGATGAAATGATGCGTCGATGAAATGATGCTTCGGTGAAATGATGCTTCGGTGAAATGATGCTTCGGTGAAATGATGCTTCGATGAAGTTAAGCTTCGGTGAAATGATGCTTCGATGAAATGATGCTTCGGTGAAATGATGCTTCGGTGAAATGATGCTTCGGTGAAATGATGCTTCGATGAAATGATGCTTCTTCTATTTAATTAAAAAAAAAAGAAAAAAAAAGAAAAACCGCATGCTGTAGATTAGATTATATGGTTTAGCGTTTTGTGCATTTTACACTTGCATCAGTGTGAGCATCATATGAGAATTTTACTTGGAATTTTTTATGATTGTCCACTTCCTTATCTTTCCCGCTTTACTTTAATTCTTTGTCTACCTTAGAGTAGATCCTCGAGTCTTTGGTAACCCGTAACTTCTGTAATAGTTCTGTAAAGTACCATTGCTTTAACACACTAAAATTAACTTCATAATTGCAAGACGCCAATTATCACTAAAGTCTGAGGAAATTAAGCAATTACTGAATTATGAAAAAGGTTTCCCAAAATAAGAGAAAACCTTAATTAAGGAAAAGCTTTTTTTTTTATAATTTCAAACGAAAAGAATTGTTTAGTATTAATAAAACAAATCGCGGTGATTTTATAGAAGAATTACTTTATAATTAAATAAAAAGATATATTTCATTACAGATTATATAAGAACGTTCGTATTTAAATGGTAAATATTATATTTTTTGCTAAAACATATATTGTAAAGTTGTTCTAAACAGATTACCCTTTCTAAAACAATAATTGTGTCATTTGAACCGAATATGGAACGATTTATTGGTACAATGATGGTCCATACCTCATTTCTGGAACGATTTTGAATCAAATTTATTTTTAATGTCGATATAACTGGCTCAAAATCGGTCTAGAAAGGAAAGTTGTACCAACACTGTGGAGTATCATCAATTTATTTCATACAGAACACCGTTTCTGAAAATTTAATTGCCCCATTTGTTGCATGAACCGATTATGGAGCGACCTTTTTTGTAAAACAATAATCCATCACAGAAATCGTTGGAACAACTTTTGAATAACTTTTATTGATAAAATAAATACAATTTTAAAATTTTTTGTTTTTGTTTTAACATAAATAATTGTGGAATTGAACTATTTATTTTATTTAATTTGGCCCCTAAGCTTTAGGCTTTACTGGGTTCTTAATAAGTTCCAAAACAATGTGTGAAGGTAGTGGCAGGTCATATGTAATTCTCGGGAGAGAAAGTCAAGCATATCGTCAATCGGCACTTTTGTAAACAATGAACAAACGTCAAAACTGATCAATCTATCGTTGGTTTCAGTACGTGCATTATTCAATTTTTCAGTAAGATCCATGGAATTTTTTACATGTGAATCAGAGATAGTTCCGAGAATAAGACCGTAAAGGTAGGGCAGAGAAGGTGAAGTGGACATGAAAACAAGGCTAACACCATAGTTATTATGGACAAAGTGGACTACATCAGAAAGATGAACGAGCTTCTCCAGGACCCCGCCACATACAGCAAACTTAGGAAGAACCCGCAGGATAACGTCATCAAATCATTTAATAGTGGCTTGAAACGCATTCTCAAAGATCACAAGGACTTAATTCCGCTTTTCATGTCCACTTCACCTTCTCTGCCCTACCTTTACGGTCTTATTAAAACCCACAAACCTGGCAACCCTATGCGCCCTATAATTAGCTCGGTGGGCTCTATTACTTATAAACTCTCCAAATGGCTTGTCAAAGTCCTGTCCCCCATTCTCGGAACTATCTCTGATTCACATGTAAAAAATTCCATGGATCTTACTAAAAAATTGAATAATGCACGTACTGAAACCAACGATAGATTGATCAGTTTTGACGTTTGTTCATTGTTTACAAAAGTGCCGATTGACGATATGCTTGACTTTCTCTCCCGAGAATTACATAAGTATGACCTGCCACTACCTTCACACATTGTTTTGGAACTTATTAAGCTTTGCATCAAAGACTGTAAATTCACTTTCAATAACGAGTATTATCAACAAGTTTTTGGGATGGCCATGGGCAACCCCTTGTCGCCCCTTCTCTCCAATATTTATATGGAGTTTTTCGAGATTACTTACATTCCGAGAATCCTGGGGGTTGGCATCCCTTGGTTGCGGTACGTCGACGATATTTTGTGTATCTGGCCCATGAATCGTGACCTGGATAACTTCCTCCTTCAGTTAAATGATCAAGTCCCCTCCATTAAGTTTACTTTAGAAGTGGAACAAGACAACTCAATCCCATTTTTGGATGTGCGTGTACATATGGAAAGCCCAGGTTTTAAGTTTAGTATCTATCGGAAAAAAACAAACAATTTGTCCTACGTACATTTTTACTCGAGACATGACACCCCCACTAAGAAGGCCATTTTTTCTTCAATGTTTCTCCGCGCCCTTAGGATCGCTAGTCCGGAATACATCGATGCCGAATTGGAAAAAATCAACGGTATTAGAAGTGATCTGTGTTATCCATCTGCGTTTATGGAATCTTGTCTCAACAAGGCAAAACGAACTTTCTATCGTGTGAATAGTAACACTCATACTTTGTCAAAAAATATTTTAGTACTTCCATTTTTCCAGGGCTTTTTAGGCATTGCTAATGTACTTAAACTTTTGGATATTAATGTTGTATTTTCATATAACAATATTGTGAAAAATATCATAGTAAAAAATAGCCCTACCAATAATTCAGGCATTATCTATAAAATTGGTTGTAAACAATGTGATTCCTTTTACATAGGTCAGACGGGAAAGGATTTGCACACACACGTATAAAACAGCATCAATATTCCGTTAGAACAGGACAGTCGTCCAGTGCCCTTTTTATCCATTTGTCAGAGTTATCCCACTTTATTGATTGGAATAATGCTTCAGTTTTATTTCACTCTAGCAACATTGTTAATAGAAATATTCTTGAGTCTGCCATTATCCAACTCACAAATAACTTCAACATAAGCAAAGGTCTTTTTCAACTCGATCCTGTTGTTTTGAATTCCTTCAGAACAGATTTAGATAAGAAGGGTAGAACGCTAAATCTTTGGTAAACTTGTATGCTACTCAAATAACTTGTATTTTTTAAAATTTATTTTATATACATCGAACCTTAACAAGAAGGGCAAAGTGCTAAAACCCGGGCAGATTTCCAGTATAAATTTGTATTTTTTTTTTCTATAACATTGGTTGGAAACAATTAATTTGATCTTGTGCTAATCTTGTGCTAAAAATCGGTAGTTTTTCCTTACAAATTTGTATGCTCTTCCCACAATTTTTTAATGTTTAATAATTTTTTAATTTTTTTTTCTCTCTCCGTTTATTGTATATATATATATATATATATGTATGTGTATGTGTATATATATATATATATATGTATAGTTTTTTTTTCTGTAACCTATATATAGGTTGTAACCCTTTATGTACTTCAGTGTTCCTGAGGATGTGATTAGACGAAAGCGCTTGAGCACCATTCTGTGTTTCCTTTCCTTCGTGGTTTTATTCATCATAAATATTTTTTACGTGTTACTTTCGTGAAATAATTTTCATATATATATATATATATATATATATATATATATATATATAATATATATATATATATATATATATATATATATAAATAAAGAATTTTGAAGTGGAAAAAATTATCACAATTAAGTTTCCAGTGAATAATGCAACTTTAATAACCTTTGAATTATCTAATTTTTTTTTGCAAGATAATGTGTTCACCTCCTGAATTGAATGAGATTGGTTCCAAACCTCTTTCTAAAACGTTTTTGAAAATATCCATAAATTTACGTATGATCCAAAAAGAAAACACGGGATGCGAGTATGGATGTCATCCACTTACCCACCGGAGATGAAAATCCACTCTGACGTATAGATTTTTCTTTCACGTATAAAGCTTTACAGTATATGAACCATATTTTTTATTTTTTTAATATATACTGTGTATATATATATATATATATATACACACACAGAAGTCGCGTACATTAAAAATGTTAATAATTTAACACTTTTTATTAAAAACAATTGCCAATAAAAATTTTCATTTTTACAGTAACTTTAAGGAAAGTTACAGCTAAGTTTTAATAACGAACCCCTTTTTAAATAAACAAATTTAACTATAAACTCATTAATCTATTTATTCCGATAATCAGGTTTAACGACTCGAAATATAATAAAGACCATCTTTTACTGATAAAAATTTGAATTCAGTGACGTACTTTAAACAAATCTTCTGCAGGCAGTACTTTCAGGAAAAGTATAACTGAAATTTCAGTGAACGTTTCACGATATACAGAGCGTTGATAGATGTAAATAAACATCACGATAATTGTCCTCAAGAACAAATGGCAAAGCTCATCAATGGAATGTCAGAACGTTTGTTTCAGCTTTACATAATTTAAAGGGGAAATCAACACGATTCTAAATTCTGTTATTATTTATTGACTTTTATTATCAAATCACAAAGTATGGAAAAACCGAAGGTGTCTATTTACTTTTGTCAACCCCTCTCTCTCTCTCTCTCTCTCTCTCTCTCTCTCTCTCTCTCTCTCTCTCTCTATATATATATATATATATATATATATATACACACACACACACACACACACACACACACACACACACAGGTGGTTACTGGTTACATGTTCATATAAAAGAAAACCATGTTTCATTATATACGCTTTGTAATGCATAATTTTAGTAATGCAGAATAACATAAAGTAAAAGAAATCTGTACCATGTAAAATAATCAGTCAGGAGGGACAGAAATAGGCACAGCTCACGCCAACTAACGCGGCCCGTTGCGCTAATTCCTAGTTCATTATTATCAGCACCATCTGGTGTCGAACCCTCGATCTCGGTGTCTTCATTCGGCTTACAGAGAAACGGTGTTATCAATTGAACCACACAGACGCTGGCACGTTAGTTGTATATATAATTTTCTTCTGCGTAAATACATCATTGCAAAATTTAAGGTTTCCCAGCATGCAAAGGAAACCTGATTAAAACAAAAACTTGGGTTCAACAGACTCGAGGTAATATTTGTGAGGTTCCTTAGCCAAAAAAGACGAAAAGTAATGCCTTTCAACAAAGGGTATTAAGACTACATTTTCTCCGTTATAGGGGAGGAAACCCGGAAATTTGTACGCCAACATTTGTACGACGGAAATTTATACGCCTGCATTTGTACGCCAGAACATTTATACGACTGGAAATTTATACGCCAAGCATTTGTACGACGGTAATTTATACGTTATACGCAAGAAATTCATGATCAGTTAATAAAATTGAATTTGAAACTAGGTAAGTTAAAATACAAATTATCACAATTTATGAAATTACATATTACAATAATTAAATGTATAATTGAAACTAGATTTCAGCTTATCAATTTAAGAGAAAATGTAACTAGCGATATACAGAACGAATGTCATTTAAAAAATCGGAGAACAAATCTTGCGAGTTTTTTCTCATTAATCTCCAGACCTAACCTAACCTAACCTAACCACCTGTACCTATTCAATAACCATTTCCCTACCTGTTAATCCTTTAAAGCGCTGTGATACATGATAAAATTTAAAATTCTTCAAATTGAAATTATTTTCAAAATATTTAAATAATGTTTACTTTTATTTATTTATTTATTTTTTTGCACCTGTGCTTATGTTTATATAAAAAAATAAAGTCACGGTTATTATCATGGATAGATCGCATACTTAAGTCAAAAAAGTCCGGTAGAGCGCATACTTAAATTACCGTCGTACAAATGTCAGTCGTATAAATTTCCAGTCGTATAAATGTTCTGGCGTACAAATGCTGGCGTATAAATTTCCGTCGTACAAATGTTGACGTACAAATTTCCGCACACGATAGGGGAGAGGCAACAAGCTTAACCTTCGTGAAATGAGGAATCATCGCACGAAACATTTGAAAGGTTGAAAGATTGAAAGGAAACATTTGGAAAGAGCAATTTCCTAATCAATGCAAGGAAACGTTTCGTTTTTTTTGACAATGTATAGTAGAATACATGGATAACGCGGGGGTTACGTTCCGAAAGACTCCTGCGGTATCGCGGTCCGCGCTATGTATTATTAAAGCGCTTATTAAAGGTCAGGTTCCTAAGACCCCAAAAATATACTTTTACCTTAAAAATTAGAGTATTATTACACTGCAATATAGTGACCTGTAAATAAAGTTTAATAATAATTAAACAAATAATAGACATGTAAATACAAATAAAATAATAAATATAATATTTAACTATTCACATCACACTACACGTCACTCAGTTACAGTTTCAAGCTCTCGCTCGCGTCTGTCCGCGGTTGCTAAGCACCTGGTCTGAATTTTGTCCTTTTAGCTTAAGACATAGTGTTACTCGCGTCTTCACAAGCGTAATAAAAAAAAATGTCTTGGGACTATGTTTCATGGACTGCTCTCGATTTTCCTACGAAATTGCAAACAAGGGCAGTCGATGACCCTGATTTTGTTTCTGCAATCGGTTTTCTTGAGAAATGATAAAGAAAAATGTTATTGGATATTGAATAAATTTATTTACTGAAACGACGCAATACACTCCAACATCTTTTTGAATAAGTCCGAGCTGGTGTGGCGCTTACGACATACAAATTCTTCAAATTAATACAAACATCACTCATTGTTTTGCAAAAAAAATGACAAGAATTAGTGCGATATCTTGCAAAAAACAATAGTATAAGAAACTCGATTAGGTCAGGTTAGGTCAGGTCAGGTTAGGTTAGGTTCCCACGTACTTCATTTCATTATTCCATGATCGAATGCCTTACCAAAATCTGCGTACATTCATTATTGTCATTGTTTTCAAGGGCATTAATGATATTGTTACAATGTTCTATCAACTGTGATAAACACGAACTTCCTGATCGGAATCCATTTTGGTTCTCATTGTATCTTTCCTGTGCCTCCAAATATTGATGATTTTTCTATAACTTTTCTCTCAAATAGTTTGGTGAGATGAGATGTCAGTGACACTGACACTGAACACTTGCACCTCACTTATTTTCCAAACGAAAACCTACAGACCAAAGGTAGAAGGTTTGATGTCCTGGGATTGTATGAAACAAAGATGAAAGGAGGTGGAGAGTGTGAACGAGAGGGAGTGGTGTTAAGTGTGTGAGGGCGATGTGAGCGAGAGAGCGAGAGGAGGTGTTGTGAACCTGTTAGTCAATGGTATGTTTCTACATTCTCTCTTCTTCATTACCTTCTGTATTCTATATCCGAGCATATCTGCCTTCTCAACTCATTTGGGAAATAAGATTTTTTTATTATTACATATACATATATATGCGCGTGTGGGTGTGGGTATGGCCGTATTTCAATCCCTCCAAAAACTTCTATAGCCTTTGCAGCCAATAATGCCTGTACAAGATGCTCATAATTAGAAAACCGAAGACAAAAATAACCATTAATTACATTTCCCGCTAAAATCTATTTTAATTATAGCGACATTAATGAAATGACAAATAAGGAACTGAAGTGCTTTGATCTACCTAGGAAACATTAAGACATGTATAGAGACATAATTTATAGTATATATATATATATATATATATATATACACATTTCAACTGCAAAGAACACGCAGTATAATTAACGTAAAGAACGACGCTTGTATAGAAGAATATCCCGCGCAAGATGAGGAGGGAGAAGAACAAATGAAAAATGAAGTAACCACCCGGGAATCGAACCCGGATCTTCCGATTGCCGGTCAGATATGATAACCACTATATTATATATATATATATATATATATATATATGTGTGTGTGTGTGTATATATATAATGCGAGAGAATTACATAGCCCACGTTTTAAGTTTCTCCAAGACATAAACTTATTCCCAGTTACCCTTCTCAGATCTAGTTTCATGTATAATTTCTATATAAGAAGGGGGTTCTCTCGTCTTACGTTATAAAACGTATACGGAAATATATGTCGTGTATATATTTATATAGATAAACATACGGAATATACAAAATTGGAGGATAAATTTTAAGTATAATTTATGGAAATTGAACATGGCTGGACATTTACGGCTGTTATTTTATCAAAGTCCCTCTCTCTCTCTCTCTCTCTCTCTCTCTCTCTCTCTCTCTCTGTATTATATATATATATATATATTGAAGTATTAATTTTATTTCATATTTTAGCTCAGGTAATTGCCATGTCACATGAACAAAATTGAATTTCATAATGTCGACGTTCGACTTTTTGTGGATTTCAAATTTCAAACTAATTTCAGATTTTCAATTGGCTGACCTAACCTAACCTAATCTGGCGTAACCTAACTAGGCATACTGTAACCTAACCTAACCCATATAAACCTAACCTGACCTAACTTTAACATTTTAGTATCAACATTATATGGATGACCACATTGTACAGACGGACTTTGTTTAACTGTCTATCACTGCTGTTGCTGTAAATAATCCATTAAAATTAATTGAATTAAGTGAAGCTGCAAATAGATGAAAGGGAATAGTTATTAAACTTTTGTTATATTTACATAAAGTTATTTGACATTATACAGATAAAAAATTGACGAGTTGAAAAAAGCATATTAATTATTTCATTTTATAGAAATTTTAATTAATTTCAAGCTTGTTTCATCATGAATGTAACTTATGTGCTTAGTTAATATATATATATATATATATATATAATATATATATATATATATATATATATCGGGTGGCCCCAAAAAAACGCCTTGAGATTTGAACATCAATAACTTCAAAAATTTGCAGTTCACACTTCCAAAATTTATCAATCTATTGATAAGCCATCATAAAAATTTCAGAGTTCTACATAAAATACTTTTTCCACAGCTGAGGGAACAATGAGGTATGGTGAAAAAAACGAATATCATAAATCCAAAATGTGTATAGCTGTACCTAACAACTATTCTAACACTTGTAGCAGTTTCCTTAGCCTATGGATAATCTGTTAGACTCTGAAAAACGTCAGATGATATAGGCTACACCCATCTTAAATACTGTTTTTTAAACTTACCCTTCAAATTATGGTTCTAACTAACGGTGAAAAAGCGGTGATTGAAAAGTGTTTCTTGGAAAAAAGATAGACTGGGGCAAGAATTTTGAGGGAATTTCCAGGAATAACTTATAATGTTACGTCTGTGAATCGAATAATTAAAAAACTTAAAGCAACCGGTTCGACGGCACGGAAGCATGGAAGTGGTCAGCCTAAAACAGTTTACATTCAAGACAATATAGCAATGATCGAAATGATGAGCCTATCTCAAGAGGATCGACCTGGGTCACACTGCTCTCAGAGGAAAATTGCAAGAAATTTAGGTATCAGTCGAAATTCCATACAAAGAATGCAGAGAACGGTAGGACTTAAAGCATTTAAAAGGATCCGTGTTTCAAGACGTGACAGCAATGTAAGGGCTAAAAGAAAATTTCGTTGTAGAAAATTGCTTGATAGATTTTCGTCAATCATGTTAAAAAAATAGTTTTTACAGATGAAAAAATTTCACCATCGAGATTGCTCGAAACTCCCGGAACGATGTTGTTTATGGTCGACGTAAGAAAGACATTCCTCCATCGAGACTTTATCACCAGACAAGTCTGTTTTCCAAAAAATCATGGTATTAGCAGGTGTACCGTGGAATGGAAAGACGAAAATTCATTTCATTTTAAAAAATAAAAAAAATAATTCAGAAACCTATGTAAATCTCTTAGAGGAGAATCTTTTCGTCGTCTGTATTATGGAGACGATTTCATACTCAAACAAGATGGTGCTACAGCTCATACTAGCAAGTTCACACAGGATTATCTACAACAGAATGTAGTCAACTTCATTGGAAAAAACGACTGGCCCCCGCAATCACCTGATTGCAATCCCATGGATTATTGCATATGGAACATTCTAGCAGAGAAGAGTTATGAAGGCCAAACAGAAAAGTTTACAGAAATGCAATTAAAGAAAAAAATAATCGAATGTTGGGACAAAATAACATTAGCAGAAATCAGAAAATGTATCATGTCGTGGAAGAAAAGGTTAAGATTAGTTTGTAAGTAGGACGGCGGACATATTGATCATATTTGTTGATAAGATGTGAATAATAAAATTTTTTCAGTTTATGATATTCGTTTTTTTCGTCATACCTCATTGTTCCCTCAGCTGTGGAAAAAGTATTTTATGTAGAGGTCTGAAATTTTATCAATAGATTGAGGTAAAAGTTATGTAAATTTTGGAAGTCTGAACTGCAAATTTTTAAAGTTATTGATATTCAAATCTCAAGGCGTTTTTTTGGGTCCACCCGATACATATATGAAGATTCCTCAACGCCTCTCTTCTCGCAATCTTTCAAATCGTCAGTATAGTTTCCGCAAGGGACGCTCTACTGGCGATCTTCTTGTATATCTCTCCGACTCTTTGTCATCCTCCTTTCGGGATTTCGCTGAAACCTTTGCTATCGGGATAGACATATCAAAAGCTTTTGTCTAGGGTCTGGCACAAATTTTTAATCTCCAAATTGTCCTCCTTCGGTTTCTATCCTTCTATCTGTGCCTTCATTTCTAATTTCCTTCCTGGCCGATCTATAGCTGCGGTTGTAGATGGCCACTGTTCTTCTCTTAAAACTATTAATAGTGGTGTTCCTCAAAGTTCTGTCCTGTCACCCACTCCTTTCCTTTTATTTGTCAATGATCTATTAAGTCGCACTTCCCGTCCTATCCACTACTATACCGATGATTCCATTCTTCACTTCTCTACCCGTTTCACAAAACGTTCCTCTCAACGTTCACTCCATGGTTCGCGTGGGACGGCTATGGTGCACCTGACCTATACCATTTCTACTATCTTTGATTGGGGCTGAGAAAGCTTTGTGGCTTTCAATGCCTCAGAAACTCAGTTCCTTTACCTGTCTACTCGTTACAATCTTCCATACGACTATCCCCTTACCTTCAACAAAAGACAAACAGTCCTTCCTCTTCCCTTAACATTTCTGGCGTTTCCTTTTCTCGTGATCTTCCCTGGAAAGATCACATACTATCTTTCTAAAACAACTTCTAAAAGGTTAGGTGTGCTGTAACGGCTCCGCATCTTCTTCACACCCACTCAGTTGCTGTCTCTGTATAGGACCCTTGTCCGCCCCTGTAGGCCCGTGTAGGGAGTACGGTTCTCATTTGTGGGGTGGCTCAACTCACACAGCTCTACTTGACTGGTTGGAATCAAAGGTTTTTCGACTCATCAATTCCCTGCCTCTTACTGACTATCTTCAATCTCTCTCTCTTCTCCGCAGTGTTGCCTCACTCTCTCTTTGCTGTCGCTATTATAATGGACACTGCTTTCTGAACTCTCTAACTGCATGCTTCCTCCTTTAAGGAGAGCACGCAGTACCAGACTTTCGACACATTCTCATTCCTTTTCTGTCCAAGTCTGTGACGCAAGGGTTAATCGGTATTTTCAATCTTTCATCTACTGAACCTGTCAACTCTGGAACAATCTTTCTCAATCCATTTTTCCCCTGTGCATGATCTCTGATCTTTCAAACGCAGAGTGTCCAGGCATCTCGAAAACCCTGTACCTTGATTTTGGCTCGCTGCTTCTTCTTCTTCTATGGGGAGGGGCGCGTTTTGCGGACATTCGCTCTTGGCCCCTCCTTCTTGCAAAAACGAAAATAGACATAAAGCGAGGGACAGACAGGAAGAAATTATGCTCATTTATATGCTTGGAAAGAACTGCGCTTTGAATTTCAGGATAATTTCAATGATGTCCGTAATGGATATTAACATTCTGCGTGATGCCAAAGATGCAAATGAAAAGGTATATAGAATGTTAAATATAGAAAGAAGATAACTATATATTCTCTTCTTAAATTATTAAAAGAAAAGATAAAGAAGTCAAACGCTGAACTTTGATTAAAGTTCAGAAGAAAATTCGGAGCAAGTCTAGTTTACGTCCTCCTGACGCAAAAGGGGACATAAACTACACTAGGTTAAAGTTGGGGAACGTAAACTACACTAGGCACCACAGTGGGACGTAAATTACACTTGCTTCGAAAATTCTTTAAATAAAGTATTTTTAAAAAAAGGACGCTTTTTTTTTCAATTTGTCATAAATTTTCACAACTAATCATTATTTTGAAGGAACTTTTGAGTTTTTTTTCAGATAGTTTACGCCACGCTATCATCGAATTTATAGTAAAAGTCAGAGTATTCTAAAGCTTAACGTGTATTTATAGTGAAGCGTTATTTCCACAGAGAATTGTGGAAATGCAACGTGATTTCAAATCACAGTTTTGAGTAGAGAGAGATCTGCAATGAAAATACTGATTGAGATTTTCGAGATCTGAATACTCGAGATCCGAAAGACAATATGAAAAGTCGTATGAAAAGTGTACTGTACAATATGGCATGGGCGGACTGACCGGTCGGGCAATCGGGCATGGACCGAGAGCCCGGGCCATTAGGGGGCCCGGCGGCCCCAATCCGCTTTTATCATAAAACAGTGAGAGTGTTCTCAATTGGATCAAGTGTCTAATCGAACTGTAATATGAAAAACATCGGATTTCAAGGGGCCCAGGACCTCATTATGCCCGAGGGCCCAGGTTGCTGTCAGTCCGCCCCTGCAATACGTCATCTTGTACTGTAAATTATCGCATGAAAAAATGAAAAAACTCGACAGCGCCGTAAAAATAATGAAGTGTCGCAGAAATTCACGTCAAATAATTTAGAACATTTTAATTGAACAAAATAGAACGTCCTTTTTGGGAGACCCTGTGTTATCTAAACTGTCTGTGGAGAAAATACCCAGTTTTCTCTCTCTCTCTCTCTCTCTCTCTCTCTCTCTCTCTCTCTCTCTCTCTCATATACTGTGTATATAACAGAGCTGAAATTTTTTTAATTAAAATTTTGAAATTTAAATCGTTTATACATTTACATGTATAGTCCCATATGTATGTATCCCTCATCTATGGACCCACATTAATATAATGTAAATAAGATACGAAATGAGTTAATTACATAACTACATATAATGTGACTATCACAATAAAGCTATTTTCAACTCAAACTGCGATGCTCGTAAGTATATTATAAGATATAGACTCTTTTTTTTAATTAAAGGTCTCAAAGTTGAGGACATCTTACACTACTTTTGTTTACTCTCTGTGATTATAATTTTTATATTTGCCATGTAAATAATTAATAATTTTTTTTTTTAATTTTTCGTACATTCTTTAACAAACAAACAAACAAAAAAAGTTAATTAACTTACCTCATTAAGTATTCTGCTCAGTTTCTGCCTGTCCGCTCAGGAAGGGAAAATAGCAAAAACAGAAGAAGCTTTCCAAAGGCTGTTTATGTATGTAACATAGCAGAAGCAGAAAATGAGGTTTACTGGTCACGACTGCAAACTTTGATGTTATATTCTCTGTAAAGATAATTCCAAAAAAATACTTTTAAAATGTGCTCTGAAGTGTATAAATATAATGAAAAACATGCTGGAATAATCTTGAAGAAGAATTGATAAACACGATGCCTTTTTAGACCTATATTTTTTCTCTCTCTCTCTCATTATTACAGGCTGAAAACTAATCCATACGCTGATCAATGAATAACAAAGTGTTCAAAATGGAGATGTCGCAACGCTTCAAAAGTGAGAGGTAACCAGGCATAAATGTTTATAAAATGTTAATAAAAGGTTTCTTGCTGAGAAAGGTCACGTATATAGAAATGACATCGTTAATCGTGTCCATTCTCAAGTGGCTTATTTCAGTAAGTATAATTAATAAGTAATTAAAGTAATTACCATATACACTCGTGTATAGGTCGAGTTTTTAAGAATGAATTCTTAGGCAAAAATTAGGTGGTCGATCTGTATAAAGGTAACATTTTTGTGGGGATGAAATCGGTGCACGATAGGGAGGGCTAGGAGCTACTGTTAGCTTCAGACATGAAAAATATTTACCATTTAAAAATTTATTTAAAAGTTTATTTATATGCCATAAAATATGGTGCTTTATTACCCTAATTTGTCGTTCCACTACCCTCAACAACTGGGGTCGACCTATACACGAGGCATATGATAAATTAATGATTTCTTGGCCAAAACTCAAGGGTCGACCTATACTCGAGATCGACCTATACTCGGGTATATACTGGTAATTAATTAATTACGTATAATTAATAATATAATTAAGTAATTATAATTAATAAGTATTAAAAGGTCTGTAAATACTAAAGAAGGGCTTACTGATTGGACGTGTCTAAAGGTGATACGC
Source organism: Bathynomus jamesi (assembly GCA_023014485.1). Lineage (NCBI taxonomy): Eukaryota > Metazoa > Arthropoda > Malacostraca > Isopoda > Cirolanidae > Bathynomus > Bathynomus jamesi. The sequence continues at coordinate 189,671 of JAJOZX010003020.1, forward strand.
ACTGCAAATGTATTCTGTTTAGAAATAATTAACCAGTGTCCTTTGAATTACAGTGAGAATAACGATAACTTCTTATCACTTTATAAAGCAAACTGAAATTGGTTGACGCAGAACGTTTGGATGAACGAGGAACATGCCACTATTTTATCTCAATTATGCTGGAAAATATAGACCACAGTTTGTAAAAATTTAATTGTTCCATTCAAAGTGAATATAATACGATTTTGAATCAATTTTGTTTTATAACTTCGATATAATTGGTTCAAAATTGGTCCAAAAAGTTGTTTCAATGGTTTCAATGATAGACCATTCTTTTACAAATGAAGCAATTAACTTTTTAGAAAAGGTGTTGACAATATTGGAGCAACTTCTCTTTGTGGACTAATTTTGAACCAATTATAAGCACACCGGACAAAAAATTAGTCACCCCTCTCAGAATGTACCTAATAACGTGTGACGGCGCCTCTGGCCTTGATAACCGCACGAATCCGGCGAGGCAGAGACTCTACGAGGTTGTGCATGTACTGAACATCGATTTGCTGCCACTCGTTCATCAGCCGGTCCCGAAGTTCCGCCAGAGTCCGTGGGTGTCTATTCCTGCGCTTCACTTTCTGTTTCCAGCCTGAACAACACCTTCGACGCATTCAGGATTAAAGGCTTCATTGGACCTGCGATGTACTCGTCGCCTCCCATCATTGGAGAACAAACAAAAATGGGACTCATCGGACCAAATTACACGTTTCCAATCTGCCGCAGTCCGGTTTTTGTGCCTCTGAGCCCATTTATAACGTGCCAATTTGTGACTTGCTGTTAACAGCGGCCTCTTCCGTGGTACCCTGCTCCAGATGTCCATCGCATGCAGTTCTCGTCGCAATGTCCGTTCGGAAATTGGTCGCTGGAGAACCTCATTGGTTTCTTGGAGCAATTGTTCTCTGGTTTGAAAACGATTTGCAGTTACTAGACGAGAAACATGGCGGCGGCCCCTATTGTCGAGAATTGTTTTCCGGCCACAGTTACGCCGTCGATTGTCAGTTGATTGCGAACTACACCACTCTTTGTAAACTCGCTGGACACTGTAGGGTGTCAATAAAAATCGAAAGTTGGAGTTTTTTATTGGCCATTTGTTCAATGCTGCTACTACATGAGAAAACAATGTACTGTAAATATTAGGTCATTCAGATAATATTTAAGGGTGTCTCAAGTGAGGTAAATAATTCTCCTTATAACAAAAATTAATTATTCATTACCTAGGAAAAATAAATTAATATTTTTTTTAATTAATGTAAATAAACGTTAGTTTTAGTTCATAAGGTTTAAGTGCAGGCGTACTCCAATCGTAATAAGTAAATAATATATTTACTAAATAAGTTATATTCCAGGGTGTCTTTCATTCAATTGTAGACCACCCATTAATTCTTGCTTTTCCTCAAGCCATACCCCTTTTTCAATGTACCAGGCTGAGACTTCCTATGATCCTCAACAACCTGCAAGAGATGTTGGCGCTGTTCTTCATTCTTCGTAATCTTTGTATTGAAGGCCTGGATCAAGGCAATTCCCCTCTCTGCCATGTCATTGACGACTTTTAGTCCTTCAACTATAGTCAAACCAGTCTTGAAATCTTCGTCGTCCGGCCAGGTCTCTGGTTCCTTGGACAAGAAACCATAATTAATTTTTAGAAGTTCAAAGAGAAGCTTTGATCCTTTCGAGGCAAAGTCCGAGAGCTGCTTTGTTGAAATGGAAGAAACAGCAGGTATTGGGGCTCGCTTTGGAGGATCTTCAGCAGCTTCTTTTTCGAGGATTGATCGAGCGATATTCTTTTTCGTCGTTGCATTGATACCTTTATCAAAGAGTGCGAGACCAATCAAGTACTCGCTGAGGTACCATAAGTGACGACCGAGGACACTAAGGCAGGATGCTGAGATCTTTTCATCGTGGTACTTTGCCTGGTCTTGAAGAAGCTTCAAATCGTTCCGGGAGCAGATGAAGGACTGCTGGCCGTGAACCACGTGCTGACATATAACTCCAGGGCAAAAAATACAAATCGTTTTAAGCCAGACATTTCACGAGTTGTAAGTCTGAACTGATGGGAAAGCAGCAGGATTTTTAATGAATAAATTACTTTTGCCATCCAACGTGCTCGGTGAAGTGCTCCAGGTCGCCGAAACCTAAAGTTAGGTAAATTACCTCCAAGGATTGTAATCGACAACTCCAAGAATTCACGGTAATCATCCCTCGGCTGATGTTTTGTCAGATATAGATTCCAGCAAGCGATCAGTTCTTCTCGATTCTCATTCAGACTCGATGGAAGGTCTGACAGGGTCTTGTACTTATCTTGGCAAATTGTATTCCACGTCTCTTTGAAGCGGGAGAATAGGAGGATATCTGGACCAGATGATGGTCCCATGCATTCCATGTACGCCTTTAATTAATGAAACTTTTCGAGAACAATTTCCAATAATAATATAATCAATGTATCAAAATTAAAAATATTACCTTAGATATCTTAAAAGAATCGGGAGAGAACTTCTAAGCGTTGTTTTCAGTCAGGCAGTCGTATGCAAAATGAACTTGAAGCACCAAAAGCTGATCATCCAAAGATTGATACACATCATATTATTTAACGATTTATTTATGAAAATTTTAATTTAATGAAATAAATTAATCGATTTGCATAATCTATAGTATGAAATAAAGGAAACAATTCTATTAAATTATATAATACACTTGCATTCTCGAAACATTTTTGTTTTTGAAGCGTTGTCGAAACTTGTTCATTCTTGAAATTTCTTCCGCGCGACAGTTTCATTCATGTGACTCGAGGCACCCCTAAATGCTTTCCGAATTTCATGAGATTTCGTCTACGGTGTTTCCTCATAGGGTGGCAGCATTGGACAAATGGCCGGCAAATTTTTTTGAATTTCAAATTTTATCCCTATAAGAAGTTGTCACCCTACTGGACAGTACGCGTTGACACACCAACAAATTGGGCTACTTCAGACATTTTGTGTCCGTGGGCTCTGCCAAACACGATGGCTCCTTTTTGCCACTGAGTAACGTCTGCCTCACGACCCATTTTGCAGACTATATCCAACACACACTTTGTTCTTCACCACCTCACGAAACAGATCTGATCCTGTGTGCTACGTCACCGCTACTTGTCACTTACCAATGCTACATCAGCGCCCTCTGTGTGACCTTGAACTTCCTACTATCGGTGCTATTAGGGGTGACTAATTTTTTGTCCGGTGGGCTTATAAACATTACAAAATAAAATTGATTCAAAATCGTTTCATATTTTTTAGAACAACTTTGTTTTACAGTATACAATATAGGTTTAGGGTATAGGCTTAGGGTATAAATTTAGGATATTACTTCCATTGGCACCCTCATTTCTAAATAATCTCACTGAGTCAGAAGCGTCTCATTAAATAACTAGTTTAAAAATTCGTAAGAAACAAGGGTCAGAGTAATAAATATGACTGGAAGCTGATATAAGCTCCCACAACTTAACCATTACTCTCCCCAAAGGGCCTACTATTTTCGTTGTCTACACATATGGCTTTCATATTTCTCATATAATGCAATAGCTATCCAATATGCAGGTGATATTTCCTTAGTGTTCTCAGGAAACAATATTTTATCCGATAATAAAGTGGCAAACGGAAAAATTACCGCAGTTTACGTCTGGCTCAAAGCCGACAAATCATCTTCGAACAAAAATAAAGCAAAAATTTAAGTGGTGCGCCAAAACAAAAGGGAAATAATGAATATCACATACCTAAAAATACGTCCAAATGACTTTCATACGTAATACGATAGATTGAATGAAAGTACAATAATAGGAATATTTAACGAGTATTATACAGGGTGTCCACAAAAGTTAACAAAAGAATCGTAAAACTCCATTTGAAATTAATTTAACTCGTACGATTCTTTTGTGGACACTCTACGTATAGAAATATAATGAATACAGGGAGTTCAAATAACAGAAAAAAAAAGAAATCGTACAATTTCCTTTGAAATAAACTAAATTTCTACGATTTTTTTGTGGACACGCTGTATATTCTCAAACCATGATACTGAAAATAGAGCTATCAAAAGCCATCTGAATTTCCTTCCATTGTTATTAATGAACGTACAACAGAGATCTTTGAACAGCGGTTTGCACGTATACTGTAGGTGGGTTTTCTTATTGTTACAGTTGAAAAAAAGATTCTTCAAACGAAATTGAAAATTTCATCAAAAGAGATGACATACGATACAAGACCACACAATAAGTTGTAATAAATAAATAAACACACACACACACACACACACACATATTATATATATATATACTAATAATATACACACACACATGGAATGACTTTCACAATTAAACACGTGAAATGAATGAATGATGTAGTTCAACAAGGAAAAAGAAAATGATTCCAAGGTCTTTCGTGTATTCAGAACAGCACCTCGTCAGGGAATGACGAGGTGTACTTCTGAATACACGAAAGGCCTCGAATAATTTTTCTTTTTGTGAGTTTGCATATATATATATATATAATTACAAACTTTTTTTCTTAATTATTTCTAATTATTTACCTACCTAATTATTTCCTAGTCTGTCAGATTTATACTTATCTCTCTCTCTCTCTCTCTCTCTCTCTCTGTATATAATATATATATATATACACAAATTCAGAATAGTTCCCTGAGACAATTATATATCGCTCTTTTTCTTCTGTTATTCTCATTTTGCTTGTTACTCATTTCATTGCAGTATAATATCCAGCATAAAGCTTTTCCTTTCGACATTATATATATATATATATATATATATATATATATATATATATATATATATACTGTATATGATGTAAAATAACGCACTATCGCGACGAAGTATGAAGGAGAAAATTACTCTTCAGAAAGACTTAAATTAATTTTTATTTCTTTAACACCAATACAGTTTCGGCTCCTCGCGAGCCCTTGTCTGTTGGTAATCATTACCAACTGACAAGGGCTCGTGAGCAGCCGAAACTGTATTGGTGTTAAAGAAATAAAAATTTAAGTCTTCCTGAAGAGTGGTTTCGTCCTTCATATATATATATATATATATATATATATATATATATATATCCCCGCAAGGGGGTTCTAAGCTCGTGCTCTTTGTGCTCGTTTGTACGTGCTTGTTCTAGGAGGTTTCACGTGCGCCCTCCCGGCCCTAGCACCCAAGGATGATGGGGCTCGACCTTGCAGTCCTTGTCATCCTTGGTCTTTTTCCACTTCGATTGTCCCCTCCACCCTTTCTTTTTCCTCTGTCTTTCCTCTCACTTTTTCTTTGTTTTTCCGCCGAGATATGCCCTTTTAAATAGAGGCGAATCGGTTCTTCCGAACTTCGAAAAAAAAAATAAAAAATAAAAAATAAATAAATAAATATATATATATATATATATATATATATATATATATATATAGAGAGAGAGAGAGAGAGAGAGAGAGAGAGAGAGTCAGGACATATAGGAACTATGCTTTTGAGTGCAAATATATATATATATATATATATATATATGTGTGTCTTCCTGAAGAGTGGTTTCCTTCTTCATACTTCGTCGTAACAGTGCGTTATTTTACATTATATATATATATATATATATATATATATATATATATATATATATATATATATATAGGTATATATATTTTTATATATATATTAAGGTGCTTTTATCATATAGGGGTGAAAACGCAATAACAAATTTTTTGAGTTGCGAACTTTTTATTTTATAAGGACGATCAAAGAAATGTTGAATGCAAAATTCCTTCACATGAAATGATATTTAGAGATTGCGCAAGCAACGTTTACAAAACAGATTGTACAATTGTTTTGCTCACTTTTTTAACAGTTAACATTGCAAATTAAGGATCACCTGAAGATCAGGGTCCCCAGCCTTCTTTAGTTAGCCTTATAAGGCTAACTAACGAAAATATCACGACCTAACCTAACCAATCGTTAGGTCAACTGTACGCCCTTGACGATTGGTTAGGTTAGGTCGTGATATTTTCGTTAGTTAGCCTTATAAAACTAACTAAAGAAGGCTGGGGCCCTGATCTTCAGGTGATCCCAAATTAGTTGTGCTACTGATGCTACTAATATCATATTTGTTTTACTAATGCAGTATATTTGTAATATACATATCATACAATTCGATACATTACATTGGTAATATAGGTTATATTTAGTATACATCTTTACTTGAAACATTTTAAAAGCGAGTCGCTTTGATTGGCCTTTGGGAAAGCATTGCGGTGATCTTCAACTACTCGTAATAAATATTGTTGTTGCTCTTCATTTCTTGTTAGTGAAGTGTTAAACTCCTGAATAAGAGCTTCTCCTCTCTCCGCTAACTCATTCACAGGGTTTTATGTTAAGTACTGCCTTTCGGGCAACCTGAAAACCATTGTCATCTTGCTAAGTGTTTGGATCTTTCTCTAGAAATGTAGAAGGTACATTAAGAATCTGAAACGAGTCATTGGTTCGAGCATTTACAAAATCTTCCACTCTTAATTCCGTTATATTTGAGGTATCTGAAATCATCACCCGACGGGGTGGGTCTTCCGATCCAACTTTACCGGTGATTGCTTCAACCATTCTTCGCTTAGTGGATAGGAGCAGACGATGATCAAAAAACGCCATTCCAACTAATACCTCACTAACGTACCAAAGATGCTTGCTTAGCGATGAAATTGCAGCTGTTTTAACGTTTGGATTTTCATAATTTTGTAATTCTTTTAGAAGTTGTAGATCATTTGATGCAGCAAAAGTAGAAAGAGGGCACTCGATCTATGCTGTAACATAAACTTACAAATGAATATATTTATTTCGCAAAGATTCATCCATAATTTGTTTGTGGTATGGAAGGAACTGCGGGTACTTGACGTGGACGGCAAAGAAAACTGCTCACAAAACATCCACATTTTTAGTGAGTACAATGCTCTTGTCATCCAGCGTGCACGGTGAACTGGTCCTGGTGCCCGAAACCGAATGTCTTGCGGTGGTACTCCTCCTAGAAAGATGATGACTAATTCTAGCAGTTTTTCGTAGTCATCTCGGGGCAATTATTCTTGAATGGCCCTCTTTGCAAAGCAAATGATCTTTTGCTTCCAGTCCTTAATCCTATTAAATATGACATCATCACTAACACCCGTCGTATAATCATGGAGGCGAATGTTTGGCCAGTAGTCTCGAAAAGAGCTGAAAATCGTGATATTAGGCCCTTTTGACACATCATGCACAACCAAAGTGAATACTTTTTTAAGGATCAGCTCGTGTATATGCCGGCGGCATGCGATGTGAAGCACTTTTTTATTTAGTTCACGCTCTACTAAAGTGCAAACACCACCAAACGTTCCAGTATTTACTGCGGTCGTATCAAAACAAAGTCCTTTTACCTGATCACGTAAGTTCCATTCGTCAACTGTTTCTATAATGATACGGGCTATTGCATCAGCCTTTGAGTTCGGTAGCTTTGGAATTGCGAGTAATTTGGTGCAGTTTTCTCCAGATACAAGAATGGGCAAGTGATCTACATTTCCCTACCTATCAAATCTGGGCATTTTCCCGTCCCAGTGCAATAGAAGAGGAAACCCCAGGAGAAAATGAACGTCGGATTTCTTCAGCTAAGGTTTTCCGATGCTTCATCCTCTGCATCCTGATGGCAGTGGACTCAAAGAAAGTTCACGGACATTGCTCCTCCCTTTTAGCAAATGGAATAAGTATTTGGGTTGCCCTTCTATCACTGATTCGTGTTCGGTCTAGAGCAGCTGCTACGTCCATAGTGATTCCACTGTTGCCTTTGCATGGTTTTGAGCGGGGGTTTTGATGTCTTTGAAGTTGGATGAAAATCTCTCGCTTCTCCTCATCTGTAAAATAGAATTATCACAAAGAATTATTCATTGTTTTCAAGATAGTGGTTAATTAATTGATTAATTTATGCAACATTAAGGGGGGACTCGATAAAAAAAATGTGAAATTGTTTTTTGAGTTAAGACTATTTTCATGAAGTTTAACATGTATACTTTCTAATTTTAATAAAAAAAATGCCTTAAAATGCGTAAAAAGTATGTTGAGAGCATTTATTATATATGCCGGGAGCATTCACTCAGTGTAATCTGACACCGCCCGTACGGCCAAATTCAGAATGCAGCGCTTACCAACATTTTGCTAACTACTTTCGTATTTTATTATTTTTTCGATGGGTTTCCTTCGAAAATAGCATTTTCGATGACAAAGGAGAAAACTGGTTTGGCAAAATTTGCGATAGCTGTTATATTTGATTTTTGACAAATGTAATTCGACAGAGGGGGTACGCCCTCCTATATAACTATTTATTAAAAGATAATGAAGACAGTTATTGAAAATTTGCTAATACATTAAATTGTAATTAATTCTCTTCAAAATGGTTTTTAAATGGTTATAACACTGCCCAACAAAAAAACATTTTTTGCTGCTGATTTAATTCTAAGACCTGTTTCTGGATAATATTGATGTGCTGATTTAAAAAATCACCTTAGATTTTGTCCATCACATCAGGTTTTCGTGCAATGCAATATGCCTATTTTGGGTGATCCATGAAGGGCGCTTATCAAAATTGATGAGTTTTGAGACCTGTTAACAGCTGTTTTGCTGTTAAAATCTTATCAGTAACTCAATGACCGAAACGGAGGCAAGAGCTTGGAATGCTTTTGTGGCAGTAGTTAAGAACTTCCTAGGAAACAAAATGTCTGAAAATTATAAGATCTTGTAAAGGATTTACTTGTAAACTTTCAGCAGTTGGGTTGCAACATGAGCATTAAAGTTCACTATCTCAACAGTCATCTGGATAAATTTCCAGAAAATCTTGGTGATGTTAGTGAAGAGCAAGGTGAAAGGTTCCACCAAGATATCAAAGTGATGGAAGAACGATACCAAGGAAGATGGGATACCCATATGATGGCTGACTTCTGCTGGAGCCTGCAAAGAGATTGTCTTGACATCTCTCATTCTAGGAAGTCCTATAAGAGAAAATTTATCAGCACTGAAAAGTAAGAAAACAAGAAAAAGACAATGTTAAGAAAACTGGTCCCGTGCTTGCTTTAATATGGATTCATTTTTTGCTTATTTAAACACTTTTAATCAGTTTATGTGTCAATATTACCATTGTATATTAAAGTTCACTCCCTGCACAATTGTTTACTTTTCCATGCTGATTCTGAGTATGTAAAAACTTATTTTTTGAAAAAAAAAAAAAAATGGGCATAACCCTGCCAAAATGCGATATCTCCAAAATATCCGTATTTGATTGCTCGAAAACCTGACGAGATAGGCAAAAACTAAGGTGATTTTTTAAATCAGCACACCAAAGTTACCTAAAAACAGGTGTTAGAATTAAATCAGCAAAATTGGTGTTGGGCAGTGTAATCGATAAATAAATAAAAAAGCTTATGCGTTTCAAAATACCTGTCAAACTGCTGCTGCTATGAGATACTAGGTGTATTATCTCTACTACAGTGGCTTCTTTGTCCCTCTCTGCTTTTTCTCTTCTTTGACGTTCCTTTTCCGCTCGCTCTGCACGCCTTTCCTCCTTTTTTGTTAGATGAATGTCTACACCTGTCATAAGACCTCGCCGCCCTGGTTCCCGCTGAGCAATCAAGAAGTCTTTGTCTTCTTGTATGGATAATATGTTCATGGCTTGTTGGTGAGCGATGTCAAAGAGATTGGGCAAGTTGTCTTGAAACTCTTTTCTCTGTTTCAGAGCAGTATCGGATTCCCGAGTGATGCTTTTCTTGAGGTTTTGCCAATCGAGTGAAGTTGTTCGAGCTTTTTATTCACATCTCGCTCGTATGACGTAGGGATTCTTGCTTTATTCCAGACCTCAAGGATCGAATTTTTTGTTATCTTAATACTCTCCTTCAATGTTTTTTTCTCAATATTATGATGATAGAAAAGAAGAGAGAGGCTATCACCTATCGATGCAAATTTACTTTGAGGGAGTTCAGGTATAGGCTGCCCAACGAGCCAAACTTCTGTTTTTTTACAATAAGCTGTTTTAACTGTTTTGGACATGATTATTTCATTAACAACAAAAGCCTGAAATACAAACATATAGATGAATAAACCACTCCAGAAATATACGGGGCTCCAATAAACCTTAGCCCTCCCCGCCCATGGCCTAAACCATTAGAGGTACAGTAAAACTAAACATACCTTACAAAAGAGAATTTAATCCTGCATTTAATGAGAAACAATTAAAACTTGGTGTTCCCGCCATTGGCTTCCAAGACAGCCTGAATTCGCTTTGGGTAGCTTGCCAAAAGTGACGTGAATAGATCTTGATCGTCACACAAATTTGCTAAAACAGTTTCAATGTGTTGCGTCATTGTATCCTTCGAAAATCGATTTGCTGCAGGTTCTTGAAACAAGAGACATTCAACCTTGTCCTTTATAACTGATCCAATGTGTTCACAGACGTTCAGGTCAGGAGAATTTCCTGGCCATTCTTCATTTCCAAAGAAATCGATCTCATGGTTCCGCAACAACTGTTGAGTGGCTAATGCCTTAAAGCAGGAGGCCTTATCGTGCAGAAGTGTGACCTGATCGACATCCATAACATTGTTTGGGTTTCTTAGAAAAGGAATGACATGCTGGGATAGAATAATATCACGAAAATACTGTCCATCCCAACTCTGACCATTTGGCTTCAGCACCCACATGAGCTTCTTTGCAGTGAACAAAACAAACACACCAACACAGTCTGGACTTTTTAATAATTTGCGATAATGTTTATTGTCATCGATTTCATCTGGTGTTGTGGCCCACACTCGATCATTTTGGTAGTTAGGCCGACGTGTTACGTAAACAAAAAATTCATCGGAGACAGCTAACTGCATGAAATCATCCACATCCCAATCTTCAAGATAATGGGCAAACCACATTCTGTCATCGATGTTAAGTTGAGTTTTCTTGGCTTTGGAAGTTCATGCCAAGGCTTTAAACCTTGCCTATGACGTTACAGTCGAATGATCTCACCACTAACGATCTTTCCTCTCAACACTTCGATCTCTCTAGAAAGTTTAGCACGGCTGTTTTTCCGCTTACGCGTACCACTTTCAATGATGTCCTTTGTTTCCTGAGAGAGTGGCAAATTTGGGCGCCCAGATTTGGTTGTATCCATTTCACATTCATCCAAAGTTTTATTCCAATTTCTTTTGACGAAGTCCTCACTTCTTCGCAACTTTTTGGCAACCCATGAACGTGTTATAAAGGTGGCTCCAGCATCACGAGCTTCCCGAAATGTTATTGCTCGTATGCGATCTATCACACGTTGCCTCTCCGAATCACCAATTAATTGAGAAGCCATTATATTATCACTTTATCAGCTAGAGTAATTTTAATACCTGCAATAAATAATTTTATATATTTTTATAATCACTAAAAACTATTTCGATATAAGTAAACATGTAAGCTGCAAATGGGGGGGGGGGGCTAAGATTTTTTGGAACCCCTTACTAACTGCACAAAATGATAAGGTCGGACAATCACATATTAATACTTCATATTTTCGAACCACCCTAATATATATATATATATATATATATATATATATATATATATAGAGAGAGAGAGAGAGAGAGAGAGAGAGAGAGAGAGAGTATATTCTTTACGATTAAATTGCTCTCACAAATCAACTATTTTTTCAGTATGAAAATGGGGGAAAAAATGACCAATTTAAAATTTAAAATCAGATTGAAATTTGTTTTTTTTAATTGTTCAAACGACGACAGTACAGGAAAAAAATAAAGTACAAATTTTTTTTTTAATTTTTCAGTATTGCAAAAATATATTAAATTCATTTTCAATTATTCAAAATGGCGAAAATTTCATTCATTCATTCATTGATTCCATCGTCAGTGAATCTAAAATCGATGTAATTTAGGATTAAATATTTGCATTTTGAAAATGTATTAATAATTTAAGAACGTAATGAACGCATTAATAGTGAAATAAAATAGGAAATAATGACATAAAAATGATTTTAAAAGGTCAAAAAAAAAAGAAGAATATTAAAATTAGAATAAAAAAGTTTTAAATTTTTTTTTCTAAATTCTAAAAAAAGGTTTTTGTTCGACTTAGTTTTTTTATTTATTTATATTTAATTAAATGGATTGAAGAATCCATTATCTTTCTTGCTGTGCACCCCATAAAAAAAAACTGTCCGCTATGTCTACTTGAGAAAAGAGTTAAATGACGTACTAAGTGTACTATGACTATTAAATGACGTACTAAGTGTACTATGACTATTAAATGACGTACTGAGTGTACTATGACTATTAAATGACGTACTAAGTGTACTATGACTATTAAATGACGTACTGAGTGTACTATGACTATTAAATGACGTACTAAGTGTACTATGACTATTAAATGACGTACTAAGTGTACTATGACTATTAAATGACGTACTAGGTGTACTATGACTATTAAATGACGTACTAAGTGTACTATGACTATTAAATGACGTACTAAGTGTACTATGACTATTAAATGACGTACTAAGTGTACTATGACTATTAAATGACGTACTAAGTGTACTATGACTATAAAATGTTTAAGCAGTACTCGTATTACCCAAAGTACAGTGGGAGTAGTGTGAAAAGTATTTTTAATCCCTAGTAATGTACTTTTTGTACTTTTAATTTAGTTTGAATCGTACTTGCTCGCGAATCACGTAAGATTTATGAGCAAGTATGATTCAAAATGAAGATTTCTTCATGAGCCGAATCTCTGATGAAGAAAGTTTATTCAGTTGATATTTGAAATCTTTTCCTTCATCAAATCTAATAAATTCTTCATTAATTTCAGTACCCATTTTTTGGGGGGTGTACTCCCCCATCTTCTTTCGACCTACTGTTATAATACACTTTTGAAATACTTTTATTTACAGTGTACATTTTGTCCCTTTTTATTTCTTTTTGTTTTTTTTACACACTTTGTTCCGCATGCAAGCAATGAGGGACGCAATTGACTTCAAAGAAAAATGGGCCGCTATATCATAAAGGCACTTTATATATCATATAATAATAATAATAATAATAATAATAATAATAATAATAATAACAATAATAATAATAATAATAATAATAATAATAATAATAACAATAATAATAATAATAATAATAATAAATGCTATAGTAAATACGGTTTCTCATTAGATAGCAAAAATGAGTATGTACTGTAGAAATCCAAATATAAACTTTTCGTATTTGTTTTATGTATAATGTTGGAGAACAAATACAGAAGTTTTTCTTACCTTCATCTAACGATGTATAAATAAGCGCTGAATAACCAACTTCATTCTCATTATACCCCCACCCCACCCACCCCTATCCGATATATATATATATAAGACAAACAATGTAATAATTCTTTATACAAATGTAGGTTAATTGATTTTCTTTACAAATGTTCTACATTTTCAATTAACCTGAAATTTGTATTAATTTATTCACTTTATCAACAAAATTTCACCAATTAGAGCAAAAGACCAAATAAGGCTCGTTTTCTAAATGAAAAGTACAGTATACTTTTCAAAGAGTGACTATGTCAACATATATTTGAACTACTTTTTAATGCATAATTACAAATAATGTACATATTCATGACGCATTAAATGAACAAAATTGAATTTTATAATGTTGATGACGTTCGACTTTAAGCAAGTCGTATATGGATTTTAAATGAAAATGAAAAGTTTATTTTATACAGTGTGTTCCAAAATTATCTTTCCTATTTTGAATGTCAATTAAAGAATAACTAATAGACATAGAAGTATGCGGTTTGCACCGTCTTGTAGCCCAACTCAAAGAGTTTTTCTTGATATATCAGTAGATTTCTACATGTGCACCATACGCTGCACCACAGTCACTGACTTGGTGTCTGCAAGGTACACGACGCATTGAGCCTTCTTTTGCACGGTCGCCATTTTTCGTTTCTCGGAGTTAATCTACTCACTATGATTCTCTTTGTTTACCTAAACAGTTAATTATTGTTTAGAATGTTTAAATTTTTGAGGAAACTAATTTTTTTTTTTTTAACTTGTGAAATATGTACCACTAAACTACAACAGTAAAGCAGACAGTAAAGTTTATCCTCATTCAACCGGAGTTTTCAAAACTGAAGGATTAATATACCGATTTAATTCCGTCATTTCCATTCCTGTAATTCAGTCGCCTTAAAGTTAACCGAAATAAGGCGAGTCAAAGAAAAATTATGAACAAAATAAAATTTCATAATTCCTGCCAACGCCAACCAATACAATAAATTACCTTCCCTTTACTGCAATTAAATTTATATACTCTCCTTCGTTATGTTTATTGTTTGATTGATTGATTGATTGATTGATTGATTGTATGAGTGACTGATTATCTGATATTTTATGTAAAAAGATTTCGAAGTCCATCATGATAGCTAAAATATTCAAACCAGAAAAGTGAGGCAAAGCAACGCGTTAAACGAACAAAATCGAATTTCATAATGTCGAACGTTCGACCTTATGCAAATATTTCAGATTTCAGATTTCAAACTAAACCATATATATATATATATATATATATTTCAGATTTTCAATGAAAATGAGTAACGTAACTAGCGTAACCTAACCGGGCATAATTTAACCTAACCTAACCGAACTGAACCTAAACTGACCTAGTTTGAACTAACTTTTCAGTATCGACATTATGCATGTCGACATTGTTCAAATCGATTATGTCCCAGTATCCGCTCTTATTAAATAATTTGAGATTTCTTCAACGAACTTAGCGATTCTGTACAAATCTACAAACTTTCGAATCATTTTTAATTAAAAAATTTAAACCAGAAATTAATATTAAATGTAATAAGATGATGAACTTTCCCAAAGTCTTTTATTATTAAAATATAAATTCAAAATCCAAAATCAGAGAAGAAAATGTTTGTAATTTTAAATTTTATATTTTTTATGTAAATGGGATTAGTTAGCATCGTCGAAGTTTGTTTCTTTTATTTTTATTATTTTAAAATGTTATTTTGAAGTTCATAAAAAGCACCATTTACTTGAAAATGTCTGAAGTGTACAAACGAAACGTTGGATTGAAAATCAACAAAAACATAGACATAATATATATATATATAAATAGCACCCGCATACATACATACATACATGTTCAATATACATTCATATAAATGGGGCATTAATGCGTTCATATATGTACATAGCATAGAACTGCCATTAACAAGCAAATTTTTTGCTTTATTGGCAGAATTTATGTACACTAGTTTTAAAGATACAGACACACACAGAGAGAAAAAGTACAGAGAGATTATCTGTAGTTAGCTACAAACATATGTTTATGAATACATACAGTATGGATATTCAGCTTAGATTACACATTCACATAACTACACATAATTACATATAAGTATTCAGCTAAGATTATACCTTCACATTTATTGGGATATTAGAAGCTAAAGTATAATAATTTAATAATAACAGTGGTCTCAAATAACAGTGGTCTCAAATGACTACCTCCTTCTGAGGCTAATTTGAAATTGGTGCACAGAGTGGCCACAAAGTCCCTTTGCAGTGAAATTACAGCATATCTGTATGTTGCCCTTGTTTTTCGTGCAAAGGGACCTTGTGGCCATGTACTTGAACCTTCAACCTTGATGAAAGCTTTTTCAGAGAAACGTTGATATCTACTTTCTGAACTGTTTCCATTCATATTTATGATTTTTTTCCATTTCGTCATCGGTTAGGTTGTATATTTTTAATGTATGTCGCTCCATTGACGAAATTAATAATTTTATTATTTTCATTACCCGCATTTAGTCTACTTGGAGTGTTGTTAAGTGTATGATTATATTGGATTCCCGTTTTATTAAACCCCCATTATATTGGACCCCAGTTAGATCGAACTCCCGTAATAAATGTCTTTTGATGTAAATAACTGATAAAAAATCATGGCCTTCTCCAAAAAAATGCCTAACAGGAAAAATAGTGACAAGGATGGGATTTTGAAGCAGTAGGGCCTAAAGCTTAAACCAAATTACTTGAACGGAAACATTCTTGTTGAGAAGAATTGAAAATTTTGATAAAGTTCAAGAAAATTTTGAAGATCATGTTTAGCGTTAGGATGACTTTTTCTTGGCATAGTTTAAGACCCTAATAAAATCAATTAATATTTTTATCAACTTGATTGAAAATAACGTATGTCCTTTACTTGAAAGCTTAGTAAGTCCGGAATTACGCAAAGACAAAACTTATAAAACTTTTAAAAGCAATAAAAGACCAAATTTCTCCAAAATCGAATGTCACGCTTGAAAAGGTTAATGTTTATTGCAAAAAACAAAAGATGAAGCCTGGAAACTTTCCTACAGAGTGGCCACAAACTCCCTTTGTAGTGAAATTACAGCATATCTGTATGTTGCTCTTATTTTTCATGCAAAGGATCTTCGTGGCCACCCTGTACATACTAAACAAATATTAAAAAATTAGCAAGTACTTGTTAGTTTTGGTAAGATTTTGGTAGGATGCCGTCGTAACTAAATGACAAGGCCTATAAATTTTTAAGAAAGTATAATACAGTACTTTTAAATTAATTGTAAAGTACTGTACAGTCTTTTGAAGTTAATCAGATTAAACAAAAATATCAAATTTCCTTTTATTTTTACCTTTGAACTTAATTATGTCTACGCGACTTTCACATTACGAGTTCAAACTTCGCTTACGGGAGAAGTTTAGTTAACTTTAGTTTAAACAAGTCTCTTACCTCGGGTTTGTCAAGAAAATTCAGATTTTTCTTACCCCATCTAAATTTAGGAATCTTCGAACTTAATTAAGAAGAAGAAAACTTGGAGCTATTGAAGAATAGGGACCCCAGCCTTCTTTAGTTAGCTTTATAAGGCTAACTAATGAAAATATCATAACCTAACCTAACCATTCGTCAAGGGCGTACAGTTAACCTAACGATTGGTTAGGTTAGGTCGTGATATTTTCGTTAGTTAGCCTTATTATCGTAACTAAAGAAGGCTGGGGTCCCTATTCTTCAATAGCTCCGAAAACTTAACTAAGGGATACTCCAAGACACTTTGATTAACACATTAAAAGGTAGTCATAAACAAATTCTACCAAGGCTACATTCGCACTACTACTACTACTACTACAAGCGATTAGTGAAGCGACGCGACTAGAGAAGCAAAGGGAACAGCGAAGCAGTAAACAGATCTCACACACACACACACATACTGTGTGTATGTATATATATATATGTGTGTGTGTGTGTGTGTGTGTGTGAGTATATTTCAGATTTCTAATAACTGGTGCTTCCTTCTGGCCGCTTTCCTTCTCACTTCGCCTTTGTAAAACGACAGTAGAAGAAATTGTTATGAACACACGTCAAGCAATATAGGATGATTTTCAAATGATACATGTGCCAGTCCATAGTGTAAATGATTTTTACAAGAAATGAGATTTCCCAAATCGTTTTGGC
This sequence comes from Bathynomus jamesi, assembly GCA_023014485.1. NCBI lineage: Eukaryota > Metazoa > Arthropoda > Malacostraca > Isopoda > Cirolanidae > Bathynomus > Bathynomus jamesi. The sequence goes on from JAJOZX010003020.1 coordinate 207,224, forward strand.
GTAATTGATGACAAGTATTGTCGCATAAAGTGTTCATTGTTCAAAAGTTTAACTTATACGCGGGACACGAGCGTTAAGAATCGCTTTAAAACTCAAAACGATTTGATCGCGTTGCGTCGATGGTCGATCTCCTCAACGCTTCCCACTTCGCTGTCGCTCACGCTATTGTGCTTCCACCCCAACTTGTAAATGTGTATTTGTATTTGTCACATCGCTTCGCTGTTCGCGCCACTGGTCGCCGCGAAGTCGATCGCTAGTAGTGCGTCCGTAGCCAAAGTGAAATAAAAGAACAAAATGGTTTTCTTCTCGAGTACAACTAACATACAAATGGCCTCGAGTTCACGTCCTCATTTCCGACTGAAACTCGAGATGACCGTTAATGACTCAAAGAAAAAATATAAGCTATAACGAAAGGAAATATTTATGTGTAATAATAATAATAGTAATAATAATAATAATAATAATAATAATAATAACAATAATAATAATAATTCTACAGCACAATTGTACAAATCTGTTTTATTTACAAAATTAAAATTTAGCTTACAAACGGAGCGTTACGGAGAATTCATAATAAAAGAAACCCGAATCACCTGAAGATCATGGCCCCCAGCCTTCTTTAGTTAGCCTTATAAGGCTAACTAACGAAAATATCACGACCTAACCTAACCAATCGTTAAGTCAACTGTACACCCTTGACGATTGGTTAGGTTAGGTCGTGGTATTTTCGTTAGTTAGCCTTATAAAGCTAACTAAAGAAGGCTGGGGGCCCTGATCTTCCGGTGATCCAGAAACCCTTCTAGTAATTAGTTCAACTAATAGAAGACGTATACTCCTACAAAACCCGAATTTTGAATAGTTTACGGACTTATTTTTCATTATATGAACCAATATTCTCAGTATTGTCGGAGCGCATGTTCGAATATCTGGATCTTAACGATGTTTACATCAATTTGGGCAGTTAAATCAACGAACATATTTTCGTACACTGTGTACACAAAAAAACAAAGTAACTCAGCATGAAAGTGTTATTTACTGAGGCAAAGGGAACTGCGGAACGGATTTCTCCAACAACTCATTGGACGACAGATTTGTTTGCGGAGCTAGCAATAGAAATTTGCAAAGGGGTTATTGTCAAAAAGGTGACTTATAAGTTATCAAAAAGCGACTGAAATTTCAACAATACTCGTATACGAATAAAATGATTTTAACTGGAGAATATTAACGGAAATTGAGCGAAGCAAAAAGGAAACTATATTTAAAAGACGAGTGACCAGTGAAGCAACTAAATAGGAGACAGTATTATAATAACGTAAAAGTCACGTGTCACTGCATGCTGTTGGTGGAAGAATCACAATATTTGACGTTGTCATTATAAAGAAGCAAAAATGTTTTACGTGCAATAAAACTGGTCATTTAAACAGTATGCAAATTAGTCTCGAGGTCTGATTTCAAAACAAGAGGTCACATAAAAGATAAATTTTTAAGATGAAAGAATTTTTGCCAACAATAAAACCGTGAGAGATATAAAATGAAGAAGTTAATGAGGTAAACAATATTGGAATATACAGGGTGGGCCATAAGTCGTTTTACCAAAGCGAGTTTAACGAAACTTATTTCGGTAAAGCGACTTATGGCCCACCCTGTATATACTTTTTAGGGAAAGCAAAAAAGCAAAGCCGAACAAAGTAAAAAAGATCTTGAACTATAGCGAATTGGAAACTGATGCAGGTGGTGAAATGCCTTTCATCAGTAAAAATATATTTATATTATTTTTTTTATTAGTAAAGTAGAACTCAGAGATGCGAATTACATTGTTCATTTATTAGGTGAACATAGATTCAAACGTTTGGTGAAACTTTTGTTGATATTTATCTAGAAGAGTTGATTCATAATTTATCATCACTGGTTATTGAAGAAACTTAACTCCTTTAACTGGATGAGATTGGATTGAAAACCTAATCTTTTAAAAAGATTTAAATACTGTATATGAATGTTCACTATTTAAGGAAATCTTGAAGGTGTCCCCTAAATTAATCTAGACCCGTATTTGAAAATAAAAACAACTTAGTAAAGGGACACGAAGTTAAAACAAGATTTTCTGAAATTGGGACGCCAGAACTTTAAAAGTACAAGCATATTCCATATGCTTCAAGAGATGCTGTTAAGAAAGAACATAAGAAGATAGAATCAAAAGGTATAGTATTTAAATAAATCAAAGCAATTGGCCTACGCCTATTGTAAGTTTTCCTAAAATGGAAAAATCTATAAGAATTCGCCTTGATTATAAAGTGTATGGACGTACACCACTATCCATTTTCTACAGGTCTCAGGATTTATTCGTTGGATTAGCTTCATCTGAAACAAGCTTTTCAATAAATAACAGCACATCCTTGTTTTAGAGAGATATTAACAATTAATACACACGAAGGGCTGTGTGTGTATATATATATAAAACAGGTCCGCCAAAAAGAAACATGCGCTTGATTGTAACCTAATAAGTCAAAATGTGTTTGGATAATGTTCTTTTAGCAAACATGATTCCAGAGATGCGTGCTCTGGCAAATGGAGGTAATTTTGTTTTACAGCAGGATGGAGCAAGGGCACATACGGCGAAAGACACATGTTCCCGAATTTATTGAACCAGAGAATTGGCCTCCGAACAGTCTTGATTTGAATCCTGTTAATTATGGGATCTGGGAAAACTTGTCAGAACGAGTTTATCCCGGTAAGAGAATCAGAAATGTTAACCACCTGAGAGACGTTCTGATTGAACAATGGACCGAATTCCCACAAGACCAGATTGATTCAGCAGTAGATCAATTTAGATCAAGACTTCGAAAAGTAATAGAAGTTGGAGGAAAACATATTGAACGGTATTTTTAGTTTGACATTTTAATAACAATTTTATATGAAAGGAATTTTTGGTTGTATAATAAAGAAATTTTGAGTATTTACGTATCTTTACATTCTATTTTTGTTTACTTGCTAAAATGAGGTCTATTCAGCTACTGTGCTAAAAATTTAAAGAAATGTTGTCAGATAACGTTATTTTATTTTGTTAAAGTTTTATCAAAAGTTAAAAGAAATTATTGATTATTGAGTTTAAAAGGAAAAGTACGGACGCATGTTTTTTTTTTGGTGAACCCTGTATATATATATATATATATATATATTATATATATATATATATATTCCTAAATCGCCAAACTACTCCTACATTTTCGTCAGTGGTCAATGAAGTTACATTAGCTCCTACATGTGATATCTTTTAATTACTTACGTTTGCGTTAAGGGAGGCAGATGTTCCATTAAAAAATTAAGAGAATGCGCTTTTTTATCGTATATAATAGTTATTTTTTAAAATTTCACTGGCGTTAGGATTTTAATTAATGAAACCCGAAATCAAATTAATACTACTTCATGCTACCTCAGTATTTTACATACTCAGTTTTTTGTTTTATTTTAAGCTAGGTTTGGTTAGGTTAGGTTAACCTAACCTAATCTAGCTTAACCTAACGTAACCTAATTTAACCTAACCTTACCTAACCTAAACTGAACCCCCAAAAATATCTATAACAAAGTAGTAGCTATTTTCCGTGTAGGAGGAAAGTGATACAAAAGATAGCACCAAATTGGAGCGAATGTAACTTTTAGCGATATAGAGGCTATATACAGTATATTACAGTCAGTATGTAAAATTAGGCAATTTATAAATTGATTGAAATTCAGGCAATGTGTAAAATTGGTGATACACACAAAACCTAACCTGACATATTGGGAAATATCACTGGACATGCATAACTGCAGCATTACCAGAAAGGTTAGGTTAAGTTAGGTTTTGTGTGTATCACCAATTTGACACATTGTCTGAATTTCAATCAATTTATAAATTGTCTAATTTTACATATTGACTGTTTGGTGAGTGTACGAAAGGTAATTTATATATATCTATATATATAATATATATATATATATATATATATATATATATATATATATATTACCTTTCGTACACTCACCAAACTTTTATGGTTAGATCGGGCAATGTATTATCCGAATGTTTTGGTTCCTCATGCGGGCAGATTGAGACAAAGCTCCTTGGGTCTCTCCTCTGTCGTTTCATGTGTATATTGATGAATTAATTACTTCTCTTAATAAGGCAACAGTGGAATATTGTATAGATGACATGAGGATAAATAACTTGGCCTGTGTCGATTGTATAGTATTAATAAGCCCTTCAGTTAAAGGCTTGGATCATCTTATAAAAATTTTTTGAATTATATTCACAAAACCATGACATTAATTTTAATGTTACTATGATAAAACCAAGGTTATGCAGTTCCATCCTAAAAGTTAAAATCAAACAGCTAATATTATTTTCAAGATGAGAAACGAACCAATAAAGCAGGTACAAGCATTTAAGTATCTTGGTCAAATTATCACCAGCTCCTTGCGTGATGACTCAGACGTAGGAAAACGATACCGAAGTTACTGTGCTAAAGCCAAAGTGATTATAAGGAACTTCAGATTCCGTACGAGCGAAGCTAGAGACAATCTTTTTCGTACTTTCTGCACTAATATTTATAGGCAGCAACTGTAGATTAGTTATAAAAAAGGTTCTTGCAGAATCCTAAATTTGCTTTATAACAGATCTTTTAGACTGCTGCATAAATTACCTCCAAGATGCTCAGCTTTCCAAATGTTTGCTAACTGCAACATTTCGAGCCTCCCGAAGGTAACAAGATGTGTTCAATACAGTCTAATGCGAAGAATTCAAAACTCAGGCAATCCAATTGTCCAAGCTACTCATCATTCCTCTTTTATATCTTCTAGATCCACGATTCTCAAACTAGGGGTCGTGTAAATATTATTGGGGGTCGCAGAAACATTTGAAAATATTATTTTTTTCATAAATATACAGTGTTAGTACCTATTGCTTTTATGACATTGAGTGAAGGGTCGCGAAAAAATTTGTCTGATCCAAAGGGGTCGCAAGTGAAAAAAGTTTGAGAAGCCCTGTTCTAGATTATGGACTTCTTGGTATGAGCGTGTTTATCTATCGCTCCACTTAACACCTACATTGCCTTTGTCATTACATGTACTTTTTTATTTTTATTTTGAGTATTAGCTTTGGGCAGTTATTATTAATTTTATTATTATTCCTTTCCCAAGGTGAGAAAGAACCTTTAGTCATTATATTTGGAGTTCATAGATTTCGTCAATGTCAATATGTCAGAATTTTATTTTATATTTTTTATGCAAGAAGGAGGGACCAACGGAAGCAGCGAGCCAAAATCAAGGTCCAACGTTTTCGAGATGTCTGGATAATCTGCGTTTTGAAAGACTGGAGGTCATAGACAAGGGGAGAGATAGATTGAGGAAGATTGTACCAGAGTTCACCAGGGTTCAGTAGATGAAAGATTAACAATAGCGATTAACTCTTGCGTTAGAAAGTTAAACAGAAAACGAATGAGAATGTGTCGAAAGTCTGGTACTACGTGCTCTCCTCCTTAAAGGAGAAGGCATGAAGAAAAACAGTGACCGTTATAATAGCGATAGTAAAGAGAGAGAGTGAGGCAACATTACGAAGAAGAGAGAAGGATTGAAGACAGTCCGAAAAAATTGATGAGACGAAAAGCTTTTGATTCTACTCGGTCAAGTAGAGCTGTGTGGGTTGAGCTGCTCCACACATGAGAAGCATACTCCATACAGGGGCGGACAAGACCCCTGTACAAAGAGAGCAAATGAGCTGAGATGAAGAAACTGAGGAGCCATTACAGCACACCTAACCTCTTAGAAGCTGTTTTAGAAAAAGAGTATATGTGATCTTTTCAGGAACAAGAATAGGAATAGGAAAGACAGGAAACGCCAAAAATGTTAAGAGAAGATTAAGGATTGAGTTGTGCATTGTTGAAGGTAAGTGGATAGTCGTGTGGAAGATTGCGATGAGTCGACAGGTGAAAGAAATGAGTTTTTGAGGCATTGAAAACTACATGGTTTTCTCTGCCCAATCAGAGTCAGGTGTATCATAGCTGTCCCACGCGAAGCATTGAGTGTTTATTGAGAGGGACGCTTTGGGAAGCGGGTGGAGAAGTGATGAGTGGACTCATCGGCATAGGAGTGGATAGGGCAGGAAGTAGGACTTAATAGATCACTGATAAATAAAGTGAAAAGGGTGGGTGAGAGGAGAGAGCCCTGAGGAACACCACTATTAATAGCTTTAGAAGAAGAACAGTGTCATCTACAATCGCAGCTATAGATCGTCCAGAAAGAAAATCAGAGATGAAGGCACATATAGAAGGAAGGAGGAGGATAATTTGGAAATTAAGGATTTGTGCCAGACTATCAAATGCTTTTGATATGTCGAGCCCAATAGCAAAAGTTTCACCGAAATCCCGAAAGGAGAATATATAGACCATATTTTCTTGTCAACTCCATTTGGACTAATGAATGGCATGCTTGTAGTTGTTGCTGCAAGAGTACAAGGATGAGATTACAACCTTCTGAGTATGATTATGTAATTAAATATAAAGAATCGTCGGATCATTTATATGCAGACGTTCTTTCGCAATTACCTGCTAGTGGAATTCAGGAAGAAACTAAAGTTGAGATTTATCAGTCTTCTATATTAGTTTGTCTTCCTTTGTCTTCTGATGATATAAAAGATACTACATGTAAAGATACAATCCTATCCATACTTTATTTTTATATTAGAAATTAATGGAGATTCTAAGATTGATAACTTTGAATAATTTATGAGGAAAAATAATGAATGAATGCAAAGTTTGAGGAAACATAAAAGATGACTTATTTGACTTCGATTTTTTCTAGTTAAAATCCTAACGTGGATGAGACTCGAAAAAATTTTTGTGTACAATAAAAAACGCTTTTTCTTAACTTTTTTTTTATATAGGATACCCATTACCCACACTACTTTAACACAAGCAAAAATGATTAAATATTTGAAAAAATATTCACACAGGGGTTCCTTTAATATGCAACTTATTCGACCTAGTGGGTAAAAAATGATTACGGACGAAAATTTAAACAAATGTTCGACCAACTTGGGCATTTATGACTATTCAGTGGCGACTCGAAATATCATAGCAGCGTGGTGCAATTTCATATGTTGGGTACGGGGTTTCTCTCCCGGGGTGAGGGCCATCCCACCAGTGACCACGAATGTTGGTAAGTCGGTGGATGGTGGTTGACCTGATTGATTGGTCCGTTCGTGGGTGGGTGGCAAACGTTTTTTGACATGAGCGATCATCACGAACGAACTTGAATATTGTGAAGATGGGTATTAGGCCTATACCCCAAATATTTTTTCCAGTCGGACTGTTACACCTACACTTAGTTCACAAATTATTTAATTGCACAAGTGGTATCGGGTCGGGGACAATTTTATGATTTTATATAAACTTTATAATTTATAATATTGCCAAATCTCTCTCTCTCTCTCTCTCTCTCTCTCTCTCTCTCTATATATATATATATATATATATATATATAATGAATACGATAACATTATTTAAAGTTATAACAATTATAATATCGCATATTTATACATTTATTTGCCTGGTAACAGCGAATAAACCAAATAAAATATCCTCTTTCAGCAGAACCAATAAAATGTGTAATAAATGCTTGCCAAAGGCAAGATGATATATTGTAGTCACACAGTCACAGCGAATCAAGCTATAGCGAAATTAATCAGCCTTTCGCCGCCACTCTGAGTAAAACTTCAAAACCTTCTCTTTCAAACAGTGTATATTTGTTAAATTACTTATTGGCTAAGTTTCGCTTGACTTAACCTAGACAGAGTTCGATGTGAATTTATTAGTGATTCAAACACTGAGCTTGATTCATATTTACTGTAAATATATTTGATTTTTGATTGATTTAGAAGCGAACGTACATTGTTAGGATTCACAATTCGGAGGCGCTCAGCCGGTTGAGGTCCAAAGACAATTGCGTTCTGCTATTTGGATTTATCTCAAATCACTATTATTCATTATTACCAGACTTTCTTGTAGGTCAGATTTGTTAATCATTGCTACAACTTTTTGTACGTCAGGTTTGTTAATCATTGCTAGAACTTTTTGTAGGTCAGGAGTGTTAATTATTGTGAGGACTCCTTGTAGCTCAGGATTTAACATTTAAACGTGATTAGTAGTCTTCTTACGAATTCAGCTTCAACAATAGTTATTCAGAAATGAAGTTGACAATATGAAAGTAGAAAAATTTGCTAAATTCATATCATTCACACCAGTTTATACTTGCAACAACAATTTCTCGATTTCATCGGGCAAAAAGATTGGCCACCAAATAGTACGAATGGAATGAGCTTAGATCAAGACGCACCATTTCTACCTCAGTTCGCCATTGGCGTACAAGACTATGATTTGTCATTGATAATAATGGAGGACACATTGAACACTACAGGCCTTGTCAACTTAATTTTTTTTTTTAACAACTATTGTTCAAATTGAATTTGCAAAGAGACAACTCATCCAATTTAAATAAACTACCTCTCATTTTGAGAACAATATGTGATTTTGTTATTCTTGGAACTGTGGTTTTATTGGTCCGGTGGGAAAATGGCCACTTTTTTGGGGACAACTTACGAAGGTCAAGCTTATACATACATACATACATACACATATGTATATATATATATATATATTATATATATATATATATATATACTTCTGTTCGCTTCGAACAATTGTTCACGATCGACCAGCGTTCGACCCCTCTGCAGCATCCCGCCTCATTTTGGGATATATATACTGTATATATATATTCTTGCTGAAATCCTAAGCTCAGCACCTTAATCTCAAGACTGCATAAGGGCTAAAACGTGAGTTGTAATGAAAACACATCACTAGAAAAATTTATCTTTGTAGCTATTCATTTGTTTTTACATTCGTTAATTTGCTAATTGTCAATAAGAAAATAATTTCCATTTGAAATGGAAGTTCTCGGAAATGGAAGTAATTAATTACTATGTTCATTGTAACAGAGACGGAGCAGCATTGTAAATGAGTGGCACTGGCACGGGAAGACAGACAAACAAACAGAGCGAGAGATTAGGAATAACGGACAGATGGGTGAAGTAAATTTACCTGTAGATTAGAACAGACAGAGGCAAAATACGCAATAAGATAGATAGAAAAGGAAAAAATAGATTTGTGCCGTAAAGTCAATTAGGGAATAGTAATAGGGGAAAATTAATTAAATAGTTGTATGCTGGATGTAGAGAAGAGTGTAGACGCCAATCGACCAGGGAAGCACTCCAGGCTGGGGGGATGTTAGGCAGGAGACAGGGAATGTTGGAACTCCCGTTTCTCCTGTCACTGTCCTCCTTAGCTGATCTTTTTCCGCGTTTCATCTATCCCGTGAGCAGTGCAACATGCTCTCAAACACACACTTCTCCCTCTATTCCTCACTACACATACATGCATTTTACACATTGCACGTACATGCATCTTATACACTACACATACATGCATTTTACACACTACACATACCTGCATCTTATACACTACACATACATGCATTTTACACACTACGCATACATGCATCTTATGCACTACACATACATGCATTTTACACACTACACATACATGCATCTTATACACTACACATACATGCATTTTACACACTACACATACATGCATTTTACACACTACACATACATGTATCTTATACACTACGCATACATGCATTTTACACACTACACATACAGGCATCTTATACACTACACATACATGCATTTTACACTACACATACATGCATTTTACACACTACACATACATGCATTTTACACACTACACATACATGCATTTTACACACTACACATACATGTATCTTATACACTACACAATCTCTTCAAAATTTATATTAAAAAAATAAGAAAAATGGCATCATTAAGCCTTGGGGATCTTGTATTTGGCTGTCTTCTTCTTCTGCAGAGGGGTCACTTTTCTGGGCACTCGCCCTTAGACCACTCCTTCTTACATAAAGAAAATACAAAGTTGTTACTCCAACTACGCTATATTGTTAACTTAACCTAACTGTAGTTGTACTAACCCTGCTTGGTGTTTTCATATAACTTAAATTGTTACGTAACCACAGAAGAGTCGCGTTAACGAGAGAGAGAGAGAGAGAGAGAGAGAGAGAGAGAGAGAGAGAGGAGATTAAAATAAATATGTAATTATAATAAAACGCAAATTAAACCCAACCACACCAAAAAAAAAAAAAAATGAATCATAAAAAAAACAAAAAATTCTCACATTTAAAAAAAAAAAATTATGAATTTTAAATGAAATAAAGAAAATATTGCAACAAAATTTGAAAGAAAATTCATAACTTGAGAAAAGAGAGAGAGAGAAAGAGAAAATTCTATCATTTCGAAATATTTTTGGAGTTAAAACAAAGTTTGATTTTTTTTAATGTTATCCAAAAGATGTTTTAAACTCGCCGTGAAAAGAAATTCCAAGTTTATCAAAACTTTTCTATGAATAGATCATTTTAGTGGAACTAATATATATATATATATATATATACGTAAAGAACGACGCTTGTATAGGAGATATTCCGCGCAAGACGAGAGAGAGAGAACGAAACAAATGAAAAAATGAGTCAACCACCCGGCAATCGAACCCGGGATCTTCCGATTGCCGGTCAGATGCGATAACCATTACACCATGGGCCTCACTCTTCCAAATGCCGTAATTCTTCTACATACTCGCAGAAACGAATGCCCCAAGGGGGCACCTCCCGCATGCCGTAACATTATATACATTTAACTGCAAACACGCAGTATAATTAACGTAAAGAACGACGCTTGTATAGGAGATATTCCGCATTGGTTTCTGCGAGTATGTAGAAGAATTACGGCATTTGGAAGAGTGAGGCCCATGGTGTAATGGTTATCGCATCTGACCGGCAATCGGAAGATCCCGCGTTCGATTCCCGGGTGGTTACCTCATTTTTTCATTTGTTTCGTTCTCTCTCTCTCGTCTTGCGCGGAATATCTCCTATACAAGCGTCGTTCTTTACGTTAATTATACTGCGTGTTTGCAGTTAAATGTATGTATATATATATATATATATATATATATATATATACATGGTGGGCCGTAAGTTTCCATACATAGGAAAAATAAACATTTTTTTATGGACAACCATTTTTATTTATATAATATGCTCTACATGGTTGCCATTGTTTTGAAAACACATTTCAATACGTGTTCCCCACTGTTGATGAACACGCATTAGCACAGTTGACGTTATGCTTGTAATGGCGTTGGTGATACGTTCCTTTAGATGATTTATGTCTCGTATCTTTTCCTGATACACCATGGCCTTCAAGTGCCCCCAAAGATAGAAATCAAGGGGGGTGAGATCTGGGGATCTGGGAGGCCACTCCACAGGACCACGCCGACCAATCCAAGCATCCGGAAACTGCTGATCCAAATACCGACGCACGTGAAGACCAAACGTTTAAATTTTCCTATGTATGGAAACTTACGGCCCACCCTGTATATATATAATGGACGCTCTATTTTGTTTAATTCGTATATTGCAAAGTATAGAATTTTCTGCGAAACATCATTATTTTCTCGGAAATGTCCAGTTTTTTTCATGTACAGGGTGTTCATAAAGTTAGGTAAGTGAATATACGTGTACATTTGCCTGACTTTGTAAGCACCCTGTAGTTTTCATCGAATTTGCGGTACAATATGGCGTTTCGTACAGTTTTATCTCGACCAAGATGACTTTTCAAATTGTTTTTCACATTTTCAGTATTTTCAAACTTCTTCATTAGTCTCTTCAGAGCAGTTCTGCCACACAGGGTCTTCTCTCATTCAAGTTGTGCTTTGATATCACATTGCATTTCCACGACACTCTTTGTTCGTAACTTATGAATCACGAGAAACACACGTTCAATTGTAGAATACGTCGTCTTTAAATGAAAATTTGATGATAGCCCAGTTTAAACTACACTCTAAATCCTCTCCTCTCTCTCAGATACTCGTTTATAAATGAGCTTAGATGTACTCTGCATGTAATAATGTATTTCAAGAGTGTTTTGTTAGTAGATCAAAAGTAGACTGAAAGTACAGTAGATCAAGAAGCATCCTTTGAAATTAAAACACACACACACACACTTTCGATAGACCTTAAGTCTACTGAAACTACTCTACGCCCAGAGCTTATTTAAGCTCAAGTATACTCCCATTTTTGAAGTAGACAACTAACAGAATTTAGGGTGCACATTAAAAAACTCGAAATTTTCGTGATAGTAATGATGTGTCGTGGAAATTTGTCACATACTTTGTAACATATAAATTAAACAAAACACAGCGTCCTTTCATGCAGACCTCGTGTGTGTGTGGTATTAATATATATATAAAAGTGATTACAAAGTGTTTGTGTAACCTTAAACTTTAATAACTTTTGATGTACACAAAATAGAAACACACTGTAAATGGCATATGAAAGCATAATTATTAAAGGTAGTTCACATGTTATTGGAAGTTGACTACCGTGCAAAGTGATATTTCTGTAAACAGTTCCAATAAAAAATCAAGAATTCCCCTGGGTTTTTTGGGCATGAATTGGCATTTTATGGCGAGGCAGTGTCTCATATTGGTGGCAAAGTTAACCGCTACAACTGCCGCATTTGGGGGACAGAGAAACCTCACGAAGTCTGGCAACATGAAAGAAACTCACCAAAAATCAGTGTCTGCTGCGTTCTCAGAAAGTCAGACATCATTGATCCTTTCTTTTTTGAAGAACGAACAGTCAATGGTGATCGTTACCTTGCAATCTTGCAGAATTTCTTTACCCCTGAACTAAGACGATTAAATCTTTCAGATAGCACCTTCTTTCAGCAAGATAGTGCCCCCTGCCGCTATGCTTTGAATGTGCCACAGTTGAATAAAGTCTTCCCAGTCATAAAGTCAGGCAAGTGAATATGGTGTACACGCATATTCACTTACGTAACTTTATGAACACCCTGCACATGAAAAAACTGGACATTTCCGAGAAAATAATGGTTTCGCAGGAAATTTTATTATATATATATATATATATAATTATATATACACAAACATTAGTTCCAAAAAAATTATCTATTCATTGAAAAGTTTTAATAAACTTGGAATTTCTTTTCACGGAGTTTAAAACATCGTTTGTATAAAAAAAAAAAAAAAAAAAAAATATATATATATATATATATATATATATATATATATATATATATACACATTATATAACGTGGAAATTAAAATTTTCATAGTATACTTTACTGAAATTATAAAAATGTTACTGAAATATGTCACCAGATTAATTAGCGTCAGGAAAAGATACACAAAAGCTAAGGACTAAAAAATACAGAGCAGACATGTTCATTAAGTAGACCGAAAAAATATAAACCGAGTATAATCCGGATTACGTCAAAGCTTTTATATATATATATATATATATATATATATATATATATATATATATATATATATATATATATATATATAATACTGTGGAAAAGTCTTGCAATACCTGACATTTCATGGTAGAAATAATGATATATGGATTAAATGAAGTAATTTTACTAATTAGGAACCATTCTTTGTTGAAATAAGGTTCACATTATGTATGTCACTCGAAGAATGTCGCTGAAACTAGGGTGTAATTAACGCGTCTCAATTAAGTTTCCGGAAAGTGTATTCGAGCTTTCTATTAGGTTATATGCTGTTGAACGCATTCTGAAGTTCACAGTCGTATGTTTATTCCATAAATATGATAATCTGTATTCCTTCGTAACTGTATGAAATTCAACCTTTAAATATTTTGTCCTATGAAAATTTTAAGCTCAGTTTTTTTTATTGATGAATTGCAGCGACTTTCTACTTTTACTTCCGGGTATGAAATATGGCATCAAAGGACTCTATTTTTGATGATGCAAGGCATGCGCTAATTAACGTTATGCCAAATAGGCTACAATAAAAAAATTCAAGGTTTTAAAACAGTTGTTCAAAGCCAATCAAGAAAAATGTTGAAAGGGGATCCACTGATCGCGGAAGTAGACCTGGGAGACTATCAAAGTTATGAAAATCTAATATTAAATAGCTGGGAATTGGACACTAAAGAGGCACTCGTAAATCTAGCAACTATCTTGTTGCAAAATAACAAGAAACTATTGGTGTTAAAAGTTAACCCATCCACAAACAGTCATAAACTGCGCAGTGCGCAGGAAGGGATAGGGTTGCTAGATTTTTCAAATGCCCATGCGGGACAAAAAAATTTCCGAGGTTTTTTTAAGACCAAATTTTTTTTTAAATTGAAACTAGATTTCTTGAAAGGTTACAACAAACAAAATTAGAAAAATTTTATTACAATAATATTTAACAATTAAACATCGTGAATAAGTTGAAATTATTATACATAATATTGAAATTTTAAATCAATTCATCCCTAAAAAATTTGCTTAAAAAAATATTTAGTTGCGAAACATTTTCAACGCGGGATTTTGACGCGGGATTTTTGGATCAAATGCGGGACTGTCCCTAGGAAGGGATAAACAAATCGAGGAGATTAACATTTGTTAAAGCCCACTACAAAGCACCCTCTTAACCCTCCTGGACGCAGTTTGTCTAACTGTAGATGAGTATTACTGCAATGTTAAACGCTGAATATTTCTGTACTCTGAAAATGGAAATATAACCAGTCGGCCCAAAAACCTTGAGCCTGTCAACCCCAAAATTTTGAATTTGTCAAACTTCTTGTACAGGGTGTTCGAAAAGTCCCGTCACCCCCCCTACAAAATGTACATATTGTAATACTAATTTTATTTCTGTGTGATTAATTGAATTTATATGTGATTTTTTTTCTTTTCCAGGTATTAGAATTGTGTGAACAATGGCAGACCAGTCCACTTACACTCTGGAGGAAAGGCTAGTGATGAGCACATGGGCTCATGAAAGGTCACATACTGGCAAAACGATGCATGATATCCAGAATGATTTCAACACAAGATTCAACAGGGCTGCACCAACAAACAAGACGGTATTACGCTGGGAGAAAATGCTGATTGAAATTGGCTCCATCAAGGATAGTCCACGGCCGGGAAGACCAACAACGCGAGCAGAACAATGTGAAGGTGTGATTGCATCGGTGGCTTGTTCACCGAAAAAATCACTTCGGGAAACGATCACAAGAACTTGCAGTCCCCATGTCCACAATGAGAGATCACATGACAAAAGATCTCGGCATGAAACCATACCGCCCGTCATTTGTTAATGAATTATGCGGTACAGACATGCAGAAACGATCTGAAGCCTGTGAACGGTGTTTGACCGTTTTTCCACACAACAGAGGAACTGAAACATGCTGTTCGAGATGCATTTGGTGCAATCACTCCAGCGATGCTGCGTCGATTCTCACACCGCACATGGAGGCGCATAATCCTTTGTTACGAAAATGATGGTGCGCACACAGATATTCTTGATTAGTAACTGTAATTAGTAACTGTATTTACTGTAATAAAAGTAACTGTTGCCAGTGACTTGTTTGTTAAATTACACCTACCACATATAAATACAATTAATCACACAAAAATAAAATTGGTATTACAATATGTACATTTTGTAGGGGTTGACGGGACTTTTCGAACACCCTGTACAGAATTAGGTTGGAGTGGACACATTTTAGAAAAAAAACCTGTTAATCTCTGAAATGTCTTGATATGTATAAATTCTAAAACTTGTCGAAATATACATCTAAATTTTGTACAGGTGGAATAGACATACTACAGAAATTTTTTTGACAAATTTTGACATGTTTTTAGTCTGTCGAAATTCTGTAGGCTCTTTGTCTGTTCTGTAGGCTCTTTGAAAGTACAAATTACGATATAAATGGTAACTTATAAATAAAATTATTTAACGTAAGTGGTAAATATTAAGTTTAGCGGATGCTAGAGTTTTGACAACGTCGAAATTTGTTACAAAGATCTTGATGGGCCGAAACTGGTCACGTGGGAAATAACTAACCAATCTAAAACGATCACATAACCTATTGTCAGCTGGTCTCCGCGAAACTTAATATTAGCCACAAAATTCTATTAACATTAAAAATCAACTGTTTAATTGTATAAACAGCAATTATTTGAACACAGAATATATATATATGTAAATACAAATATAAAAATAAATTAGTTACCGTTCTGTTATAGAAAATATGTAGTACAAATATGACAAATGAAAATTTAATATATTAATATAATGTAATTTTGAAATTATTAAGTTTTGCATAATATCTGCAATTTTCTTTTAAAAGTTTTGAGATAAGTTAACGACTCTGTTTATAAGTCATTACAGTACAGAAACAAATGTCCAATACTAATTAAAAAAGGTAATTCATGAGTATCGCTGCATAAATTTAGTATTCATTAATAAGGAAGTTACTATTTTTAACCAAAACCACGCAATTAGTATTATAATTCAAAGCAAAAATGCAAAAAATGAAAGCTCAACTAAGCGACGTAAATGAAGGCAAATACAAAACCTTGTCAATCTTGACAATGTGTAGTAATCCTAGCCTGGGACAAGACAATTTCGAAAAACCTGCACAATTGGGCACTTACCTTGGACAGCGTTTACTATCAATTGGCATGTTTTTAATGTCCAGTTGAACGCAATATTATAGAAAAAATAATTGTCCATTGAGGCACCAACAAAGCAAACTTAAATGTGTCCATTTGACGGGTTTACGTTTTCAGTGTACCTGTATTAGATCTTCTTAAAGGTAAATTATTACTGCTGAAAACAGTATGTATTACAACTGTTTTCAAGGAAGATTATCCTTCAGTGCATATGGTCATCATGGTCTTTATCTGTCCTTAGTGAAATAGTTGGAGAGATTACTTTAAAGAGAATGTACTATTACTTGGCCCTCATAACACCTTATCCTCATACTAGTATGGATTTTGCTGAGTAAATCCCATAGAAATGATAATTTTAAATTTAAGTAACAACATAAGCAATGACCAAGACAAAAATTAAACCTATCCATTTTCTCCCTTTATGGATCTGAGTGAGGCATTTTGAATCACCTGAAGATCAAGGCCACCAGCCTTCTTTAGTTAGCCTTATAAGGCTAACTAATGACAATATCACGACCTAACCTAACCAATCGTTAGGTCAACTGTACGCCCTTGACGATTAGTTAGGTTAGGTCGTGATATTTTCGTTAGTTAGCCGTATAAAGCTAACTAAAGAAGGCTGGGGTCCTGATGTTCAGGTGATCCGGCATTTTTTACTGGTAAGGTCTCAAAGGGAACATTATTGATTGAGGAACAAGTTACTCATATAATCCACATCATTTTTTCTTAATATAAGTTCTAAATTAACTGTCAGGTATGGTGTTCCTTAAGGCTCAGTTCTGGTACCTCTTTTTTTCTGTTTATTTTTAAACAAAATTTTTAATACTGTATATAAATGATCGACACCCACTCAAAAATTCTTAAATTGATGTTGTTTGCTGGACACCAATTTTATTTCTAATCAAAAACTTTATAATATGAAAAATGTGTTAAAGACTAAGTTTTCCAAAGTAAATAAATGATTAATCTCGGACAAACTAGCATATTTCTGAATGATGAAAATACAAACTTTACAGTATTTAGCAGTAGGAAACATAGTGTCCATGAATTCTACATTTTATAGTTTTAAAGGAATGTAGTGTAATGTGCTGTAATAAAGTTCCTTGGTATAATATTTGATAAGGATTTATAATGAAACGATCATATTTCTTATATCAGTAAAAAATCTCAAAATATTGTAAAATTGTGTAAACTCAAAAAAATTTATCATACTACATTTTGCTGAAGCTCTTTGAAACTCAAAACTCTTATTCTCCTTTGTATAATACAGGGTGTTTCAGGTCGACCCTAGAAATATGGAAATTACGTACGTAAGCCACTTGTAATGACATGAACATGGAGAACCTATCTTGTATAGTATTGCACGTAAACATTAATAACAATAAAACAACATATACTTCGTTGCTTCTTATAAGGTCGACCTGAAATTGAATTACTACCTACTCGCTACAAATTCCGCCAATTTCCATATTTCTAGGGTCGACCTGAAACACCCTGTATAACCTTTGTTTGAGTTAATTGTCACACCATCACATTGGATAGTAGAAAGTAAAATATGTTGTTAAAATGGCATATGAATTATTTATTTACAAACGAATACATAAACAGATTTATTTAATTTGGATCAGTAAGTAGTTAATAACAAAAATCCATTCGTACTCATCACTTTTAATATCAAACAAAACTTTCTTAAAATACGTACTGGCGTTATTCAAAAAATGAGCCATATTTGTTGACCCGAAAGTACAAAATAACTAAGAGGAAAAAGACAGAATAGAAATAAATGCCCTTAAAATTAAAATTCTCCATAATTGTCGAATACTAATGAGAGTTCATTTTTAATTTTTAATTGTAATGTGCACAAAAATCTCCTATTTCAGCTTTAATTTGTAATTTGATAATACTTTATCAATCTCTCTCTCTCTCTCTCTCTCTCTCTCTCTCTCTCTCTCTCTCTCTCTTAGCTAAATAATAGGCCATGGAGCTGAAATGTCTTTTGGGCCGTAAGTTTGAACTTTCTGCGCTTCACATAATCGCATTTTTCCACTTTCAACCTCCCTTCCTTGTATAAAACCGCTTTTAAACGCCCTTGTATAAAACCGATGGTTAACGCAGTTTCGAAAATGGCGTCTGACAGTGATGTGCGTCGTAAACAGAGAGCTGTTATCGAGTTCTTAACCGCAGAGAAAGAAACAGTTGGAAATATTCACAAACGTCTACAAAACGTTTACGGAGATATGATAATAAAAACCCACTCTGATAGACAGAGTTTATTTCCACAACAGTTTCGATGCCCACTGGCATCCTCTTCGGGTGGCTACAGAAAACGAATTCGTTTTTCTGTAGCCACCCGAAGAGGATGCCAGTGGCCCAGTGGGCATCGAAACTGTTGTGGAAATAAACTCTGTCTATTAGAGTGGGTTTTTATTATCATATTTTGACCTTCACGTAGAAAAGTGAAGTTTTTTGCGTTTACGAGATGCTGTTGTTGATCGAAGCACAGTTGGATGCTGGTCTAAACGTGTGAGATTATCGGAGGGAGGGAGAGCCAGCCTCGATGATGAGCCACGCAGCGGTCGCCTGGCATCGGCTGCCACATCTCACACTGTGGAACGTACTAACAGCATCATTCGATCAAATCGGCGCGTCACATACAAGGAGCTAGGAATTAGTGAAGGAAGTGTGAATACGATAATTCAGCAACTGGGATACTCAAAAGTATGTTCACGGTTTGTTCCTCGCCAACTGACTGAAGATCACAAAGCCCAAAGAAAAGAAATTGCTTCTGAGTCGTTGGTTCGATACGAGACAGAAGGGGATGACTTCCTTTCACGCGTTGTGACTGGGGATGGAACTTGGGTACATCACTTTGAACCTGAAACAAAACGCCAATCCATGGAGTAGCATCATGCAGACTCCCCACGCAAGAAAAAGTTCAAAATGGCTCCCTCTGCAGGAAAGGGTATGGTCACCACCTTCTGGGACATGAAAGGGGTGATTCTGGTGGACATTATGAAGGAAGGACAAACAATCAACTCAGAGGCATATATTGCTACCCTACAGAGACTCCAGAGACGTATAAAGCGAGTTCGACCGGAGAGAAACTGGAAGACGGCCTTCTTTTGCACGATAACGCAACACCACACAACAGTTTGCAAACAAGAGAGGCCATCACAAAAATGCGCTTGACTGTGTTACCCCACCCTCCATACAGCCCGGATCTGGCACCTTCAGACTTCCATTTGTTTGGGCCAATGAAGGATGCAATTCGTGGAAGAAAGTTTCAGAGTGATGATGAGGTTGTTGAGGAGGTTAAGAAGTGGCTCGAGCGGAACCCAGCGGACTTTTACCAGCAAGGAATAAAGGCCCTTGTTTCGAGGTGGAGGAAAGCCGTAGAAAAGGATGGAGACTATGTGGAAAATAAAAACTTGTAAAAAAGGTATGTAACTACTTATGAACAAAATTTCTGGAACTTACAAAGAAACTTGGAAAGAAAAACAAAAGGTTGGGCAAATATATTGAGTGGCCCTCGTATAATTTGAGTTTCCTCTCTCATTCACAGTCAGAATACACAGACAAATTAAGTACAGTACGGTACAGTAAACAAAAGGTAATACAAAGCCGTTGAGTGGCGATTGAAGATTCATGTTGAGCGAGAAGAAGAATAAGAAGATAATGAATAAATGAATGAATAATTCTTTATTCATAAAATAAATAATGCAATTTTACAGTTTTTGTCGTTACAGTAATTTTAACAAAATAAGAAATTGTCAATTGGATTATTTATTTATTTAATTTGGCCCTTAAGCTTTTTAGGCTTTGGGTTTAGACGAGATCTGAAGCGTTGAAGCGTTGATTGGAGAAGCAATCGTCGAAGCGTTGAAGAGTTCGGAAGAGCGGCAAGTCTTCCAGGCGTTGAAGGAAGAGAACGGAAATTCGAGGCGAGGATCGAACGAGCAGAACCCATTTGATCGTGCCGAAAGTCGGAAAATGACTAAGTGCCGAATCCATCGAGATGAGTTCATTGAGGTGAGTTCATCGAATTGCGTTCAACAATGAAAAAGAAAATATAAAACATAAGAATAGCATTTACAAGTTTAAATGTAGAATTAAATTTACAATGATGGAAAGTGATTGAAAGTTGTAAAAACAAAAGACGTCAGCCACGTCGACTAGGAATCTCTAATATTATTATTATTATTATTATTATTATTATTATTATTGTTATACATTTGTTATACATATGTACATATATACATGTTATACATATATATTTGTCTTATATCTCGTTCCTTCGTTGTATTTTGGCGTTCAAACCATTATATTAATTTTCTTTTAGCCACCTTCCTTTATGTTTATACTTAATCAAGTTATATATTGTTTTATTTACTTTTTATAAAACATTATCATAATATACCAATCTTTCATTGAAATTTCTGAAATAATTTAAATTTACAGCCACCTTTTGTCAAGTACTTTTTACTTTTATACATTCATTGTAATCTTATTTACTTTTACTTCTCCTTGACTGCTTTTAAACATCCTTTTTAATATTTCTCTCTTCCTCTACAGGAATTTGAAGTTTCTCTAGAATTTCGGGAGCAACTTCTCTTATTTCATTCCACAAGTCAGTAGCACGTTGATGAAGGACAATATTAATTGGCTTCAATTTGGCGATTACACGCAAATTAGTTTATCTCATATTGGTGGCTTTTCCCACCAATATATAAAGAGGCTCTAATTTGTACCTTTGCGCAGTTCCTTCATCGTTGCCTTACTTATCCAGTGCAATGGCACTGTCGGGTACGAGAGTACTCACCTTACCAGAGCAAAGTATAATTTTCTTTTGTTTTTAATATTCAATCCCCTAAACATGCATAACTTTTGTATGTTTCTTTTGTCATTTGTACCTTTTCCATTATATGCGTAATGTGCCCATTACAAGCCCCAAAATTTTCCATTTATTCCATACTTATAAAGATCACCGTCAACAACTATTTATCTCGTCTTTCGTCTTCCAACTGGTAAGACTGCAAACTTCGTCTGATTTGTTCTACTTTTCTTTTTTCATACTCATTCACATTCCTTTTCTCTCTCGCTGTTACTTCCGCCATCATTTGTGCTGATTTTATGATACACGTCACTACCTGTGTTACGCCATCGGCGTATAGGGCCACTGTATTTAACGAGTGAAATGTTTCCGGCTCTGGCAAATCTGTCGTATACAATGAATAGAATGTTGGAATCAAACGGTCCCTTTGCGGTACTCCTGAATACATTGCAAATGGCTGATCCCGGTAGCCGTCTATTTCTCTTATTGTCCATCTTTCCATAGCATAGTCGCGTAATATGCGTTCCAACAACGGTCACGCCCCTATACATAAAATTTTATGTTGGAGTCTGGTAATCCATACCACTGCCCAACACCAATTTTGCTGATTTAATTCTAACACCTGTTTTTAGGTAACTTTGGTGTGCTGATTTCAAAAATCACCTTAGTTTTTGCCTATCACGTCAGGTTTTCGAGCAATCAAATACGGATATTTTGGAGATATCGCATTTTGGCAGGGTTATGCCCAATTTTTTTTCTTTTCAAAAAATAAGTTTTTACATACTCAGAATCAGCATGGAAAAGTAAGCAATTGTGCAGGGTGTGAACTTTAATATACAATGGTAATATTGACACATAAAGTGATTAAAAGTGTTTAAATAAGCAAAAAATGAATCCATATTAAAGCAAGCACGGGACCAGTTTTCTTAACATTGTCTTTTTCTTGTTTTCTTACTTTTCAGTGCTGATAAATTTTCTCTTATAGGACTTCCTAGAATGAGAGATGTCCAAGACAATCTCTTTGCAGGCTCCAGCAGTAGTCAGCCATCATATGGGTATCCCATCTTCCTTGGTATCGTTCTTCCATCACTTTGATATCTTGGTGGAACCTTTCACCTTGCTCTTCACTAACATCACCAAGATTTTCTGGAAATTTATGCAGATGACTGTTGAGATAGTGAACTTTAATGCTCATGTTGCAACCCAACTGCTGAAAGTTTACAAGTAAATCCTTTACAAGATCTTTATAATTTTCAGACTTTTTGTTCCCTAGGAAGTTCTTAACTACTGCCACAAAAGCATTCCAAGCTCTTGCCTCCGTTTCGGTCATTGAGTTACTGAACTGCGGATCTTTCATCAGTTTTCTTATCTGGGGACCATCGAATATACCAGCTTTAAGCTTCTCATCACTAAGACCTGGAAAGGCTGCACATATGTAATTAAAGCAATCACCTTCTTTATTCAAAGCTTTTACAAACTGCTTCATAAGCCCAAGTTTGATGTGGAGTGGTGGAAAAATGATCTTTTCTCGATCCACCAATGGCTCGTTTATAATATTTTTATCTCCTACATTTAAATTTTGCCTTAGTGGCCACTTTTCCTTTACCCAATGTTCAGCTTTGGCGCGACTATCCCATAAGCACAAGAAACATGGATACTTTGTGTAGCCACTTTGTTGGCCAAGAAGAAAGTTGACCATTTTCAGGTCAACACAAATCACCCATTTATGAACATCATATTTTAGCATCTCCAGCACTATTTTTATGTTTTCATATTCTTCTTTTAGATGCACTGAATGACCAATAGGAATCGCGCCATATTCATTCCCATTGTGAAGCAAGACACACTTTAAACTTCTTTTTGAACTGTCTATAAACAATCTCCACTCATTGGGGCTATAGTGGGTTACACCCATTGCATTCAAAAGTCCTACATTATGGCAGTAAACCAAATCCTTCTCTGCACCAAAATATTGCAACAATTCTCTTTCCCTATTGCGATAAGATGTTATTTTTTGTCCCAGGATGAAGTAGATTTTTCTCTTGCAATCTTGAAGCTAATAATTCTGATGACTCTTTTGAAAGGCTGAGATCACGAATTAACTCATTCAACTCAAGTTGATTAAATCGCTGAGGTGTCGTTGATGAAGAAGGCTGTTCAATTTTGATAAGCGCCCTTCATGGATCACCCAAAATAGGCACATTGCATTGCACGAAAACCTGATGTGATGGACAAAATCTAAGGTGATTTTTGAAATCAGCACATCAATATTATCCAGAAACAGGTCTTGGAATTAAATCAGCAGCAAAAAATGTTTTTTGTTGGGCAGTGATATACTTTATCAAAGGGCCTTTTGCACGCCTCTTAAAACTAAATCTACCATTCCACTCTGAGCTTTTTCTGATGTATTTTTTCACACATAACTATTGCCGTGTCTATTACTCTGTTTTCGGAATCCCTGTTGTTGCTGACTTATTTGAATCATGTTCGTTAATTAAGAGAATAGGGTATGTAGTGATTTTAATAATTTTTTCAAAGACGTTTCCTGAGAAGTCCATTAAAAAGATTGGTTTGCTGTAGGCATTTTTCCGGGTTTGGGAATAAATATTACTTTCGATAATTTAAAAAAACTCTGGGAAGTAATGTTCAGAGGTGCATTCAGAACATTTACAACTTTAGTCAAAAATCTCTCTGGTGCATTAATAAGTTGGTTCTCGTAACACTGTTGGTCCCTGGTGCTTTCTGATTGAACAAACTTAAAACACACTTAAACTCTTCGAGGGTAACTTGGCTTCCGTACCCGTCATCCATAAATCCGTTTATGTCCACTGTGGGGTAAGGAGAAATATCCACCATTCCTTCCATTTCTTCTAACACCTTATTTCCATGGACTTCGTCATAATCAAAAATTTTCTCATCAATAATGGTAAAAATATTTTGATAAAATTGTTTAAACAGAACTTCTTTTTCTTCTGCTTTATATATATTTTTTCAGTATCATTACTTAAAATATAGCTGCCATTTTTAACTGCTATTCTTTTTGTTCTTTTAGTTGTGTCCCAAAAGTTCTTGGGTTAGTTTCAATAACAATTTCACTTACAAGATCATTCTTTTTGTTCTTCATTCAAGATATAGTTTACGCCTACTTGAAGGCGTTTCATTTGCTTGTAAAGAATTCTCTTAAGGTCGTTAATTCGAATGTTTTTATGAAATGTTTTAAACTCCTTTTGTTTATTTAACACAGTTCTGGTTAAGGGCGGATGTGGTAAAATTCTGTATTTAATTTTAGGTACGCAAACCTCTTCTGTTTCTTTAATAGCATTGACTATATTCTGAATTTTCTCATCTACTGTATCTCTTTGAGAGTTGCTTTATTTACATTTTGTCCCTCATAATTATTATTAAGGAATTCCCAATTACCTTTATTATTAATTCCCAATTACCTTCCTTATAGCATTTTCTTTCCTTCATTGGAATTGGAATTGGACTTGTTGATATTATCATAATTACTAGCAAATGGTCATTAGGAGTGAGAGGTATGATAATGATATGATAATGATAATTATGATATAATGTGATAATAATAATAATAATAATAATAATAATTGTAGGATTGCATATTATTAATTAATACTATATAAGGTTTGGTCGCCGCTCGTTGTGTTAAATAAGTAGGAAACTCAAGTCCAATTTTCCTCACTATATTTGTATCTACATATTAACAAATTTATACTCTTTAGGAGGGGGGGGGAGGGTAACCGAACTATACCGCACCTTTTTTTTCCTGTTAAACGATTACTGTGGAATAGTGAGGCAATTATCTCTTGTAATCTGAATATGTTCTTGAAATAAGACCCTCTCAACAGCTCTAATTGCGGCGTCATAATTCCATTTATAACGCCTAAATTGCAAACCTCCTATTAATTCATTTAACTCTCTTTTCTTCGGGAAATTCTGTTCCTCCGATGCATATATTCTCAAATTAAGTTGGTTTGCTTCATATATGTATGTATCTCTCCGTTCTTTGTCTCTTGTTGAACTTCTTTACATTTGTGTATCTCCTTTTGTTTCTTCTTCTCTTCCTTTGTGGCGATAACCAGCTTCCTTACTGCAATATCTGCTGCTGCTGCTGTTGCTGCTGCTGTTGCTCCTTCATCTTCAATTAATATACCTTCCAATTCTAAATTCACCTCCCTCTCGCTATACCTCAAAAGTCTTTTAACCCATGCTTTCCTCATTTCCTCTTCCACCCTCATCCACTCAATTCCTCTTTCATCTTGTGTTCGGTTTATTGCTTCAGCTACTGTTCCCTCCGTTTCCATTTGTGTATCTAAGTTTTCATCCGTTACTTCTTGCTGTATTAATTTCGTGCCATTTAACAATTCCCCCGAAGGTAGGCTATCAGGAAATTTCATCTTGATACCATTTGATCGTAACATTGAATTTAATTCTATTACGAAGGTATCAGTACCCACTACGGTCCTAACACGTGCTTATAAAATACATATCATTTCTAAAGGTGTATTACCTTTCAACCTGTAAAAAAACCGTCTTCTTTTCAGCATTCTATCTAATTGCTGCCTTTGCTCCCTCCCCTAACGCTTTGTTCTTTTTCCTTTCTTCTTTTTCTTTCATTTCTTCTCTTTCATGTTCAAATAAAGTGGTTTTTTTTATGCGGGCACGACATTGACGTTGTGCAATGATCGCCTCCACAGTTAATACACTTTTATTTGTTTTATTTGTTTGACCCTCCACTTGTGATGTCCAGTTTTACTACACTCAGATAATAAGTTCTTCGTAGGAAGGTTTTTTGTTAAATGTGACTCCATTTTGTAGCATGTAAAATACATTTGTATGTTTATCAAAGGTTCTCTCTCTATTTGCTTTTTGAGTAATTCAAACATGAAAAGCGAGAAGTCCCTCATCTGAAAATTTGTGTCATCCTTGATTCTGCAAACACAATTTTAAATACACGTGTAAAATTTTCTAAATTATATTACTTCTCGTACCTTTGCCCACTCGTGTACTCTTTCGATTTCCTCCTTTACTACTTGGGAGCTGTAACTGTCCAGTCTAGGCCTGTGCGATTAATCGAAAATGTCGATTCGGGTCAATTCAGTAAAAGAATCGAAACCCGACCCGACTTAGAGCTAAAACATTTCGATTCTTCGATTCGCTATAAATGTAACCTGTCGAAACAATAAACTGGCACTACCCCAAAACCATGGAATGTCGAAACCGTGGAATAACAATTAAAAAAATATATATATATATATACATATATATATATATATATATATATATATATATATATATATATATATATTATATTATTATATTATTATATATAATATAATAATATAATAACGTTATAAAGATCTGACTGCGCTCAATGCGCATGGTCAGTTTTTGATTTTGTGATGTCACAAAATCACATGTGCGCGCCTTGCGGTGTGACAAATTTGGACCGGTTCTTTGGGTTCAGTCGTTTATTACGCTTTTCAGTATGTTGTTGCTGGTGCATGTATGTTGTTCTGTTGGTGCTGGTGCATGTAAATTGTAAAGTATAGGTGAGTGCAGTGCACAGTCGCAGTCGAGTCGAATCGAATCGAGAATCGAAAACAAGTGGCCGAATCGAATCGAAAATCGAATCGAAATAAAAATATCCGAATCGCACACCCTTACTGTCCACCCATACATCTCAAGACGCCTGGGTAGTAACTTCCGGAAGTACTTTAGGTTCTAATCCTATCTTTTTCAGTTCCTCTATTGCTATTTCATTCACTAGATTGTTAATATCCGATACCCTTTGACATAAAACTATGTAGCCATTATTAAGATCTATTAGTCTAGTCAAAGCTACTCCCAAATAGCCATATACTGTTTCCTCGTTTGTGAGGGAGGAATTTAGGAATGCCTATTTTATATATATATACAGGGTGGGTACCAAAAAAGTGACCCTTTAAAGGTAAACTGTCATATTAAAAAAAGTAAGGAAACTGGAGCTCCCAAACTTCATAGATGCTTACTTTAGCATACTGTTCGTCTTAATTGAGAAGTTGCTCGATGTGTCCCCCTTCCTGCTCAACGTAGGCCTCCAAACGTGGACGCCACTGATCAATACACCTGTTAACATATCGTTGAAACATCTTCTCCCAGCCAAGCAGAATTCTTTCGCGTAGTTCATCTGTCTCTTATATTGGTACCAGGGATGTAAACTTTGGACTTCAGCGCTTCCCAAACACCATAATCTAGTAGTGAAAAATCGGGG